>CM033476.1:5615296-6078749 GCA_019447015.1 Hymenochirus boettgeri | reverse complement strand
AGGGCTAAGCTAACAGTGGCTGGGGAACTGGAGGGCTAAGCTAACAGGGGCTGGTGAACTGGAGGACTAAGCTAACAGTGGCTGGTGAACTGGAGG
The DNA here is from genome assembly GCA_019447015.1 of Hymenochirus boettgeri. Classification (NCBI taxonomy): domain Eukaryota; kingdom Metazoa; phylum Chordata; class Amphibia; order Anura; family Pipidae; genus Hymenochirus; species Hymenochirus boettgeri. Next base: position 6,078,653 of record CM033476.1, on the reverse strand, counting down.
ACTAAGCTAACAGTGGCTGGTGAACTGGAGGACTAAGCTGACAGTGGCTGGTGAACTGGAGGACTAAGCTGACAGTGGCTGGTGAACTGGAGGACTAAGCTTACAGTGGCTGGTGAACTGGAGGACTAAGCTAACAGTGGCTGGTGAACTGGAGGACTAAGCTAACAGTGGCTGGTGAACTGGAGGACAAAGCTAACAGTGGTTGGTGAACTGGAGGACTAAGCTAACAGTGGTTGGTGAACTGGAGGGCTAAGCTAACAGTGGCTGGTGAACTGGAGGGCTAAGCTAACAGTGGCTGGTGAACTGGGGGACTAAGCTAACAGTGGCTGGTGAACTGGAGGGCTAAGCTAACAGTGGCTGGTTGAACTGGAGGGCTAAGCTTACAGTGGCTGGTGAACTGGAGGACTAAGCTAACAGTGGCTGGTGAACTGGAGGACTAAGCTAACAGTGGTTGGTGAACTGGAGGTCTAAGCTAACAGTGGTTGGTGAACTGGAGGACTAAGCTAACAGTGGCTGGTGAACTGGAGGACTAAGCTAACAGTGGCTGGTGAACTGGAGGACTAAGCTAACAGTGGTTGGTGAACTGGAGGGCTAAGCTAACAGTGGCTGGTGAACTGGAGGACTAAGCTAACAGTGGCTGGTAAACTGGAGGGCTAAGATAAAAGTGTCTGGTGAACTGGAGGACTAAGCTAACAGTGGCTGGTGAACTGGAGGGCTAAGATAAAAGTGGCTGGTGAACTGGAGGGCTAAGATAAAAGTGGCTGGTGAACTGGAGGACTAAGCTAACAGTGGCTGTGATCTGGAGGAACTAGAGATAAAAGTGGCTGGGAACTGAGGGCTAAGATAAAAGTGGGCTGGGAACTGGAGGGCTAAGATAAACAGTGGGAATGGTGAACTGGAGTGGCCTAAGATAAAAGTGGCTGGTGAACTGGAGGGACTAAGATAAAAGTGGCTGGTGAACCTGGAGGACTAAGCTACCAGTGGCTGGTGAACTGGAGCGGCTAACGCTATAAGTGGCTGGTGAACTGGAGACTAAAGCTAACAGTGGCTGGTGAACTGGGAGGACTAAGCTACCAGTGGTTGGTGAACTGGAGGACTAAGCTCACAGTGTTGGTGAACTGGAGGACTAACAAATGTTGTGAACTGGGGACAAGCTAACAGTGGTGGTGAACGGAGGGCTAAGCGAACAGGACTGTAAACGTGAGAACTAAGCTAACAGTGGCTGGTTGAACTGGAGGCTAAGTAAATGCTTGTGCTGGTGAACTGGAGGACTACAGCTAACAGTGCTGGTAACTGGAGGGCTAAGCTAATAACAGCTGCTGTGAACTGGAGGACTAACTAACAGTGGCTGGTGAACTGGAGGACTAAGCTAACATGGCTGGTGAACTGAGGCTAGCTAAGTCGGCTGTGAACTGGAGGATAAGCGAACGTGGCTGGTGAACTGAGGACTAAGCATACAGTGGTGGTGAACTGGACTAATCTAACAGTGGCTGGTGAACTGGAGGACTAAGCTAACATGGGCTGGTGAACTGGAGGACTAAGCTATACAGTGGCTGGTGAACTGTGGACGAAGTAACTTGGCGGTGAACTGGAGGCTAAGATACAGTGGCTGGTGAAACTGGAGGGCTAAGCTAACAATGGCTGTGAACTGAGGTCTAAGCTAACACTGGCTGGTGATCCTGGAGTGCTAACTAACATGGCTGGGTGAACTGAGGACTAAGCTAACATGGCTGGTGAAGCTGGAGGACTAAGCTAACAGTGGCTGGTGGTAACTGGCCGGTAGGAGCTAAGCTAAAAGTGGGCTGTGAACTGGAGGACTAAGATAACAGTGGGCTGGTTGAACTGGAGTACAATCAACTGGCTGTTGACTGGAGGGCTAATAAAGTGGCTGGTGAACTGGAGGGCTAAGATAAAAGTGGCTGGTGAACTGGAGGGACTAAGCTAACATGGCTGGTGACTGGAGGGCTAAGATAACAGTGGCTGGGTGAACTGGAGGGCTAAGATAAAAGTGGCTGGTGAACTGGAGGGCTAAGATAAAAGTGTGCTGGTGAACTGGAGGCTAAAAAAGTGCGTGAACGGAGGCTAAGATAAAAGTGGCTGGTGAACTGGAGACTAAGCTAACATGGGCTGGTGAACTGGAGGGCTAAGCTACAGTGGCTGGTGAACTGGAGGACTAAGCTTAACAGTGGCTGGTGTGAACTGGAAGGACTAAGCTAACAGTGTTGGTGAACTGGAGGACTAAGCTAACAGTGGTTGTGTGAAACTGGAGGACTAAGCAACAGTGGTTGGGGAACTGGAGGACTAAGCAACAGGGTTGTGAACGAGGGCTAAGCTAACAGTGGCTGGTGAACTGGAGGGCTAAGCTAACACTGGCTGGTGAACTGGAGGGCTAAGCTAACACTGGCTGGGGAACTGGAGGACTAAGCTAACACTGGCTGGTGAACTGGAGGACTAAGCTAACAGTGGCTGGTGAACTGGAGGACTAAGCTAACACTGGCTGGTGAACTGGTGTGGCCTAGTCCTTAGTACTAAAAGCATGGAGATGTAATGTTTATATTCATAGGAGATAGAGGACATTCTGGTACTAGGTCTTAGGGTGAGGCCACACTGCAACGCGCTCCCGCAATTGTGGTCGCCCAAAGTTTCACAATCGTAGCGCATGTGATTGCGCAAAAAATGCCGATCGCATGAGCTCCGATTCATGGATCGCACACGCAGCGCACAGTGCCACACTAGTGTGATCGGACAACTGCATTAGGGGCCTAGATATGTACCTGGGACACAAAAAAAATATTTAGAAAATGACCCAAGATCCTTATTCCTACACGGGGGGTGTTACCGCTCTCTACTTAGTGCTGGTTCGACATCAGAAATCACTATTCTGTCTGCCAAAGTGAAATACATTGTTCCAGTCAGAGATCCTGTCGTACCTGTTAGCAATTATACTGTTCCACCGCTAAATCCTTGGCTAGAGTGCGGGGATTACATCGGGTGCTAGCTATTTAACCCTTCACTGGCCTGACAGCTGGGAATTCGCTGTTCAATAGCACAAGAAAGTACAGGGGAGCGCACTACAATGGTGAATCCAATAAAATTGTTGTTACAATTTTCACCATTGTAGTGTGCTCCCCTGTACTTTCTTGTGCTATAGAATGGTCTGGCCCTAGGAGTAGAGGGCAGGGTGACTGCCCTGGATTGTTACCTGGACTGTACTGAGAATTCACTGTTCAGCAGAGGAATCTCTGGGATTATTAAACGTTGCCCAGAACTCATTGCTGGGGAAATCAAGTAAATCATGTAACTAAAGAAAAACCAATTCCAAACCTAGAAGGTGCAGGATACATCAAATCCACAATAGGTATTTGTATTAACACAACAATAACTTGTAAAATGATACCCTACCCCCCAACATTCCCCTTTAAATAGGTACACTATAGAGAAATACATTACACATAAGGAAGAGCTATGTGCTAAGATCAGTTTCACTTCAGTATCCGGCCACTTCCTACCTCCACCATTCCCCTATTAAATAGGACACTATGAGAGAAATACATTACACAGAGCTGTTGCTAAGATCAGGTTCCGTTCATTATCCTCACTTCCTACCAGTCCAACATTCCATTTAAATAGGGACAAGCTATCGAGAAATACAGTTACACAGAGTCTGTGCTAACGATCAGGTTCACTTCAATCCCTCCACTTCCTACCCTCGCAACATTCCCCTTTAAATAGGACACTATAGCCGAAATACATACACGAGCTGTGCATACTAGATACAGCGTTCACTTCATTATCCCCTACTTCCATACCCTCCCGGAACATTCCCCTTTAATATAGGGTACACTCTAAGAAAATACATAACACGAGAGCTGATGGCTACGATCATGGCCTTCACTCTCATTACCTCTAACTACTACTCTCCAACACTTACCCTTTAAATAGGGACACTATGAGGCAAATACACATTTACCCAGAGCGTGTGCTAAAGATTCAGGTTCCCTTCATATTGCCTCCACTTCCTACCCTCAACATTCCCCTTTAAATAGCCGCGACACTATAGAGAAATACATACACAGAAGCTGGTGCTAAGATCCGGTTCACTTCATTATCCTCCAGGCGGTTCCTGACCCTCACAACATCCCCTTAACTAGATGGGACACTCATAGAGTAATCTTTAACAGCAGAGCTGCACTGTGCTAAAGATCAGTCACTTATATCTACCCACTTCCTACCCTCAAACCATTCCCTTAACTAGGTAAACACTATAGATAAAGGTAGATTCCACGGAGACTGTGCTAAGATCAGGTTCACTCTTAGTGTATCCTCCACTTGTATTTCCTACCCTCAACACCCTTCCACCTTTAAAGGGACATTTTTTTTTTTTGTTTATAAAAATAACAAAAAATTTTGGGGCTGTACGGATACACTGTAACCGGTACCAGTATATTATATCAATGCTGTATGGATACACTGTACCGTTACCTTATATACACATGCTGTACGGATCCACTTTAACCGGTACAGGGTACATTATAACAATGCTGTACGGATACCACTGTAACCGGTACCATGTACATATATACAATGCTGTACGGATACACTGTAACGGTACCATACATTATACAATGCTGTAGGATACACTGTACCGTACCGTACATTATATACATGCTGTACGGATACACTGTAACCGTACACAGTACTTATATACAATGCTGTATGGATACACTGTCCCCGGTACCGGTACATTATATACAATGCTGCTGTAGGATACACTGTAACGCGTACAGTATATACAATGCTGTCGGATACACTGTAACCGTACCATTATACAATTGCTGTACGATACACTGTACCGGTACCGGTACATTATATACAATGCTGTACGGATACACTTACCGGTACAGGTACATTATATACAATCTGTACGGATACACTGTAACGGTACCAGTACATTATACAAGCTGTACGGATACACGTAACCGGTACAGTACATTATTACAATGCTGTACGGATCACTGTAACCGGTACAGGTACATTATATACAATCCTGTACGATACACTGTAACCGGTACCAGTACATTATATACAATGCTGTACTGATACACTGTAACCGGTACCAGTACATTATATACACGGCTGTACGGATACACTGTAACCGGTACCGTACATTATATACAATGCTGTACGGATACACTGTAACCGGTAACCGTAACATTAATACAACTGCTGTAACGGATACACTGTAACCGGTACCGTACCATTTATACAATGCTGGTACGGATACACTGTAACCGGTCTGGTACCGGTTACAGTGTATCCGTACAGCATTGTATATAATGTACCTGTACCGGTTACAGTGTATCCGTACAGCATTGTATATAATGTACCTGTACCGGTTACAGTGTATCCGTACAGCATTGTATATAATGTACCGGTTACAGTGTATCCGTACAGCATTGTATATAATGTACTGGTACTGGTTACAGTGTATCCGTACAGCATTGTATATAATGTACCGGTACCGGTTACAGTGTATCCGTACAGCATTGTATATAATGTACTGGTACCGGTTACAGTGTATCCGTACAGCATTGTATATAATGTACCGGTTACAGTGTATCCGTGCAGCATTGTATATAATGTACTGGTACCGGTTACAGTGTATCCGTACAGCATTGTATATAATGTACTGGTACCGGTTACAGTGTATCCATACAGCATTGTATATAATGTACCGGTTACAGTGTATCCGTACAGCATTGTATATAATATACTGGTACCGGTTACAGTGTATCCGTACAGCATTGTATATAATGTACCGGTTACAGTGTATCCGTACAGCATTGTATATAATGTACCGGTTACAGTGTATCTGTACAGCATTGTATATAATGTACCGGTTACAGTGTATCCGTACAGCATTGTATATAATGTACCGGTTACAGTGTATCCGTACAGCATTGTATACAATGTACTGGTACCGGTAGTGGTTTCAGTGCGCAGGGGAAGGAAGGGTTTACAGGAGGACTCCATACTATGTATAGATACAGGGAGTGGGTTAATGATTGATCACTGGGGTATGAATCATTCTTCCTTTCATCTCTGAGCTCACAAAGAACAAAGACTCATTTACTGCAAATTTAAAAAATGGGTCTTATAAAAGCAAAAGGAAAGACAAACAGAGGGAATGTAACAGTGATAAACTCCCCAAATGACTCTTTGTATATCAATTCTATCATGATGATATTATGTTTAACGTGATCTAATCAATTGGAAGGATTGACCCGTGAATGCCAGGCTTTATGGCGAACACAATGCCAGGCTTTATGGCGAACACAACGCCAGGCTTTATGGCGAACACAACGCCAGGCTTTATGGTGAACACAATGCCAGGCTTTAGGGCGAACACAATGCCAGGCTTTATGGCGAACAAAATGCCAGGCTTTATGGCGAACACAATGCCAGGCTTTAGGGCGAACACAATGCCAGGCTTTATGGCGAACAAAATGCCAGGCTTTATGGCGAACACAATGCCAGGCTTTAGGGCGAACACAATGCCAGGCTTTAGGGCGAACACAATGCCAGGCTTTAGGGCGAACACAATGCCAGGCTTTATGGCGAACACAATGCCAGCGTTAATGGCGACACAAGCCATCGTTTATGGCAAACACAAGCAGGCTTATGTCGAACACATGCCAGCTTTAGTGCGAACAAATGCCAGTCTTTATGGCGAACAGAACCACAGGCTTTATGGCGACACAAGCAGCTTTTGGCACCAGAACGCCAGGCTTTATGCGAACACAATGCCAGGCTTTATGGCGAACACAATGCCCGGCTTATGGCGAACACAATGCCAGGCTTTATGCGAAACAGAATGCCAGGCTTTATGGCGAACAGAACGCCAGGCTTTATGGCGAACAGAACGCCAAGGCTTTATGGCGAACAGAACGTCCATGGCATCTTTATGGTGAAACATAACGCCCAGCTTTATGGCGAACAAACGCCAGGCTTTATGGTGACACAAGGCCAGGCTTTATGGCGAACAGAACGCCAGGCTTTATGGCAACACAATGCCAGGCTTAATGGCGAACAGAACGCCAGCTTTATGGCGAACAGAAGCAGTTATGGCGAACAAACCAGGCTTTAGGCGAACATAACGCCAGGCTTTAAGGCTAACACAATGCCAGGCTTTTAGGGCGAACAAATGGCCAGCATTTGGCGAAACACAATGCCAGGCTTTAGGGCGAACGACATGCCAGTCTTTATGCGAACAGAACGCCAGGCTTTATGGCGAACACAATGCCAGGCTTTATGGCGAACACAATGCCAGGCTTTATGGCGAACAGAACGCCAGGCTTTATGGCGAACACAATGCCAGGCTTTATGGCGAACAGAACGCCAGGCTTTATGGCGAACAGAAATGTACCGGTTTTACAGTGTATCCGTTAGCATTGTATACATGTACTGGTACCCGGTAGCTGGTTCAGTTGCGCAGGGGAGAGGGTTGTACGGTAGACTACCATACCTATTATAGTCACAGGAGTGGGTTAATGATTGATCACTGGGGTATGAATCACTACTTCCTTTCATCTCTAGCTCACAAAGAACAAGCCTTTTACACTGCCAAATTTAAAAAAATGGGGTATTAAAAGCAAAGGAAAGCACAAACAGAGGAGTAGGAACAGTGGATAAACTCCCAAAATGAACTCTTTGTATATCAATTTCTATCATGATGATCATTATGTTTAACGTGACTAATCAATTGGAGGATTGACCCTGATCCCGGCTTTATGGCGAACACAATGCCATGCTTTAGTGGCGAACACAAACGCCAGGCGTTATGGGCGAACACAACTGCCAGGCTTTATGGTGAACACAATGCCAGGCTTTATGGCGAACACAATGCCAGGCTTATTGCGACAACATGCCAGGCTTTATGGCGAACAGACAATGCCAGGCTTTAGGGCGAACACAATTCCACTTTAGGCAACACATGCCATGCTTTATGGCAACACACATGCAGGCGTTAGGGCGAACACATGCCAGGCCTTAGGGCGAACCACATGTCCAGGCATTGATGGCGAACCGACAATGCCAGGCTTTATGGCTGAACAGAACGCCAGGCTTATGGCGAACACAAGCCAGCTTTATGGCGAACACAATGCCAGCGTTATGCAACACATCGTTATGGCAAACACAAGCAGGCTTATTGAACCATGCCGCTTTGGAACAAATGCCAGCTCTTGGCGAACAGAACTCACGGCTTTATGGCGACACAGCACATTGGCACAGCGCCAGGCTTTATGGCGAACACAACTTGGCCAGGCTTTATGGCGAACACAATGCCAGGCCTTATGGCGAACACAATTGCCAGCTTTATTGGCGAACACAGAATGCCAGGCTTTATGGCGAACAGAACGCCAGGCTTTATGGCGAACAGAACGCCAAGAGCTTTATGCGAACAGAACGTCCAGGCTTTTATGGTGAACAAACGCCAGCTTTAGGCGAACAAACGCAGGCTTTATGGTGACCACAAGGCCAGGCTTATGGCGAACAGAACGCCAGGCTTTATGGCAAACAAATGCCAGGCTTAATGGCGAACAGAACGCCAGGCTTTATGGCGAACAGAAGCAGGCTTTATGGCGAACACAATCCAGGCTTTGGCGAACACAACGCAGGCTTTATGGCGAACACAATGCCAGGCTTAGGGCGAAACAAATGCCAGGCTTTAGGGCGAAACACAATGCCAGGCTTTAGGGCGAACGACATGCCAGGCTTTATGCGAACAGAACGCCAGGCTTATGGCGAACACAATGCCACTTATGGCGAACAACGCCAGGCTTTATGGCGAACACAATGCCAGGCTTTATGGCGAACAGACGCCAGGCTTTTATGCGAACAGCAAGCCAGGCTTTATGGCGAACATGAACCAGGCTTTATGGCGAACAGAACGCCAGGTTTTATGGGCTAACGAAACGCCAGCTTTGATGGACCGAACAGAACCGCCAGGCTTAAATAGGTACACTATAGAGAAATACATTACACAGAGCTGTGCTAAGATCAGGTTCACTTCATTATCCTCCACTTCCTACCCTCCAACCTTCCCCTTTAAGAATGAATTAGACTGCAGGGAATCCTCTCTATCCAGTGCACAGGAGAGCTAGGGAGAGGCTGTTGTGGTTTCTGACTGGTTGATACTTAATTAGGGACATGAATCAGGTCGTTGAAACACAGGTTTTCTTAGAAATCAGTGGATGTCAGATTTACCATGTAACTTGATCCTCATTGTGCATGCAAAACACCATGGCAGCGCTAAAATTCCCATTTTAATGGTTCATTCAATCTGAAACATTGGGGGAGATTCAATACTTCCGATACTTACCTTAGCCCGATCCCGCGATACAATAACTGACGTAAATGGGATTAGGTCAGTTATTGCATCGCGGGATCGGGCTAAGGTAAGGAGCGCGAACTTAACGCTCCACAGCCTTTACCGTTAAGTTTCGCGCTACGAGGTAGTGCAAAACTTAACGGCAGGGGTTGTGGATCGTTAGCACAGCGCTATTTCCAAAATAGCTCTAAATTCCGTCTAACCCACGTCTAAATTCCGTCTAAAACTTCGGGTTAACGTGGGTTTTAGACGGAAAAGTGCCATATTGTATCTCCCCCATTGTTTTATAAGTGGTGTTTTTATTTTCCATCGGATCTATTTCAATAACACCAATTGTGAAAGGCTGTGTACGCACGGACAGACATTCATCCAATTATCCTACCAATCGCTAAACCAATTGGTAGTCAGTCAGGAATTAAAGAACTTGCATCACTATTTTGGGCTTAGTTGACCTTTAATGACAATTCCAAACATTCAGACTGACTAATCTGCCTAATAATTAGTTAGAAGTCATACACATTGGTAATAATGACCAATAGAGCATTTTGTAAAATTTATACAGAATCAATAAATTATAACAGTGTGAGTTTAGCTTCTGGTGTCGGGGTACACTGGTGTGACTAGTAGTATCTGGTTTTGGGGTACACTGTCGTGACTTTAGTGGTTTTTGCTGTTGGGGTACACTGTTGTGACTTAAGTGTTTTTTTGGTGTCGGGTTACACTGGTGTGACTTTAGTGGTTTTTGGTGTCAGGGTACACTGTTGTGACGTAAGTGGTTTTTGGTGTATCATAGACAGGTCTAGACCTGCTACACGCAAATTTTTGACGCCATCGGCCTGTGTTATGTCCACACTGCAAAATGTGAAGTGGTAAAACATAAACAAACTGCATCGGTTTCACCAAAGACGCCCCCGCACACTGGTAACCCTTGATTTAATATTGTGTTGCGCTCATTTTTGGCGTTGGCGTTAAATCATGCTGCTAAACTGATATTAAATTTGCGTGGGGACTTTAGTAGACCGGAGCATAACGCATCAGATACCTGACATGGGAAAATGAAATTGCCCCAAGGTACTGATAACGCCTGATACAGCTTGCCTACAGTTCCCCAAAATCCCTTGTCAGCACTCAATAAATGAGAATCGGCAGCAAGAGGTTAAGCAGCCGTGTAACCATACATCCTGAAGCTGTGACTTAATGGCAGCAGTGAACTGCCCAAATATCAGAAGAGGGAGAAAACTGCCAGCTGTCAACAGGAACCAACCACTACACACAAGGGGGCGCCTGCCTTGGCAAAACGTCAGCCCATGACCTCTCAACAGCACGACAATTAATGCCCCCCAACAATAGGCAAAAAGTGCAATTGACCCTTTCCGCAACATAGACTCACCGGACCTTACGTTCCCTCTGCCTGCTCATCTTGGTTTATGTTAAAAAGCTGATTACCATGGGTACCACTGCATCCCTATCCCCAGTATGGCTCATTGATTCACCGTTATATTCATGTTTGTTTCCTTACCAGTCCCTCTGGTCGTGTGATGCACAATTTGTAGAGATTGTAACATATGGTAACAAATAGCCAAAGTCCTAGTTCACAACCAGGCACTTTCCTCTAGTATACTAGCGCCTGACTCCCTGCAGATCCTTCACATTGGAGCTACTCGCCCCCAACCCACCATCCCTCTCATTTGAATTTGTGGCCCTAAACTTCCCGGGTCCAGTCTAGCCCCTGCCTCCTCTCTCAAACGTCAGACCTGGCCAAACGGGAAGACGTTTCTTATCTTGTGTAGACAACTCAGCTTATATACCAGTAGGCACTTAATATAGGTTAGTTCAGTGGCTACTCTGCCAGCTTCCAGGATCGTAATGCGTACTGACACAACCAAAGATAACACACTCACAACTCACACGGCACTGCTTTTTAGTCAAAATGTTTCCGCCTCAGCCGGCCAGTGCGAATCTCCGAACGACGCCTTTCATGCTGATAAATGCCCATACACCGGCCGATTAGCTGGGCAAAACAGACGTTTCGTACACATTGTGGCGTCGCGGGTCGGGACCCCCCTACGACTCAGGGGGTATTGAGTGGAGATGGGGGGATGGGATGGGGAGGGGGGGTGGGGAATGGCTGATGGTATGGCGCGGTTAGGGAGGGGGGTTATGGACGGGGCGGATGGGATGTAACGAACCTAAACTATCACAAGCCAATTGTACCACCGCAATTCGCAGTTGCGATATTTAATCAGTGAATGGAGCGCTCCGGTACATGAGTAGGCCAGCCGTGTTCGTTAAATGGGTAACGCGAATGGTCGCCTCCCAGACAAGAATCTTTACACCTTGTTGCATCTCTAGTGCTTTTTATGAGTAAATTCTGTTTTTCAAAATAAAGTTCTTATTATCTAAAACAAAATCCCACAGTAAACAACCATGAATATGTTCGGCCCTGACAGGGAGATCATAAAAGTTCTTACGTATAAATGGGGCTAATTTTGCCCTAACATCAGATGTTAGCTTTCAAATGGTAGATAACATCTGATTGGTTGGGGCAAAATTAGACCTTTTTAACGATAAGCAGGTTATCATAAAAGTTTCCTTACGTAAAATGGTGTTATTTTTTGCCCGCCAACCAATCAATGTTGCTACCAGTTTGAAGTATATAAAGAAGTTTTATTGAATCTCCCTGATAATGTTTTTTGTGTCTTACAGAGATAGAGAGAACATAACCTAGGATATTTAAATAGACAGAGACAGGAATAAATAACATTGACAAAAAAAACAACATAAGGTCGTTTCTCCCAAAAAAAAATAAGAGCCTTGCACCAAGATATGGAAATTCTGCTTTTATGGAAACAAATCTAGCAGTGCTTCCACTGAAGGTAGCGTACGACTGGGACCCAGCCTCTGGTCCTGATCTGCTCGTTAGGTCTACTTGTGCAAAGCGTCCTGGCACGTGTCGTTACCATGTTAAGGCGGTTGTGGAAAACGAACATGAGCAAGCAAGACAAAGTGACTACATAAGCAATCTTGGCTGGATTCCGACATGCGTGAAAATGTTCCAGGCTACAACCCGTCATCAATCAAACTATCAACCCCATATGCCAAATGTCTACACTATGTCATACCATACTATGCCGCCCCGGCTCTGTGTCAATAATTTCACGAATCGTGGTGTTCTAGAGTTTTTTGACACCTGAACACACTTTTAATGCTGCCTATCGGCAGATGGGGGGGGGGCTGACACTGAAGTGGGGCGTGGCTTTATCATGGAAATAGGGCGTGGCGTGTGGAGTGGGTATGGTGGTTTACTGTACAATACTGGTGAACTGGAGGGCGACTTTAACACTGATTTGTGACTGGTGCTGAAATGTCGGTACTTGCCGTAAGGAGGATTTTAACTGCACACTTAAGTTTCCGCAGGGGGGCCCTCTGACAAATGTTCAGTTTGCTTCATGTGTAAGGCACACCCCTGCACGGAATTATGGGGCCCTATTTAATTGAGCAGCATGGGGGTAATCCTTATGTGGTATCATTTGATTTAAAGGACAATGTAGTGTTATTGACGGAGCAGTATCTAGACATAATGACAGAGGGCATAAAAGAAACAGGGAGCTAATTCTCAATGATTGTTTGATACCTGACATAACTTAAGCATACTAATGCCTCGTAACACGTTGGATACTTGTCGTATGATGCAGCCGACGAATGAGCATCACGCATATTCGTAAATATAGCACCAACGCTGGCGATTATTGTGGCTTTTTTTTCCCGACTATCAGCCCTGGCGCATTTTGTTCGGCCGATGATCGATATTTTGTACACTACGGTTGGCAGATTATACGTTCAACGTTCCTATACGGAAGAAATATAATAGTCCATGCGCTAGCGGTGCGTCTGCCTGTCGTACATTGACACGGGACGAAGAATACGTTACATACGGACGTCTATACTAACGACTATCGTGTGACTATTGTTGCTGTGTGTACGATGTGTTTTCAATATGGAGGATTAACGATAATGTCGTTAAACGTTGTGTCTCGATCGTACGGAAATGAATCCAACTGTGTCACGAGCTTAACAGTTAAGTTGGCCATACACAAGCCAGATGTGGCACACATCAAATCACTGTAACATATAATACTGGTTGTGTTTAAAACAATCCAGGTAAATTTCAGTGTGATTGAAATAACCCACTGGGCAATTGGTTGTGTGATCCAATTCCCCTTATTAATTAGTTTCCCCTTCTCTGAACTGCTTCCATTTTCAAGATGCCCTTTTGTATATGGATTCAAAACTGCAACCGCATATCCCATCTGAGGCCTTACCAGTTCCTTGTCAAGTAGGGAATAATATTTTTTCTCCCGTGAATCTATTCCCCTCTTTACATACAGAGACATATCTGGCTAGCTCTAGCTGTTTGCGTACCTGGCTTGTTTTGCTACAGGCTAAGTCTGTTCTCTACTCCTAACCGAACCCCCAAATCTTTTTTCCATACAGATGCCACTTAACACGAGTTATTTATGGTGTAGTGGCACAGGGATTATTAATCCCAAATGCATATCACTTTCCTTTACCTAACACTTGATCTCATCTGCCATTCTGGCTGCCCATTGTGATAATCTCATCTAGGGCTGTCTGCAGTCACTTCAACATCATTGGGAAGTTTTCCAAAGCCTGCTAATTAGTGTCTCGGCAACACAATACCTTGCGCTCAAATGCCCCCTTCTAAGTCATCAGTTATACACGAGACCTTGTTCCCAATACCCCTTCTCTTCTAAGTCATGTATACACAGTACCTGCTCTCAATAGACCCTTCTAAGTCATTTATCAAAGATTAAACAGAGTGGCCCCAGTACTAGAAACCCTGAGAACTCCGCTTAGAACTTTTATCTCCCACATAGATGTAGCTCCTTAACCACCACTCTCGTTTCCGGTCGCAATAACCATTCTCTATCCTGAACAAAGTTTGTCTTCAAGCAACCCTCCTCATTTATATCATTAGTCGCCTATGTGCACGTCATCAAGGCTTCACAAAATCCAAATATCCACACATCCACTGAGTGAAAATATCAGTGATGTGAGTGTAAGTCAGTGATGGTTGACTGAATGTCAATGATGTGTATGATAGGTCAGTGTAATTCGACAAGTGAGTGAATGTCAGTGATGGTGACTGAATGTCAGTGATGTTGTTGAGTGGAATGCAGTGATTGTGACTGAATGTATGGAAGTGCACTAAGTGATGAATGTCGTGATGATGAAGAATGTCAAGTGGTAGTGCACTAAGTAGTGATGTCAGTGATGATGAATGAATGTCAGTGGTAGTGCACTAAGTGAGGTTAATGTCAGTGGTGAGTGCACTAAGTGATGATGTTAGTGATGGTGAGTGAATGTCAGTGCTGGTGAGGGGAAGTCGTGGTAGTGCACTAAGTGAGTGATGTTAGTGATGGTGAGTGAATGTCAGTGATGGTGAGGGATGTCAGTGTAGGGTACTAGTGAGTGAATATTAGTGATGGTGAGTGGATGTCAGGATGGTGAGTGAATGTCAGTGTGGTGAGGGAATGTTCATTGGTGTGCAATAAGTGAGTTAATGTTGTCAGTGATGGTGAGTGAATGTCAGTGATGGTGAGGGAATGTCAGTGGTAGTGCACTAAGTGAGTGAATGTTAGTGATGGTGAGTGAATGTCAGTGATGGTGAGTGAATGTCAGTGATGGTGAGGGAATGTCAGTGATGGCGGGGAATGTCAGTGTAGTGTACTAATGGGGTAATGTTAGTGATAGTGAATGAATGTCCGTAGAGTGCACATACATGGAGATTCAATAAAGATTTATCTTTAAATGGTGGCTAATTTTGCCAACCAATCAAATTATTTAACCATTTGAAGCTAACATCTGATTTGTGGGGCAAAATTAGCACCTTTAAATTAAAGAACTTTTATTGAACACCCTGTAATGTGTGAATGTCCGTGGTGGGAGTGAATGTCAGGTCGGTTGCACTAAGTGAAGTGAATGTCATTGATGGGTGAGTGAATGTCAGTGTAGGCACTAAGTGAGTTGAATGTCAGTGATGGGTGAGTAAGTTCAGATGGTGATGTCAGAGTGAATGGGTGAGTTGAATGTCAGTGATGGTGAGTGAATGTCAGTGAATGGGGAGTGAATGTCAGTGATGGGTGAGTGATGTCAGTGATGGTGAGTGAATGTCAGTGTAGTGCCGGTGATGATGTCAGTAGTCTAAGTCAGTATGTAATGTCAGAGGTGAGTGGAATGTGATGGTGATGATGTCAGGAAGAGGTGAGTGAAGTCAGTGAATTGGGTGAGTGATGTCAGTGATGTGTGAGTGATGTTCGTGATAGGGTGAGTGAAAGTCAGTGATGGTGAGTTGAATGTCATGATGGGTGAGTGATCATGTCTAGTGATGTATGATGAGTGAATGAGTATGTCAGTGAGGCTGTGGGGTGAATGTTTGTTATGGTGAGTGAATGAAACCCTGACCATGTTTTCCAGTATAATTGGATAAATGGAAACTCCCCGGTGAATCCGCACAGCAGTGAATAGGTTACGGTGGAGCCAACCTCCATTCTTTAGAAGACATTTCAGATTTCCCAGCTGTTGGCTATGGTAGTTTCGTCTCTTATTGAAATCACAGCAGCACCTCCTCTAAATCTCATATCCACGCTGCATGCGCTCCAAGAAATGAGTTTTCCCTCTGTCACCCTATGCAAATTTGTTTATTACAATTAACTTTCCCTTTTTCCGCCAGACTCATGTTAGATCCACTATAGTCTAATGGATGACTGCACACTGCCATCTGCATGTTCCATAGGATCCACCATCCACAGACATTGAAATAGAACGCAGAATGACCCTTCAGAAGAGATCTGGAACATGAAAACGCTCGACCCTCAATTCAACTCTCCACAACCAAACGTCTGGTCAGGCGAGTTGGATGGATGAATTGAAACCGCGCCCAGACTTCGCTGTCTGGTCAAACCCCTAAATTCAAGGGAATGTTCCAGTGGACTTGTAGATCAGGAATGGAACTGTCAGTCAGATTTTCTAGATTCTCATAGACATACAACCAGGTGTTCCCAATCTGACCCAGCCAGTCAGTCTGTGGCCCCTCCCTCCTCCTTGAGTGATGCACCCTGGGTCCTGTTCTGCAGTCCTTAACTCAACATTCAGGGATGTTCCTAGGTTTTTTGACATCTAAAACAACTTTTAAATCTGCCTATTGGCGATTAGGTGGCGCTAAACTGAAGTGGGCGTGACTTAACACTGATTGCGGTGGAATGGAGGGCTGGACTTATATGATTGGTGGACTGGTTCTGAAATGTGGTATTGCAGGAAGGAATTTTTTTAAACTGCTGCCTTGTAATGTTCCGTAGGGGCGCCTGACAAAGTTTCAGTTTGCTTCATGGTAGTGGGCTCCCTGCCAACATTTTGTTTTGGCTTGTCACCATCAGTTTTCCAGGAACTGGATCGCTGTCGTTTGCTGCTTTAATATGAGGTCCGATAGGACTTAATGGTATAAACTCACAACCGTAGGAAGAGGTAGAGGTTAGGGATGGAATACGTTATTCTATCAGAAGTTTTTCACTAGAGGCACAGGATCCAAAATCACTTCGTCTGCCCCTTCCCGTCCTCTAGAAATCTTTGATTATGTCAGCTTTGCTTCTTTAGGGCTATGCCTAACTAGCGCGTTTTTCGCGCACGCGGATTTTTTCCTAAAATGGAAATCGGCGTAAACGCAAAAATTCCCGCCGATTTCCATTCGCATGCGATTGCGCCGTTCCGTTAGCGTTTTGGGTAACGCATGCGTTCACCATTTTTGGTGCGTTAACGCAGCGTTTCCATAACGCGAAATGGCAAAAACGCATGCGCAAAACGGAACGCAAAGGCGAACGCACAAGAAAAGCGCACACAATCGCGTGGCGATAACGCTCGCGATTTTGTGCGCGATTCCTGTGCGTTGTAGTGTGGCCTCAGCCTTACTCCCTTGTGGAAACTAAGGGGTATGTGTCTCTAAACGCAAGCAACTTACTGAGCTGGTTATGAGCTTGATATGCTCATGAGCAGCACGCATTCAGTCATTGTTTGTGATGTCACATGTCACATTAATGACTGCCAGTTGCTAACTGGAAAAACTGTCAGCAGCAGGAGGACAACCGTACACTGTTCAGCATTAACAGGTTTGTCTTTCACCTCTCAGCTTTCTTTTCTATTTGCGGTTTGGGTTATGGAGTGATTTACCTATAAATATCTTTTTTCATTTTCACTTGCACTTTAGGTAATTCCTAAAAGGTCAAAAGCTGATGATCCCAAAAAATACAATCTGCAATCTACTGTGAAAAAATGTTCCTCTAAAGATGAGCACGGCACTGTCAGTGTATCCGTTACTGCCACCAGGTGGGCATTCTGTAGACTGCAGTTCTAAAGTACCAGGGGTAAAAACAATATCTAAAGATTTCCAAAGTTTACATAAGCATAATTTTTAAACATGGTAAAACAATGAAATGCATTTGGGGTTCTGGGCAATTCCCCCTATTTGCGCCCTTGGTAAACCAGCCCTGAACACAGTTAGGATTATGAATGTATGGATTATGGTACCGGTTACAGTGTATCCGTACAGCATTGTATAATTTTACTGTACCGGTACAGTGTATCCGTACAGCATTGTATATAATGTACTGGTACACGGTTACAGTGTATCCGTACAGCATTGTATATATGACTGGTACCGGTTACAGTGTATCCGTACAGCATTGTATATAATGTACTGGAACCGGTTACAGTGTATCCGTACAGCATTGTATATAATGTACTGGTACCGTTAGAGTGTATCCGTACAGCATGGTATATAATGTAACTGGTACCGTACCGGTTAAGTGTATCCGTACAGCATTGTATATAATGTGACCGGTATACCGGTTACAGTGTATCCTACAGCATTGTATATAATGTACCGGTACCGTTACGTGTATCCGTACAGCATTGTATATAATGTACCGGTACCGGTTACAGTGTATCCGTACAGCATTGTATATAATGTCTGGTACCGGTTACAGTGTATTCCGTACAGCATTGTATATAATGTACTGGTACCGGTTAACAGTGTAATCCGTACATCATTGTATATAATGTAACCTGTACCGGTTACAGTGTATCCGTACAGCATTGTATATAATGTACCTGTACCGTTACAGTGTATCCGTACAGCATTGTATATATGTACTGGTACCGGTTACAGTGTATCCGTACGCATTGTATATATGTACCTGTACCGGTTAAAGTGTATCCGTCAGCATTGTATATAATGTTACCGGTAACCGGTTTACAGTGTAAATCCGGTACAGCATTGTATATAATGTTACCGGTACAGGTATCCGTACAGCATTGTATATAATGTCCGGATTATCAGTGTTCCGTACGCATTGTATATAATGTACCGGTACCGGTTTCAGTGTATCCATACAGTTCATTGTATATAATGTACCGTACCGGTTACAGTGTATCCATACAGCATTGTAGTATAATGTACGGTACCGGTTACCGTTATGCCTTACAGCATTGTATTAATGTACTGGTACCATTACAGTGTATCCGTCAGCATTGTATATAATGTACTGGTACCGGTTTAAATTGTATCCGTACAGCATTGTATATAATGTACCTGTCCGGTTTAAAGTGTATCCGTACAGCATTGTATATAATGTACCGGTTACATGTATCCATACAGCATTGTATATAATAGCTGGTACCGGTTACAGTGTATCCGTACAGCATTGTATATAATAAGTACCGGTTACAGTGTATCCGTAACACAGTTGTATATAATGTACCGTACCGGTTACACGTGTTCCGTACACGCATTGTATATAATGTACTGGTACCGGGTTACAGTGTATCCGTACAGCATTGTATATAATGTACTGGTACCGGTTACAGTGTATCCGTACAGCGTTGTATAATGTACCGGTACCGGTTACAGTGTATCGTACAGCATTGTATATAATTTACCGGTACCGTTTACAGTGGTCCGTACAGCATTTTATATATAATGTACCGGTACCGGTTACAGTGTATCCGTACAGCATTGTAATAATAGTAACGGTACCCGGTTACATGTATCCTACAGCATTGTATATAATGTACCGGTAACCGGTTCATGTATCCGTAAAGCATTGTATATAATGTACCGGTACCGGTTACAGTGTATCCGTACAGCATTGTATTAATTACCGTACCGGTTACAGTGTATTCCGTACAGCATTGTATATAATGTACCGGTACCGGTTACAGTGTATCCGTACAGCATTGTATATAATGTACCAGTTACAGTGTATCCGTACAGCATTGTATATAATGTATTGGTACCGGTTACAGTGTATCCGTACAGCATTGTATATAATGTACCGGTTACAGTGTATCCGTACAGCATTGTAATATAAGTACCGGTTACCGTGTAATCCGTACAGCATTGTATATAATGTACCTGTACCGTTTACAGTGTATCCGTACAGCATTGTATATAATGTAACCGGTACCGGTTCAGGTATCCGTCACATTGTTATAATGTACCGTTACCGGTTACAGTGTGATCGCTACATCGTTGTATATATGTACCGGACGGTTACAGTGTATCCATAAGCATTGTATATAATACCAGTACGTTCAGTGTATCCGTACAGCATTGTATATAATGTACCGGTACCGGTTACAGTGTATCCATACAGCATTGTATATAATGTACTGGTACCAGTTACAGTGTATCCGTACAGCATTGTATATAATGTACTGGTACCGGTTACAGTGTATCCGTACAGCATTGTATATAATGTACCTGTACCGGTTAAAGTGTATCCGTACAGCATTGTATATAATGTACCGGTTACAGTGTATCCATACAGCATTGTATATAATATACTGGTACCGGTTACAGTGTATCCGTACAGCATTGTATATAATGTACCGGTTCAGTGTCATCCGTACAAGAGCATTTGTATATATGTACCGGACCGGTTATAGTGTATCCGTACGCATTGTATATAATATACTGGTACCGGTTACAGTGTATCCGTACAGCATTGTATATAATGTACTGGTACCGGTTACAGTGTATCCGTACAGCGTTGTATATAATGTACCGGTACCGGTTACAGTGTATCCGTACAGCGTTGTATATAATGTACCGGTACCGGTTACAGTGTGTCCGTACAGCATTGTATATAATGTACCGGTACCGGTTACAGTGTATCCGTACAGCATTGTATATAATGTAACGTCCGGTACAGTGTCATCATCCTTGTTATAATGTACCGGACCGTTACAGTGTATCCGTACAGCATTGTATATAATGTACCGGTACCGGTTACAGTGTACTAAAGTCATTGTATATAATGTACCGGTACCGTTACAGTGTATCCGTACAGCATTGTATATAAGTACCGGTACCGTTACAGTGTATCCGTACATCATTGTATACAATGTACCAGTTACCAGTTATCCGTACAGCATTGTATATAATGTATTGGTAACCGTTACAGTGTATCCTACAGCATTGGTATATAATGTACGCGTTTACAGTGTATCCTTACAGCATTGCATATAATGTACTGGTTACTGGTTACAGTGTATCCGTATAGCATTGTATATAATGTCCGGTACCGGTTACACGTCTCCGTACAGCATTGTATATAATGTAACTGGTACTTGGTTACAGTGTATCCGTACAGCATTGTATATAATGTACTGGTACGGTTACAGTGGTACCGTACAGCATTGTATATAATGTACCAGTAAACCGGTTACAAAGTGTAAATCCGTACAGCATTGTATATAATGTACGTACCGGTTACAGTGTAGCCGGTCAGCATTGTATATATGTCTCCGGTACCGGTTACAGTGTATTCCGTAAGCATTGTATAATTGTACTGGTACCGGTTGTACCGTAGTGTAGTCCGTACAGCATTGTATATAATGTACCGGTTACGTGAATCCGTGCAGGCATTGTATAATAATGTACTGGTACCGGTACAGTGTATCCGTACAGCATTGTATATAATGTACTGGTACCGGGTTACAGTGTATCCATAAGCATGTATATAATTACCGGTACAGTGTATCCGACAGCATTGTATATAATATACTGGTACGGTTAACAGTGTATCCGTACAGCATTGTAATAATGTACCGGTTACAGTGTATTCCGTACACATTGTAATAATGTACCGGTTACAGTGTATCTGTAGCAGTCGTATATAATGTACCGGTTACAGTGTATCCGTACAGCATTGTATATAATGTACCGTTACAGTTATCCGTACAGCATTGTATATAATGTACACGGTTACAGTGTATCTGTACAGCATTGTATATAAGGTACCGGTTACAGTGTATCCGTCACATTGTATATATGTACCGGTTACAGTGTATCCGTACAGCATTGTATACAATGTACTGGTACCGTAGTGGTTTCAGTGCGCAGGGAAGGAAGGGTTACAGGAGGACTCCATACGTATGTATAGATACAGGGAGTGGGTTAATGATTGATCACTGGGGTATGAATCATTCTTCCTTTCATCTCTGAGCTCACAAAGACAAAGACTCATTTAACTGCAAATGTTAAAATGGGTCTTATAAAAGCAAAAGGAAAGACAAACAGAGGGAATGTAACAGTGATAAACTCCCCAAATGACTCTTTGTATATCAATTCTATCATGATAGATTATGTTTAAACGTGATCTAATCAATTGGAAGGATTGGACCCGTGAATGCCAGGCTTTATGGCGAACACAATGCCAGGCTTATGGCGAACACAACGCCAGGCTTTATGGCGAACACAACGCCAGGCTTTATGGGAACACAATGCCAGGCTTTAGGGCGAACACAATGCCAGGCTTTATGGCGAACAAAATGCCAGGCTTTATGGCGAACACAATGCCAGGCTTTAGGGCGAACACAAGCCAGGCTTTAGGGCGAACAAAATGCCAGGCTTTATGGCGAACACAATGCCAGGCTTTAGGGCGAACACAATGCCAGGCTTTAGGGCGAACACAATGCCAGGCTTTAGGGCGAACACAATGCCAGGCTTTATGGCGAACAGAACGCCAGGCTTTATGGCGAACACACATGCCAGGCTTTATGGCGAACACATCCAGGTTTATGGCGAACAATGCCAGGCTTTATGGCGAACACAATGCCAGGCTTTATGGCGAACACAATGCCAGGCTTTATGGCGAACAGAATGCCAGGCTTTATGGCGAACAGAACGCCAGGCTTTATGGCGAACACAATGCCAGGCTTTATGGCGAACAGAACGCCAGGCTTTATGGCGAACACAATGCCAGGCTTTATGGCGAACACAATGCCAGACTTTATGGCGAACACAATGCCAGGCTTTATGGCGAACAGAATGCCAGGCTTTTGGCGAACAGACGCCAGGCTTTATGGCGAACAGAACGCCAGGCTTTATGGCGAACAGACGCCAGGCTTTATGGTGAACAGAACGCCAGGCTTTATGGCGAACAGAACGCCAGGCTTTATGGTGAACACAATGCCAGGCTTTATGGCGAACAGAACGCCAGGCTTTATGGCGAACACAATGCCAGGCTTTATGGCGAACAGAACGCCAGGCTTTATGGCGAACAGAACGCCAGGCTTATGGCGAACAGAACGCCAGGCTTTATGGCGAACAGAACGCCAGGCTTTATGGCGAACACAATGCCAGCTTTAGGGCGCAACACAATGCCAGGCTTTAGGGCGAACACAATGCCGGCTTTAGGGCGAACACATGCAGGCTTTAGCAACAGAACGCCAGGCTTTATGGCGAACCACACATGCCAGGCTTTATGGCGAACACAATGCCAGGCTTTATGGCGAACACAATGCCAGCTTTATGGCGAACAAACGCCAGGGGCTTTAATGGCGAACACAATGCCAGGCTTTACGCCAGGCTTTATGATGGCGCACAACCCAGGCTTTATGGCGAACAGAACGCCATGGCTTTATGGCGAACAGAACGCCAGGCTTTATGGCGAACAGCAATGCCAGGCTTTATGGCGAACCAGAATGCCAGCCCAGGTAGAGAAATATGCACCATGGGGCTTATATAATTAAGCGTGCAAGTCTTTTCCCATGTTGATCATCTACATCAACCGCTCAGACTTTTATAACTGCATAGGTGGCTGTATATAAAGCTAACATCTGATTGGTTGCTGGCAGATAAATAGCACAGACCCTAAACGTTCACCGATGATACCATAAGCCCCTACGTGTGCAGTAGCGCCATTGCCCGAACTATGTCTTCCTAGCCAGCCAATGTGCTGACAGACTTGGTTTCATGACCACATCCTCCCAGTGATGGCTGGTTCTGCACGCAGAGCTCCCATATCGTCTACGTCTATCCTTTATAGCTGTCACGAGAGTTTTAATCAGCACTAGGACTATTAACCCTTTCATACCCGTTTTCCTCCACGACTACAAGGAAAACGTTGTGGAAAGTTCCTTTTGTTCCCCGCAAGACCCTGCCACCCGCCGTCACCTCCTCTGTACCCCCAGGGGTAATAAAAAGGCAGTTCAATCGTCACATGATCCGTGCATATGACAGTTTAACGCAGTTCACTACCGAGGTCTCCAGTGCTCACTTGGCAGCCTGACCGCACTGTACAGAAAACACTCCAGCCAAGTCTAAACAATAACAGCTCAGCAGGAATAAGAAGGTTTAACCTTATGTGAACACACATGGTAGTACCCGGCTTATAGCCATCGGGAACGCGCGGTCCCTTCCAGGGTAATCAACGACATAACGAGAACATTTACACGTGTTTCCCAATAGAGCAGTGGCCCCCCAACCACCGGGCCACAGACCGGAACCAGTACCGTGGACCGTTTGGTACCAGGGACACAGACTTGATACGGGACACTATATTATATAGTATTTATTGTCTGACATGAGGGAGAGGTTGGAGGCCCCTGATCTACAATAAGGGAAACCACAGAAACCAGTGGGAGGTCTGAACCCGGCAGTTTTTTTCGTTAACAATAAAAAAAGTGAGTAGACAGTTATAGTTCAGCGACATCCTTCATGGAAATGAGAAATTAAACTGCAACAGAGGAAGATCTGGGAAGGGTTCAAACCCAAACCCACCGTCTGAAGGATTCCTGTGCAAGGTTTACGGGAGAATAGAAAGTGACGCGCGTTAACGCTTTACTGACCAATGACAACCATAGAGAAGGTGATGACATCACAGCACCTACTGCTTTCCCCAGTGAATGGGATTTAGGAAGACGCTGTGCCTCCCCTGTGCCCCACTCCAAGTTTCCTTTTTGTCTCTGGGTGCAGATCATGGTACAAATAGTGACAAAACTTTATCAGTTCCCTACCTGAAATGCGGTCCTTGTCCATCACTCCCCACACACCGGTTTATCTGCAGCCCAGCCTCTCTGTCCTTGTTTGGGGAGGAACCCGGAGTCCTGTGCCCAGACCTTTCCATCTCCCTCTTTCCTCTGGCAGTTTGCTAACACTCACTTTTTCCTTTCTCTCACTCCCTCTGTCCCCTCTTCCCCTTCAATCCTTCCCTCCCACCGCCAATCAGTCAATTCCCTTTCTCTGGGTCCCCCAATTCTCTATCTTATTAATAAATCTCGCAGTCTCTCTCTTAATCTCACTTCTGTATTTCCTCAACCCCTCCCTTTATCCTCATTTCCTCCAGATTTTCTTCCATTCACTGCCCTCCCCTTCTCTGGTTTACTTTCCCTTCCTTCAGGCTGTAAGAACACACACGGACGTATTTTGGCCAATCAGAATAACCGTTGTCGCACCTAAAAGATTTTGGGTCTCCAAGGACCAAAATAGTGTTAATGTCACTTTAATATTCCCGACTGAAGGACTATTGATCAGTTCAGTGATTGGTTGGTCTGTCCCTAAAGGGGCCCATACACATGACAATACAATGATTGTACAATCAGTATTGGTCCAATAATGTGTCTTGATCCGAGAAAAATATGCCAACCATTTACAACTGCCAATTTGCCAACCATTTTACCATGTATGTTTGCCACTTGGCATAAAGAACGTTAGTAAATGGTTGGAAAATTGGCAGTGTAAAAAAGGCACTTGACACACCCAAAATTAAACAGACCCGCACCACAACCCAACCCGCACCTGAAATTAAACAGGACCTGCAAGCGAACTTTCATCCGCTACCTTGATCCAACCTGCACCCCCAGCGACCCCCACCTACAAAAAGGTTACCCGCAACCAAATTAAACAGACCCGCACCCACAACCCAACCCACACCTAAATTAAACAGAACCTACAATTTGATTTGCTCCCGCATCCTGTCCCAACCCACCTGCAGCTATATGACCAACCGAACACGCAATTGGGTAAACCGTGGCTAACTGAGCAATGCAGGACTCTAGGTCAGATCTCATCCCCAATCAACTAAGGTGATTATTTGATTCACCACCAGAGGGCAGCACTTGATTCAGATCTTACCCCAATTAACTAAGGTGATTATTTGATTCACCACCAGATAGCACCACTTGATTTAGATCTCATCCCTAAATAAGTATGGTGATTATTTGATTCACCACCAGATGGCAGCACTTGATTCAGATCTCAACCCCAATTAACTAAGGTGATAATTTGATTCACCACCAGGTGGTCAGCACTTGATTTAGATCTCAACCCAATTAACTAAGGTGATTATTTGATTCACCACCAGAATGCAGCACTTGATTCAGATCTCATCCCCAATTAACATAGGCGATCACTTGATTAACTTAAAAGGGTTGAAGAAAGGGTTGTTTGTGAAAGTTGTAAAGTTTTTTTTCCCAGTCCTGAACATTTGTATTCCAAGTCTCATCAACATTGTCCCAGCCCATTCAAAGTTTTTCCGGAACATACATACATCTTCATTTTATATATATATATATATATATATATTATTATAATATATATATTTTATATATATATATATATATATTGTGCATTAATCAGCCAAAACCATTCCAAGACAAATGAGAAGAATCAGGCGACGACAGAGAAAATCAAAAACATTTCCAATTGAAATCTTGTGACGAGCAGCACACACAATATCCTGTAGACGGAACACAATGCTAACTCTGTCCTCCTTGTTTGACAACTCTAGACAAATTATATATTTAGTCTGAATCTGCTCAAAATCCTGGTGCAAGGTGAGGATTTAATCACAATTCCATGGCAGATTCTATGATATGTTGGTAACACATTTAACAAACTCACCGCACTATATTCTGTATAGGGATAGAACTCGATCAGGAACGCCTCTCTAATGAGGCAGGGTGAAGCACATTACAGAGCACACCCTGTAGGGAGGCAGCAGTTTTGATGCCAAAAAAAATCGCCCCTGATGATTTTTTCCATGTGCCTGGCCGCCCAGATGCCAGGCCCCCCAAAAATATAAAAAAACACACATTTTTGAGAGGTACACATACTGTCCCTTTAATAGCAGGGAAGCCATAATTTACATTGCACAACAGACTGACAGTTCCATTTGATAAAATCAATGTTTGTTATGCCCTGCAGATCAAAATCTCAATGTTGGCCATCATTTACCATTCACTTGTGGGCATTGTCTTTACTGCAGTTATTTGTGGGCATGTATTCCGTCAATGTGTATAAAGCCCCTCCTCTTCGTCTGGACAAGCCCACCACCCCACTTCTGGACAAATCATCACCGACTTTCAATCATAAAATACAACACCCCCTGAAGTGACTACTCACTATAATTGTTATATAACTCAATGTTTATAATGTATGTGAGTGCACAGATAGTATAATATTGTACTGGGATTTGAAATTGTAAGGAAATTTATCTTGACATGTATGGCCACCTTAAGTCCTGGGTTTAAGAGAGGCAGCCAATCACAGATGCGGCTGCCGACAATGTAGAGCACGGCAGGAGCCAAGGGCTGCTAGTAGAGTTTCGTTTTTTTTTTAGTAATCGGACTAGAGGTTGGGGGTGGGCAGGGGAGCCTACTCTACATAAAAAAAGTTTTGGTGGTAGGGCAGCCTTACTGTATAGGAATTTACATTAAATGGAGGTAACTAGCAGTGTGTGCCCATTGGTCACTCATGTGGAGGGCCTAGTTTCACTTATTGGGTTTGTATTTGGACTGTAGGCCACATGTGACTGCACGAGAAACATGGAGATAACTAGGATACTGATGCCAAAGATCTTCCTGGTTACGAGAAACAGATATTCAGTGTGGAAGACATTTTACGGCCCAATGCTCCCATAATGTTTATGCTAGGAACAGGTCACCTACCGTCCCCTGATTTTACTACTGCACAGACCTCACCTGACTTGAATGTGTTTTCTCTATTTTTCTCAATGGTGCACATTGAATTACCCTCAGTCCTCTTAGAGGGAAACCAGAACCATCTCCCAGTCTTGCCTGGCACATCTTAGTAGAACTCTAAGCATTCCATTATAGGGTCACAAGACTAACCTTCTATCACACTTGGTAAAGAACATTCTCTCTCTTTCAACACCTCTCCCTTCAGTTTACAGTGGGACACCCAACACCTCGTTCCCTCCTAGACCCATCCCCTGTCAATGGAATTCTCCAGCTCACAGCTGTTACCCCCTACTGCCCCCAAATGCCTGGAATTCTTACCTTCTTCTCCATGCCAAAGAAAGCTCAGTTCATACCTTGAAGAGCCTGTGTGATTCTAATGACTGTCAATTCCCCCATATAATATTTATCCCTGCATTCCTCTCCCTTCTCTCTCTTATTCCTCCTCCTCTTCTTATCGTCTTCTTTATCTGGTGTGACAACATTCCC
Organism: Hymenochirus boettgeri; assembly: GCA_019447015.1. NCBI lineage: Eukaryota > Metazoa > Chordata > Amphibia > Anura > Pipidae > Hymenochirus > Hymenochirus boettgeri. The sequence continues at coordinate 6,050,437 of CM033476.1, read as the reverse complement.
AGACTCCTTTGCTAGACAAATTATGTATTATTTGCATTTATTTGTTGCTCTCTGAAAAACGCAGTTTTTTGTATATAAGTTTCTATCCTGTCAGGATAATGGGAACTGTAGTTCTTAACTAGGATAGTTTGAATATGTGATGTTTGGGTATATTATTGCAGCAATGAATAACGCTGCTTTTATTTCTGTTTGTCTAGAAAGGGTGCTGGGAACTGTAGTTCGTCCGTAATCTAAACCATGCGATGAACTGCCCTGAAAGATGAGTTTTTGATTCTCAAATGGACATTATATCTACGAGACACACACTTTATTATTATATTCAGGCCAAGTTGTGAGTATTTATAATGCTCTTTCTGATGCATTAATACATAGTTTTCTGGATGATAAGATTTTTGGTTTTTGTTACAGCTGGTTGAACTGGAGGACTAAGCTAACAGTGGCTGGTGAACTGGAGGACTAAGCTAACAGTGGCTGGTGAACTGGAGGGCTAAGCTAACAGTGGCTGGGGAACTGGAGGGCTAAGCTAACAGTGGCTGGGGAACTGGAGGGCTAAGCTAACAGTGGCTGGGGAACTGGAGGGCTAAGCTAACAGGGGCTGGTGAACTGGAGGACTAAGCTAACAGTGGCTGGTGAACTGGAGGACTAAGCTAACAGTGGCTGGTGAACTGGAGGACTAAGCTGACAGTGGCTGGTGAACTGAGGACTAAGCTGACGTGGCTGGTGAACTGGAGGACTAAGCACAGCTGGCTGGTGAACTGGAGGACTAAGCTAACAGTGGCTGGTGAACTGGAGGGCTAAGCTAACATGGCTGGTGAACTGGAGGGCTAAGCTAACAGGGGCTGGTGAACTGGGGGACTAACTAACAGTGGCTGGTGAACTGGAGACTAGCTAACAGTGCTGTGACTGGAGGGCTAACTAACAGTGGCTGGTGAACTGGGAGACTAACTTGACAGTGGCTGGTGAACTGGGAGACTACTACTGGCTGGTTGAACTGGAGGCTAAGCTTACAGTGGCTGGTGAACTGAGACTAGCTAACAGTGGCTGGGAACTGGAGGACTAAGCTAACAGGTTGGTGACTGGAGGACTAACAACAGTTGGTGAACTGGAGTACTAAGCTGACAGTGGCTGGTGAACTGGAGGACTAGCTACAGTGGCTGGTGACTGGAGGACTAAGCTAACAGTGTGGCTGGTGAACTGGAGGACTAAGCTAACAGTGGCTGGTGAACTGGAGGACAAGCTAACAGTGGTTGGTGAACTGGAGGACTAAGCTAACAGTGTTGGTGAACTGGAGGGCTAAGCTAACAGGGCTGGTGAACTGGAGGCTAGCTAACAGTGGCTGGTGAACTGGGGGACTAAGCTAACAGTGGCTGGTGAACTGGAGGGCTAAGCTAACAGTGGCTGGTTGAACTGGAGGGCTAAGCTTACAGTGCTGGTAACTGGAGGACTAAGCTAACAGTGGCTGGTTGAACTGAGGACTAAGCTAACAGTGGTTGGTGAACTGGAGGACTAAGCTAACAGTGGTTGGTGAACTGGAGGACTAAGCTAACAGTGGCTGGTGAACTGGAGGACTAAGCTAACAGTGGCTGGTGAACTGGAGGACTAAGCTAACAGTGGCTGGTGAACTGGAGGACTAAGCTAACAGTGGTTGGTGAACTGGAGGGCTAAGCTAACAGTGGCTGGTGAACTGGAGGACTAAGCTAACAGTGGCTGGTGAACTGGAGGGCTAAGATAAAAGTGGCTGGTGACTGGAGGACTAAGCTAACAGTGGCTGGTGAACTGGAGGGCTAAGAAAAGTGCTTGTGAACTGGAGGGCTAAGATAAATGGCTGGTGAACTGGAGGACTAAGCTAACAGTGGCTGTGAACTGGAGGGCTAAGATAAAAGTGGCTGGTGAACTGGAGGGCTAAGATAAAGTGGCTGGTGAACTGAGGGCTAAGATAAAAGTGATGGTGAACTGGAGGGCTAAGATAAAGTGGCTGGTGACTGAACTGGAGGGCTAAGATAAAAGTGGCTGGTGAACTGGAGGACTAAGCTAACAGTGGCTGGTGAACTGGAGGGCTAAGCTTACAGTGGCTGTAACTGGAGGACTAAGCTAACAGTGCTGGAACTGGAGGACTAACTAACAGTGGTTGGTGAACTGGAGGACTAAGCTAACATGGTTGGTGAACTGGGAGACTAAGCTAACATGGTTGGTGAACTGGAGGACTAAGCTAACATTGGTTGGTGAACTGGAGGGCTAAGCTAACAGTGACTGGTGAACTGGAGGACTAACTAACAGGCTGGTGAACTGGAGGACTAAGATAAAGTGGCTGGTGAACTGGAGGACTAAGCTAACGTGGCTGGTGAACTGGAGGCTAAGCTAACACTGGCTGGTGAACTGGAGGACTAAGCTAACAGTGGCTGGTGAACTGGAGGACTAAGCTAACACTGTGCGGTAACTGGAGGGCTAGCTAACAGTGGCTGGTGAACTGGAGGACTAAGCTAACAGTGGCTGGTGAACTGGAGGATGCTAACTGGCTGGTGAACTGGAGGACTAAGCTAACAGTGGCTGGTGAACTGGATGGACTATAGCTAACAGTGGCTGTGACCTGGAGGACTAGCTTACAGTGGCTGGTGAACTGGAGGACTAAGCAACAGTGGCTGGTGAACTGGAGGACTAAGCTAACAGTGGGGCTGTGAACTGGAGGGCTAAGCTACATGGCTGGTGAACTGGAGGGCTAAGCTAACACTGCTGGAACTGGAGGGCTAAGCTAACACTGGCTGGGGAACTGGAGGACTAAGCTAACACTGGCTGGTGAACTGGAGGACTAAGCTAACAGTGGCTGGTGAACTGGAGGGCTAAGATAAAAGTGGCTGGTGAACTGGAGGACTAGATAACAGTGGCTGGTGAACTGGAGGACTAAGCTAACAGTGGCTGGTGAACTGGAGGCTAGATAAAAGTGGCTGGTGAACTGGAGGGCTAAGATAAAAGTGGCTGGTGAACTGGAGGACTAAGCTAACAGTGGCTGGTGAACTGGAGGGCTAAGATAAAAGTGGCTGGTGAACTGGAGGGCTAAGATAAAAGTGGCTGGTGAACTGGAGGGCTAAGATAAAAGTGGCTGGTGAACTGGAGGGCTAAGATAAAAGTGGCTGGTGAACTGGAGGGCTAAATAAAAGTGGCTGGTGAACTGGAGGACTAAGCTAACAGTGGCTGGTGAACTGGAGGGCTAAGCTTACAGTGGCTGGTGAACTGGAGGACTAAGCTAACAGTGGCTGGTGAACTGGAGGACTAAGCTAACAGTGGTTGGTGAACTGGAGGGACTAAGCTACAGTGGTTGGTGAACTGGAGGACTAAGCTAACAGTGGTTGTGAACTGGAGGACTAAGCTACAGTGGTTGGTGAACTGGAGGGCTAGCACAGTGACTGGTGACACTGGAGGACTAAGCTAACAGTGGCTGGTGAACTGGAGGACTAAGATAAAAGTGGCTGTGAACTGGAGGACTGACTAACAGTGGCTGTGAACTGGAGGGCTAGCTAACACTGGCTGGGAACTGGAGGGCTAAGCTAACATGGCTGGTGAACTGGAGGACTAACTAACACTGGCTGGTGAACTGGAGGGCTAAGCTAACAGTGGCTGGTGAACTGGAGGACTAACTAACGTGGCTGGTGACTGGAGGACTAAGCTAACAGTGGCTGGTGAACTGGAGGACAAGCTAACAGTGGCTGGTGAACTGAGGACTAAGCTAACAGTGGCTGGTGAACTGGGAGGACTAAGCTACATGTGGTGAACTGGAGGACTAAGCTAACAGTGGTCTGGTGAACTGGAGGGCTAAGCTAACAGTGGCTGGTGAACTGGGAGGGCTAGCTAAACACTGGCTGGTGAACTGGGGCTAAGCAACACGGCTGGGAACTGGAGGACTAAGCTAACACTGGCTGGTGAACTGAGAGACTAAGCTAACAGTGCTGGTGAACTGGAGGACTAAGCTAACACTGGCTGGTGAACTGGTGTGGCCTAGTCCTTAGTACTAAAAGCATGGAGATGTAATGTTTATATTCATAGGAAGTAGAGACATTCTGGTACTAGGTCTAGGGTGGAGCCACACTGCAACGCGCTCCCGCAATTGTGTGCGCCCAAAGTTTCACAATCGTAGCGCATGTGATTGCGCAAAAAATGCCGATCGCATGAGCTCCGATTCATGGATCGCACACGCAGCGCACAGTGCCACACTAGTGTGATCGACAACTGCATTAGGGGGCCTAGATATGTACCTGGGACACAAAAAAATATTTAGAAAATGACCCAAGATCCTTATTCCTACACGGGGGGTGTTACCGCTCTCTACTTAGTGCTGGTTCGACATCAGAAATCACTATTCTGTCTGCCAAAGTGAAATACATTGTTCCAGTCAGAGATCCTGTCGTACCTGTTAGCAATTATACTGTTCCACCGCTAAATCCTTGGCTAGAGTGCGGGGATTACATCGGGTGCTAGCTATTAACCTTCCACTGGCCTGACAGCTGGAATTCGCTGTTCAATAGCACAAGAAAGTACGGGGAGCGCACTACAATGGTGAATCCAATAAATTGTTGTTAATTTTCACCATTGTAGTGTGCTCCCTGTACTTTCTTGTGCTATAGAATGTCTGGCCCTAGGAGTAGAGGGCAGGGTGCTGCCCTGGATGGTTACCTGGACTGTACTGAGAATTCACTTTTCAGCAAGGAATCTCTGGGATTATTAAACGTTGCCCAAACTCATTGCTGGGGAATCAAGTAAATCATGTAACTAAAAAAACCAATTCCAAACCTAGAAGGTGCAGGATACATCAAATCCACAATAGGTATTTGTATACACAACAAATAACTTGTAAAATGATACCCTACCCCCCAACATCCCCTTAAATAGGTACACTATAGAGAAATACATTCACAGAGCTGTGCTAAGATCAGGTTCACTTCATTCCTCCACTTCCTACCTTCCAACATTCCCCTTTAAATAGGTACACTATAGAGAAATACATTACACAAAGCTGTGCTAAGATCAGGTTCACTTCATTATCCTCCACTTCCTACCCTCCAACATTCCCCTTTAAAATAGGGACACTATAGAGAAATACATTACACAGAGCTGTGCTAAGATCAGGTTCACTTCATTATCCTCCACTTCCTACCCTCCAACATTCCCCTTTAAATAGGGACACTATAGGAAATACATTACACAGAGCTGTGCTAAGATCAGGTTCACTTCATTATCCTCCACTTCCTACCCTCCAACATTCCCCTTTAATAGGTACACTATAGAGAAATACATTCACAGAGCTGTGCTAGATAGGTTCACTTCATTATCCTCCTCTTCCTACCCTCCAACATTCCCCTTTAAATAGGGACACTATAGAGAAATACATTACACAGAGCTGTGCTAAGATCAGGTTCACTTCATTATCCTCCACTTCCTACCCTCCAACATTCCCCTTAAATAGGGACACTATTGAGAAATACATTCCACAGAGCGTGGCTAAGATCAGGTTCACTTCATTATCCTCCACTTCCTACCCTCCAACATTCCCCTTTAAATAGGGACACTATAGAGAATACATTACACACGAGCTGTGCTAAGATCAGGTTCACTTCATTATCCTCCACTTCCTACCCTCCAACATTCCCCTAAATAGATACACATAAGAGAAATAGATTACACAGAGCTGTGCTAAGATCAGGTTCACTTTATTATCCTCCACTTCCTACCCTCCAACATTCCCCTTTAAATAGGTACACTATAGAGAAATACATTACACAGCTGTGCTAAGATCAGGTTCACTTCATTATCCTCCACTTCCTACACCTCCAACATTCCCTTTAAATAGGTACCCTATAGAGAAATACATTACACAGAGCTGTGCTAAGGTCAGGTTACTTCATTATCCTCCACTTCCTACCCTCCACATTCCCCTTTAAATAGGTACACTTATAGAAATACATTACACAGAGCTGTGCTAGATCAGGTTCACTTCATTATCCTCCACTTCCTACCCTCCAACCTTCCCCTTTAAGAATGAATTAGACTGCAGGGAATCCTCTCTATCCAGTGCACAGGAGAGAGCTAGGGAGAGGCTGTTGTGGTTTCTGACTGGTTGATACTTAATTAGGGACATGAATCAGGTCGTTGAAACACAGGTTTTCTTAGAAATCAGTGGATGTCAGATTACCATGTAACTTGACCTCATTGTGCATGCAAAACACCATGGCAGCGCTAAAATTCCCATTTTAATGGTTCATTCAATCTGAAACATTGGGAGATTCAATACTTCCTGATACTTACCTTAGCCCGATCCCGCGATACATAAACTGACGTAATGGGATTAGGTCAGTTATTGCATCGCGGGATCGGGCTAGGTAAGGAGCGCGAACTTAACCTCCACAGCCTTTACCGTTAAGTTTCGCGCTACGAGTAGTGCAAAACTTAACGGCAGGGGTTGGGGATCGTTAGCACAGCGCTATTTCCAAAATAGCTCTAAATTCCGTCTAACCCACGTCTAAATTCCGTCTAAAACTTCGGGTTAACGTGGTTTTAGACGGAAAAGTGCCATATTGTATCTCCCCCATTGTTTTATAAGTGGTGTTTTTATTTTCCATCGGATCTATTTCAATAACACCAATTGTGAAAGGCTGTGTACGCACGGACAGACATTCATCACCAATATCCTACCAATCGCTAAACCAATTGGTAGTCAGTCAGGAATTAAAGAACTTGCATCACTATTTTGGGCTTAGTTGACCTTTAATGAACATTCCAAACATTCAGACTGACTAATCTGCCTATAATGTTAGAAGTCATACACATTGGTAATAATGACACCAATAGAGCATTTTGTAAAATTTATACAGATCAATAAATTATAACAGTGTGAGTTTAGCTTCTGGTGTCGGGGTACACTGGTGTGAACTAGTATATCTGGTTTTGGGGTACACACTGTCGTGACTTAAGTGGTTTTGCTGTTGGGGTACACTGTTTGACTTAAGTGTTTTTTTTGGTGTCGGGTTACACTGGTGTGACTTTGAGTGGTACAGCATGTATCTAGAGTACCACCGGTATTACATGTATCCATACAGCAAATGTAGTATATAATGACGGTAACCGTTACAGTGTTCCGTACGCATTGTATATAATGTAAACCGACCGTTTACAGTGTATCCTACAACATGTATATAAGTTACCGTACCAGAGTTTAGCAGTGTAAATCCTACAGCATTGTAGTAATAAATGACTGGTATACCAGGTTACAGTGTAAGCCGTAACGCGCTTGTAATAATGTACTAGGTACCGACAGGTTCCTACAGATGTATTTGCTACCTACGCGTTAAAGTGATCACAGTTGTACGAGATGTACCGGTTACAGTGTATCATACAGCAGTTGTATATAAATCTGTAACCGGTTAGTGAACCGACAGCTTTTATGTACCGTTACAGTGTATCCCGAATCATTTTTATTACTTACTAACAGTGATCGAAGCATTGTATATAAGTAGGCACAGTAGGGTACTCGGCGTACAGGTATCTACCGTACAATGCATTGTCATAATGACTGTTACGTAAGTACCGTCAGGGTTACAGTGGTAGATCATACGTCATTGTTCATGTAACCGGTACCGGGTTACAGTGTATCCGTACATTCATTGTATATAATGTACCGGTACCAAAGGCGTTTACAGTGGTACCGTACCGCATTGTATATTGTACGGTACCGTTTACAGTGTATACCTACGAGCATTTGTAATATAATGTACCGTAAACGTTACAGTTATCCGTACAGCATTGTATATAATGTACCAGTTACAATTGTATCCGTACAGCATTGTTAGTAATAGTAATGTACCGGGTTACAGTGTCTCCACAGCTTGTATATAAGTACCGGTTACATGTATCACGTTACAGCATTGATATAATGTACTGGTACGGTGTTACAAAGTGTACTCGTACAGGCATGGTGTATAAGAATAAGTGTAAGCCGGGTAAACCAATGTTTACAGCGTAAATCCGTACGCTTGTATATAATGTACTGGTACTGTTACAGTGTATCCGTAAGCATGTATATAATGTACGTGGTACCAGGTTACAGTTAAATCCGTACAGCATTGTATATAATGTACCAGTAACCCGGGTTACAGTGTATCCGTACAGCAATGTATATAATGTAACCAGTACCCCGTTTTTACAGTGTATCCGTACAGCATTGTATATAATGTACTGGTACATGGTTACAGTGTATCCTACAGCATTGTATTAATGTACCGTACCAGGTCTACAGCGTATCCGGGTGACAGGCAAGTGTTATAATGTACTGGTACTAGGTTAACGTGTATTCCGTACAGCATTGTATATAATGTACCAGGTTCAGTAGATTCCGTTCAGCGCAGTTTATATATAATGTACTTGGTACGCGGTTACAGTGTATCCGTACAGCATGTATATAATGTCTGTACCGGGTGTTACAGTGTATCATGGCAACGCATTGGTATATAATGTACCGTTACAGTGTATCCGTACAGCATTGTAATATAATATACTGGTACCCGGTTACAGTGTTCACTGCCAGGCATTGTATATAATGTTACCTGTTACAGTGTATCCGTCAGCATGCGTATATAATGTACCGGTTACCGTGGTATCTGTACCGCAGTTGTATATAATGTACCGGTTACAGTGTACGTTACCGGTACAGCATTGTATATAATGTACCGGTTACAGTGTATCCGTACACATTGTATATAATTACGCGGTTAAGCATTGAATCTGTCCAGCATTGGTATATCATGTACCGGTTTTACAGTGTATCCGTACAGCATTGTATATCATGTCCGGTACGAGGTATCCACAGCATTGTATCTGTACTGAGGTAACCAAGTAAGTGGTTTCAGTGTCTGCAGGGGGAGAAGGTTTACAAGGAGGACCCATAACTAGTGTAAGATACAGGGAGTGGGTTTAATGATTGAATCACTGGGGTATAGCAGGTCTTCCTTTCATCTAATGAGCTCACAAAGACAAAACTCATTTACTGCATTTAAAAATGGGTCGTTATCAAAGCAAAAGGAAGACAACACGAGGGATGTAAGCAGTGATAACTCCACCAAATTACTCGTTGTATATCATCTATCATGTATGATATGAATGTTGTAAAAAGCTGATCTAATCAATGGGAAGGATTGTACCCGTGTACATGCACAGGCTTTATGTTCGACCACAATGCCAGGCTTATGGCGCAACACAACGCCAGGCTTTATGGCGAACACACGCCAGCTTTAGTGGTAACACAGGAGTGCACAGGCTTTAGGCTACACAATGCCAGGCTTTTAGTTAGTCGAACAAAATTAGCCAGGCTTTATGTAACATGAAATTCGGACCTTGTGATCGAACACAATTGCACAGCTTTTAGGGCGAAACAATGCCAGGCTTTGCGAACAAAATGCCAGGCTTATAGGGCGAAACAGCAATGCCAAAAGGCCTTTAGGGCAGAGCCAATGCCGGCTTTAGGGCGAACAGCAATGCATGACTTTACCTTGCCGTAATCACGAACCAGGCGTTATGGCATGGCAAGGGGACCAATTCCAAGCTTTATGGCGAACACAATGCCATGCTTTATGGCGAACACAATGCCAGGCTTTAATGGCGACAGAGCAATGCCAATGTTTGCAACACAAGCCAGGTTTATGGCGAACATGAAGCCATGCTTTTATGCAACAAAGCTCAGTTTATGGCAACACAAATCCAGGCTTTATGGCGACAGAACGACCAGGCTTTATGGCGAACACAATGGCCAGGTTTAGGGCAAGGCACAATCCAAGCTTATGTCGAACACAATGCCAGGCTTTATGGCGAACAGCATGCCAGGCTTATATGGCGAACAGACTCCAGGCTTTATGGCGAACACAACGCCAGGCTATTATGGCGAACAGAAAGCCAGGCTATGAGCGGTGAAAAACATAAACGCCAGCTTTATGGCGAACAGAAGCTTAGGGCACAGACTTTTAGGGTGAACACAATGCCAGCTTTATGGCGAACAGAACGCCAGGCTTTATGGAAACACAATGCCAGGCTTTATGGAATGCTTTAACAAGCAACTGCCAGGCTTTATGGAGCGAAAGCAGGCTAACGCAGCAGCTTTTATGAGCTAACACACATGCCAGGCTTTATGGGCGAACATAAGCCAGGCAATATGGGCGGCACAATGCCGGCGTTATGGCGAACAAGCCAGGCTTTATGGCGAACACAGATGCCAAGGCTTTAGGGGTCAACACAATGGCAAGCCGCTTTATGGCGAACAGAACGCCAGGCTTTATGGCAACACAATGCCAGGCGGGTTTAGTGGCGAACAGAATCCAGGCTTTTATGGCGAACACAATGCAGGCTTTATTGCGAACAGAACGCCAGGCTTTATGGCGAACAGCCAGCTTTAATGGCGAACCAAGCCAGCTTTATGGCTGCGAAGGAACGCCAGGCTTTATGGGCTAAGCCATCAAAGCGCCAAAGAGAGGGCTTTTATGGCGAACAAACGCCAGGCTTTATGAGCACAAATACGCCATGCGTTTATGGGCGACCAGAAATTCCAGGCGGTATGGCGAACGAAGATGCCAGGCCCCGGATGTAGAAATATTGCACCATGGGGCTTATATAATTAACGTGCAAGTCTTTTCCCATGTTGATCTCTACATCAACCGCTCAGACTTATATAACTGCAGTAGGGCTGTATAAAGCTAACATCTGATTGGTTGCTGCAGATAAATGAGCACAGAAACCCTGAACGGGTTAAACAACAACCGTGATGATACCATAAGCCCTACGTGTGCAGTAGCGCCATTGCCCGAACTATGTCTTCCTACCAGGCAATGTGCTGACAGACTATGGTTTCATGACCACATCCTCCCAGTGATGGCTGGTTCTGCACGCAAGCTCCATAAAGAATCGTCTACGTCTATCCTTTATAGCTGTCACGAAGGTTTTAATCAGCACTAGGACTATTAACCCTTTCATACCCGATTTCCTCCACGACGACAAGAAAACGTTGTGGAAAGTTTCCTTGTGTTCCCCGCAAGACCCTGCCACCCGCCGTCACCTCCCTCTGTACCCCAGGGGTAAAAAAAGGCAGTTCAACGTCACATGATCCGTGCATATGTACAGTTTACGCAGTTCACTAAACCGAGGTCTCCAGTCGCACTGCAGCCAGCTGACCGCACTGTACAGAAAACACTCCAGCCAAGTCTAAAACAATAACAGCTCAGCAGGAATAAGGGGGTTTAACCTTATGTGAACACACATGAACAGGTAACCCGCTATAGCCATCGGAACGCGCGGCCCCTTCCAGGGTAAATCAACGACAAAACATACATTTACAACAGTGTTTCCCAATAGAGCAGTGGCCCCCAACCACCGGGCCACAGACCGGAACCAGTACCGTGGACCGTTTGGTACCAGGGACACGATCTGTACGGGACACTATGTATTATATAGTATTTAATTGTCTGACATGAGGGAGAGGTTGGGAGGCCCCTGATCTACAATAAGGGAACCACAGAAACCAGTGGGAGGTCTGAAACCCGGCAGTTTTTTTCGTTAACAATAAAAAAAGTGAAGTAGACAGTTATAGTTCAGCACATCCTTCATGGAATGAGAAATTAAACTGCAACAGAGGAAGATCTGGGAAGGGTTCAAACCCAAACCCACCGTCTGAAGGATTCCTGTGCAAGTGTTACGAGAGAGAATAGAAAAGTGACGCCTTTAACGCTTTACTGACCAAATGACAACCATAGAGAAGGTGAACATCCACAGCACCTACTGCTCCGTGTCCCCAGTGAATGGGATTTAGGAAGACGCTGTGCCTCCCCTGTGCCCCACTCCAAGTTGTTCCTTTTTGTCTCTGGGTGCAGATCATGGTACAATAGTGACAAAAAAACTTTATCAGTTCCCTACCTGAAATGCGGTCCTTGTCCCATCACCTCCCCCAGCACCGGGTTATCTGCAGCCCAGCCTCTCTGTCCTTGTTTGGGGGGAGGAACCCGGATCCTGTGCCCAGACCTTTCCACTCCCTCTTTCCTCTGGCAGTTTGCTAACCACTCACTTTTTTCCTTTGGCCTTCTCCCTAACCTGCCCTCGGTCCCCTCTGTCCCCTTCAATCCTCCCTCCCACCGCAATCAGCAATTCCTCTTTCTCTGGGTCCCCCAATTCCTCTATCTTATTAATAAATCTCGCAGTCTCTCTCTTAATCTCACTTCTGTATTTCCTCACCCCCTCCCTTTATCCTCATTTCCTCCAATTTTCTTCCTTCACTGCCCTCCCCGTCTCCTGGTTTACTTCCTTCCTTCAGGCTGTGGACAACAAAACACTGGACGATATTTTGGCCAATCAGAATAACCGGTGTCGCACCTAAAGATTTTTTTGGGTCTCCAAGATGGACCAATAGTGTTATGTCACTTTAATTCCCGACTGAAGGACTGATGATCAGTTCAGTGATTGGTTGGTCCTGTCCCTAAAGGGGCCCATACACATACAATACAAATGATTGTAACATCATATTTGGTCCAAAATGTGTCTGATCCGAGAAAAATACGCCAACCATTTACAACTGCCAATTTGCCAACCATTTAACCGAATATGTTTGCCACTTGGCATAAAGACCGTTAGTAAATGGTTGGAAAATGGCAGTGGTAAAAAAGGCACTTGACACACCCAAATTAAACAGAACCCCCCGCCACCCCACCCAACACCTGAAATTAACAAGACCTGCAAGCGAACTTTCATCCGCTACCTGATCCAACCGCCCCCCAGCGACCCACCCATACAAAAAGGTTACCCGCAACCAAATTAAACAGACCCGCACCCACAACCCAACCCACACCTAATATTAAACAGACCTACAATTTGATTTGCTCCCGCATCCTGTCCCAACCACACCTGCAGCTATATGACCAAACCGAACACGCAATTGGGTAACCGTGGCTAACTGAGCAATGCAGGACTCTAGGTCAGATCTCATCCCCAATCAACTAAGGTGATTATTTGATTCACCACCAGAGGGCAGCACTTGATTCAGATCTTATCCCCAATTAACTAAGGTGATTATTTGATTCACCACCAGATAGCACCACTTGATTTAGATCTCATCCCTAAATAGTATGGTGATTATTTGATTCACCACCAGATGGCAGCACTTGATTCAGATCTCAACCCCAATTAACTAAGGTGATAATTTGATTCACCACCAGTGGCAGCACTTGATTTAAGATCTCAACCCCACTAATAAAAGGTGATTATTTGATTCACCACGACATTGCAGCACTTGATTCAGATCTCACCCCCAATTAACATAGGCGATCACTTGATTAACTTAAAAGGGTTGAAGAAAGGGTTGTTTGTGAAAGTTGTAAAGTTTTTTTTCCCAGTCCTGAACATTTGTATTCCAAGTCTCATCAACATTGTCCCAGCCATTCAGAAGTTTTTCCGGAACATACATACATCTTCATTTTATATATATTAATATATATAATATATATTTATATATATATTAATTAATATATATATATATATATTGTGCATTATCACCAAAACCATTCCCAAGACAAAGATGAAAATCAGGCGACGACAGAGAATCAAAAACCATTTCCAATTGAAATCTTGTGACGGCAGCACACACACAATATCCGTAGACGAACACAATGCTAACTCCTGTCCTCCTGTGTTGACAACTCTAGACAAATTATATATTTAGTCTGAATCTGCTCAAGAATCCGGTGTGCAAGGTGAGGATTTAATCACAATTCCATGGCAGATTCTATGATATTTGTTGTTAACACATTTAACCAACTCACACGCACTATATTCTGTATAGGGATAAACTCGATCAGGAACGCCTCTCTAATGAGGCAGGGTGAAGCACATTACAGAGCACACCCTGTAGGGAGGCAGCAGTTTTGATGCCAAAAAAAATCGCCCCTGATGATTTTTCCATGTGCCTGGGGCCCAATGCCAGGCCCCCAAAAATATAAAAAAACCAAATTTTTGAGAGGTACATACTGTCCCTTTAAATAGCCAGGGAAGCCATGATTTACATTGCACAACAGACTGACAGTTCATTTGATAAAATCAATGTTTGTTAGCCCTGCAGATCAAAATCAATGTTGGCCATCATTACCATTCACTTGTGGGCATTGTTTACCAGTTATGTGGGCATTATTTACCAGTCATGTGTATAAAGCCCCTCCCTCTTCTGGACAAGCCACACCCCACTTCTGGACAAATCATCACCGACTTTCAATCATAAAAATACAACCCCCCTGAAGTGACTACTCACTATAATTGTTATTAACTCAATGTTTATAATGTATGTGAGTGCACCATGTATAATAATTGTACTGGGATTTGAAATTGTAAGGAAATTTATCTTGACATGTATGGCCACCTTAAGTCGGGTTTAAGAGAGGCAGCCAATCACAGATGCGGCTGCCGACAATGTAGAGCAGCGGCAGGAGCCAAGGGCTGCTAGTAGAGTTTCGTTTTTTTTTAGTAATCGGACTAGAGGTTGGGGGTGGGCAGGGGAGCCTACTCTACATAAAAAATTTTGGTGGTAGGGCAGCCTTACTGTATAGAATTTACATTAAAATGGAGGTAACTAGCAGTGTGTGCCAATTGTCACTCATGTGGAGGGCCTAGTTTCACTTATTGGGTTTGTATTTGGACTGTAGGCCACATGTGGACTGCACGAGAAACATGGAGATAACTAGGATACTGATGCCAAAGATCTCTCCTGGTTACGAGAAACAAGATATTCATGTGGAAGGACATTTACTGCCCAATGGGCTCCCATAATGTCTTGTACATAGGTAGACAGTTCACTACCGTCCCCTGATTTTCTACTGCACAGACTCACCTGACATTGAATTGTTTTCTCATTTTTTCATCAATGGTGCACATTGAATTACCCTCAGTCTCTTCAGAGGGAAACCAGAACCATCTCCCAGTCTTGCCTGCGCAACTCTTAGTAGAACTCTAACATTCCATTATAGGTCAGACCAACACCTTCTATCACACATTGGTTAAAGAACATTCTCTCTCTTTCTCAACACCCTTCTCCTTCATTTACAGTGGGACAACCCAACACCCTCGTTCTCCTCTCTAGACCCATCTCCCTGTCAATGGAA
Source organism: Hymenochirus boettgeri (assembly GCA_019447015.1). Taxonomy (NCBI): domain Eukaryota; kingdom Metazoa; phylum Chordata; class Amphibia; order Anura; family Pipidae; genus Hymenochirus; species Hymenochirus boettgeri. The sequence goes on along the minus strand of CM033476.1, from coordinate 6,035,276 downwards.
ATTCTCCAGCTCACAGCTGTTACCCCCTACTGCCCCCAAATGCCTGGAATTCTTACCTTCTTCTCTCATGCCAAAGAAAGCTCAGTTCATACCTTGAAGAGCCTGTGTGATTCTAATGACTGTACAATTCCCCCATATAATATTTATCCCTGCATTCCTCTCCCTTCTCTCTCTTTATTCCTCCCTCTCTTCTTATCGTCTTCTTTATCTTGTGAACAACATTTCCCAGACTCTTTGCTAGACAAATTATGTATTATTTGCATTTATTTGTTGCTTCTCTGAAAAACGCAGTTTTTGTATATAAGTTTCTATCCTGTCAGGATAATGGGAACTGTAGTTCTTAACTAGGATAGTTTGATATGTGATGTTTGGGTATATTATTTGCAGCAATGAATAACGCTGCTTTTATTTCTGTTTTGTCTAGAAGGGATGCTGGGAACTGTAGTTCGTCGTAATCTAAACCATGCGATGAGACTGCCCTGAAAGATGAGTTTTTGATTCTCAAATGGACATTATATCTACGAGACACACACTTTATTATTATACTTCAGGCCAAGTTGTGAGTATTTATAATGCTCTTTCTGAGTGCATTAATACATAGTTTTCTGATGATAAGATTTTTGGTTTTTGTTACAGCTGGTTAAAACTGGAGGACTAGCTAACAGTGGCTGGTGAACTGGAGGACTAAGCTAACAAGTGGCTGGTAACTGAGGGCAAGCTAACAGGGCTGGGGAACTGGAGGGCTAAGCTAACAGTGGCTGGGAACTGGAGGGCTAAGCTAACAGTGGCTGGGGAACTGGAGGCTAAGCTAACAGGGCTGTGAACTGGAGACTAACTAACATGGCTGGTGAACTGGAGGACTAAGCTAACAGTGGCTGGTGAACTGGAGGGACTAAGCTGACAGTGGCTGGTGAACTGGAGGACTAGCTGACAGTGGCTGGTGAACTGGGGACTAAGCTAACGTGGCTGGTGAACTGGAGGACTAAGCTAACAGTGCTGGTGAACTGGAGGGCTAGCTAACAGTGGCTGGTGAACTGGAGGGCTAAGCTAACATGGCTTGGTGAACTGGGGACTAACTAACAGGGGCTGGTGAACTGGAGGACTAGCTCACAGTGGCTGGTGAACTGGAGGGCTAAGCTAAACAGTGGCTGGTGAACTGGGGGACTAAGCTACAGTGGCTGGTGAACTGGGGACTAAGCTAACAGTGGCTGGTTGAACTGGAGGGCTAAGCTTACAGTGGCTGGTGAACTGAGACTAAGCTAACAGTGGCTGGTGAACGGGAGGACTAAGCTAACATGGTTGGTGAACTGGAGGACTAAGCTAACGGTGGTTGGTGAACTGGAGGACTAAGCTGACAGTGGCTGGTGACTGGAGGACTAAGCTAACAGTGGCTGGTGACTGGAGGACTAGCTAACAGTGGCTGGTGAACTGGAGGACTAAGCAACAGTGGCTGGTGAACTGGGGACAAGCTACAGTGGTTTGACTGGAGGACAGCTACAAGTGGTTGGTGAACTGGAGGCTAAGCTAACATGTGGTGAACTGGAGGCTAAGCTAACAGTGGCTGGTGAACTGGGGGACTAAGCTAACAGTGGCTGGTGACTGGGGGCTAAGCTACAGTGGCTGGTTGAACTGGAGGGCTAAGCTTACAGGTGCTGGTGAACTGGAGGACTAAGCTAACAGTGGCGGTTGAACTGGAGGACTAAGCTAACAGTGGTTGGTGAACTGGAGGTCTAAGCTAACATGGTGGTGAACTGGAGGACTAAGCTACAGTGGCTGGTGAACTGGAGGACTAGGCTCAACGAGTGCTGGTGAACTGGAGACTAAGCTACAGTGGCTGTGAACTGGAGGACTAAGCTAACAGTGGTTGGTGAACTAGGGCTAAGCTCAGTGCTGGTGAACTGGAGGACTAAGCTACAGGCTGGTAACTGGAGGGCTAAGATAAAAGTGTCTGGTGAACTGGAGGACTAAGCTAACAGTGGCTGGTGAACTGGAGGGCTAAGATAAAAGTGCTGTGAACTGGAGGGCTAAGATAAAAGTGGCTGGTGACTGGAGGACAAGCTAACAGTGGCTGTTGAACTGGAGGCTAAGATAAAAGTGGCTGGTGACGGAGGGCTAGATAAAGTGGCTGGTGAACTGGAGGGCTAAGATAAAATGGCTGTGAACTGGAGGGCTAAGATAAAGGGCTGGTGAACTGGAGGCTAAGATAAAAGTGGCTGGTGAACTGGAGACTAAGCTAACAGTGGCTGGTGAACTGGAGGGCTAAGCTTACAGTGGCTGGTGAACTGGAGGACTAGCAACAGTGGCTGGTGAACGGAGGACTAAGCTAACAGTGGTTGGTGACTGGAGGACTAGCTACAGGTTGGGTGAACTGGAGACTAAGCTAACAGTGGTTGGTGAACTGGAGGACTAAGCTAACAGTGGTTGGTGAACTGGAGGGCTAAGCTAACAGTGACTGGTGAACTGGAGGACTAGCTAACAGTGGCTGGTGAACTGGAGGACTAGATAAAAGTGGCTGGTGAACTGGAGGACTAAGCTAAAGTGGCTGGTGAACTGGAGGGCTAAGCTAACCTGGCTGGTGAACTGGAGGACTAAGCTACAGTGGCTGGTGAACTGAGGACTAAGCTAACACTGGCGGTAACTGGAGGCTACGCTAAGTGGCTGGTGAACTGGAGGACTAAGCTAACAGTGGGCTGGTGAACTGGAGGACTAAGCTAACATGGCTGGTGAATGGAGGACTAAGCAACAGTGGGCTGGTGAACTGGAGACTAAGCTAACAGTGGCTGGTGAACTGGAGGACTAAGCTTACAGCGGTGAACTGGAGACTAAGCTAACTGGCTGGTGAACTGGAGGACTAAGCTAACAGTGGCTGGTGAACTGGAGGGCTAAGCTAACAGTGGCTGGTGAACTGGAGGGCTAAGCTAACACTGGCTGGTGAACTGGAGGGCTAAGCTAACACTGGCTGGGGAACTGGAGGACTAAGCTAACACTGGCTGGTGAACTGGAGGACTAAGTAACAGTTGGCTGGTGAACGGGAGGGCTAAGATAAAATGGCTGTGTGACTGGAGGACTAAGATAACAGTGGCTGGTGAACTGGAGGATAAGCTAACAGTGGCTGGTGAACTGGAGGGCTAAGATAAAAGTGGCTGGTGAACTGGAGGGCTAAGATAAAAGTGGCTGGTGAACTGGAGGACTAGCTAAGTGGCTGGTGAACTGGAGGGCTAAGATAAAAGTGGCTGGTGAACTGGAGGCTAAGTAAAAGTGGCTGGTGAACTGGAGGCTAAGATAAAGTGTGGCTGGTGAACTGAGGGCTAAGATAAAAGTGGCTGGTGAATGGAGGCTAAAAAAGTGGCTGGTGAACTGGAGGACTAAGCTAACGTGGCTGGTGAACTGGAGGCTAAGCTACAGTGGCTGGTGAACTGGAGGACTAAGCTAACAGTGGCTGGTGAACTGAGGACTAAGCTAACAGTGGTTGTAACTGAGGGACTAACGACGTGGTTGTGAACTGGAGGACTAAGCTACACAGTGGTTGGAACTGGAGCTAGGCTAACATGGTTGGTGAACTGGAGGGCTAAGCTAACAGTGACTGGTGAACTGGAGGACTAAGCTAACAGTGGCTGGTGAACTGGAGGACTAAGATAAAAGTGGCTGGTGAACTGGAGGACTAAGCTAACAGTGGCTGGTGAACTGGAGGCTAAGCACATGGCTGGGAACTGAGGCAGCTAACAGTGCTGTGACTGGGGACTAAGCTAACACTGGCTGACTGGAGGCTAAGCTAACAGTGGCTGGTAACTGGAGGACTAAGCTAACGTGGCTGGTGAACTGGAGGACTAAGCTAACAGTGGCTGGTGAACTGGAGGGCTAAGCTAACAGTGGCTGGTGAACTGGAGGACTAAGCTAACAGTGGCTGGTGAACTGGAGGACTAAGCTAACAGTGGCTGGTGAACTGGAGGACTAAGCTAACCGTGGCTGGTGAACTGGGAGGGCTAAGCTACAGTGGCTGGTGAACTGGAGGCTAACTAACACTGGCTGGTGAACTGGAGGGCTAAGCTAACACTGGCTGGGGAACTGGAGGACTAGCTAACACTGGCTGGTGAAACTGGGGACAGGATAAGCTAACAGTGGCTGGTGAACTGGAGGACTAGCTAACACTGGCTGGTGAACGTGTGTGGCCTAGTCCTTATTACTAAAAGCATGGAGATTATATGTTATATTCATAGGAGATAGAGGACATTCTGGTACTAGGTCTTAGGGTGAGGCCACACTGCAACGCGCTCCCGCAATTGTGGTCGCCCAAAGTTTCACAATCGTAGGCATGTGATTGCGCAAAAAATGCCGATCGCATGAGCTCCTTCATGGATCGCACACGCAGCGCACAGTGCCACACTATGTGTATCGACAACTGCATTAGGGGCCTAGATATGTACCATGGGACACAAAAAAATATTTAGAAAATGACCCAAGATCCTTATTCCTACACGGGGGGTTTTACCGCTCTCTACTTAGTGCTGGTTCGACATCAGAAATCACTATTCTGTCTGCCAAAGTGAAATACATTGTCCAGTCAGAGATCCTGTCGTACCTGTTAGCAATTATCCTGTTCCACCGCTAAATCCTTGGCTAAGTGCGGGGATTACATCGGTGCTAGCTATTTACCTTCACTGTCCTGACAGCTGGGAATTCGCTGTTCAATAGCACAAGAAAGTACGGGGAGCGCACTACAATGGTGAATCCAATAAAATTGTTGTTACAATTTCACCATTGTAGTGGTCTCCCTGTATTTACTCTGTGCTTAGAATGGTCGGCCCAGAGTAGAGGGCAGGGTGACTGCCCTGGATTGTTACCTGGACTGTACTGAGAATTCACGGTCATCAAGGAATCTCTGGGATATTAAACGTTGCCCAGACTCATTGCTGGGGAAATCAGTAAATCATGTAACTAAGAAAAACCAATTCCAAACCTAGAAGGTGCAGGATACATCAATCCACAATAGTATTTGTATTAACACAACAATAACTTGTAAAATGATACCCTACCCCCCAACATTCCCCTTTAAATAGGTACACTATAGAGAAATACATTACACAGAGCTGTGCTAAGATCAGGTTCACTTCATTATCCTCCACTTCCTACCTTCCAACATTCCCCTTTAAATAGGTACACTATAGAGAAATACATTCACAGAGGCTGTGCTAAGATCAGGTTCACTTCATTATCCCCACTTCCTACCCTCCAACATTCCCCTTTAAATAGGCCACTATAGAGAAATACATTACACAGAGCTGTGCTAAGATCAGTTCACTTCATTATCCTCCCTTCCTACCCTCCAACATTCCCCTTTAAATAGGGACACTATAGAGAAATACATTACACAGAGCTGTGCTAAGATCAGGTTCACTTCATTATCCTCCACTTCCTACCCTCCACATTCCCCTTTAATAGGTACACTATAGAGAAATACATCTCACGAGCTGTGCTAAGATAGGTTCACTTCATTATCCTCCTCTTCCTACCCCCAACATCCCCTTTAAATAGGGACACTATAGAGAATACATACACAGAGCTGTGCTAAGATCGGTTCACTTCATTATCCTCCACTTCCTACCCTCCAACATTCCCCTTTAAATAGGGACACTATGTGAGAAATACATTACACAGAGCGTGCTAAGACAGGTTCACTTCATTATCCTCCACTTCCTACCCTCCAACATTCCCCTTTAAATAGGGACACTATAGAGAAATACATTACACAGAGCTGTGCTAAGATCAGGTTCACTTCATTATCCTCCACTTCCTACCCTCCAACATTCCCTTTAATAAGATACACTATAGAGAAATAGATTACCAAGAGCTGTGCTAAGACAGGTTCACTTTATTATCCTCCACTTCCTACCCTCCACATTCCCTTTAAATAGGTACCCTATAGAGAAATACATTACACAGCTGTGCTAAGATCAGTTCACTTCATTATCCTCCACTTCCTCACCCTCCAACATTCCCTTTAAATAGGTACACTATAGAGAAATACATTACACAGAGCTGTGCTAGGTCAGGTTAACTTCATTTCCTCCCTTCCTACCCTCCACATTCCCCTTTAAATAGGTACACTATAGAGAAATACATTACACAGAGCTGTGCTAAGATCAGGTTCACTTCATTATCCTCCACTTCCTACCCTCCAACCTTCCCCTTTAAGAATGAATTAGACTGCAGGGAATCCTCTCTATCCAGTGCACAGGAGAGCTAGGGAGGGCTGTTGTGGTTTTGACTGGTTGATACTTAATTAGGGACATGAATCAGGTCGTTGAAACACAGGTTTTCTAGAATCAGTGGATGTCAGATTTACCATGTAACTTGATCCTCATTGTGCATGCCACCATGGCAGCGCTAAAATTCCCATTTTAATGGTTCATTCAATCTGAAAACATTGGGGGAGATTCAATACTTCCGATACTTACCTTAGCCCGATCCCGCGATACAAACTGACGTAAATGGGATTAGGTCAGTTATTGCATCGCGGGATCGGGCTAAGGTAAGGAGCGCGAACTTAACCTCCACAGCCTTTACCGTTAAGTTTCGCGCTACGAGTAGTGCAAAACTAACGGCAGGGGTTGTGGATCGTAGCACAGCGCTATTTCCAAAATAGCTCTAAATTCCGTCTAACCCCGTCTAAATTCCGTCTAAAACTTCGGGTTAACGTGGGTTTTTTAGACGGAAAAGTGCCATATTGTATCTCCCCCATTGTTTTATAGTGGTGTTTTTATTTTCCATGGATCTATTTCATAAACACCAATTGTGAAAGGCTGTTACGCACGGACAGACATTCATCCAATATCCTACCAATCGCTAAACCATTGGTATGTCAGTCAGGAATTAAAGAACTTGCATCACTATTTTGGGCTTGTTGACCTTTAATGACAATTCCAAACATTCAGACTGACTAATCTCCGCTATAATTAGTTAGAAGTCATACCATTGGTAATAATGACCAATAGAGCATTTTGTAAATTTATACAGATCAATAAATTATAACAGTGTGAGTTTAGCTTCTGGTGTCGGGGTACACTGGTGTGACTAGTAGTATCTGGTTTTGGGGGACACTGTCGTGACTTTATGGTTTTTGCTGTTGGGGTACACTGTTGTGACTTAAGTGTTTTTGGTGTCGGGTTACACTGGTGTGACTTTAGTTTTTTGGTGTCAGGGTACACTGTTGTGACGTAAGTGGTTTTGGGGTTGGGGTACACTGGTGTGACTTTAGTGTTTTTGGTGTCGGGGTACACTGTTGTAACTTTAGTGGTTTTGTGGTGTTGGGGTACACTGGTGTGACTAGTAGTTTTTGGTGTCAGGGTACACGTTGTGACATAAGTGGTTTTTGGTGTCGGGGTACACTGGTGTAATTTAGTGGTTTTTTGGTGTCGGGGTACACTGTTGTGACTTTATTTGTTTTTTGGTGTTGGGGAACTGGTGGTGACTTTATGTTTTTGGTGTCGGGGTACACTGTTGTGACTTAGTGGTTTTTGGTGTTGGGTACACTGTTGTGACATTAGTGGTTTGTGGTGTCAGGGTACACTGTTTTGACTTTAGTGGTTTTTGGTGTCAGGGTACACTGTTTTGACTTTAGTGGTTTTTGGTGTCGGGGGTACACTGTTGACTTTAGTGGTTTTTGGTGTCAGGGTACACTGTTGTGACATAAGTGGTTTTTGGGTTGGGTGTGTACACGTGTGACTTGTGGTTTTTGGTGTCGGGGTACACTGGTGTGACTTTAGTGGTTTTTGGTGTCGGGGTACACTGGTGTGACTTTAGTGGTTTTTGGTGTCGGGGTCACTGGTGTGACTTTAGTGGTTTTTGGTGTCGGGGTACACTGGTGTGACTTTAGTGGTTTTTGGTGTCGGGGTACAGGTTGTGACTTTAGTAGTTTTGGGTGTTGGGGTACACTGTTGTGACTTATAGTGTTTTTGGTGTCGGGGTACACTGTTGTGACATAAGTGGTTTTTGGTGTCGGGGTACACTGTTGTACGTAAGTGTTTTTGGGTCGGGTACACTGTTGTGACGTAAGTGGTTTTTGGTGTCAGGGTACACTGTTGTGACATAAGTGGTTTTTGGTGTCGGGGTACACTGGTTGACTTTAGTGGTTTTTGGTGTCGGGGTACACTGGTGTGACTTTAGTGATTTTTGGTGTCGGGGTATACTGGTGTGACTTTAGTGGTTTTTGGTGTCGGGGTACACTGGTGTGACTTTAGTGGTTTTTGGTGTCGGGGTCACCTGGTGTACTTTAGTATTTTTGGTGTCGGTACCTGGTGTGACTTTAGTAGTTTTTGGTGTCGGGGTACACTGTTGTGACTTTAGTGGTTTTGGTGTCGGGGTACACTGTTGTGACTAAGTGGTTTTTGGTGTCGGGGTACACTGTTGTGACGTATTATGTTTTGGTGTCGGGTACACTGTTGTGACGTAATGGGTTTGGTGTGGCGGGGTACACTGTTGGTACATAAGTGTTTTGGTGGTGTCGGGTACACGTTTGACATAAGTGGTTTTTTGTGTCGGGGTACACTGTTGTGACGTAGTGGTTTTTGGTGTTGGGGTACACTGTTGTGACATAAGTGGGTTTTGGTGTCGGGGTACACTGTTGTGACATAAGTGGTTTTTTGGTGTCGGGGGTACACTGTTGTGACGTAAGTGGTTTTTGGTGTTGGGGTACACTGTTGTGACATAAGTGGTTTTTGGTGTCGGGTACACGTTGTGACGTAAGGTGTTTTTTGGTGTCGTACACTGTTGTGTACTAGTGGTTTTGGTGTCAGGGTCATGTGGACTAGTGGTTTTGGTGTCGGGGTACACTGTTGTGACGATAGTGTTTTTGGTGTCGGGGTCACTGTTGTGACGTAAGTGGTTTTTGGTGTCGGGGTACACTGTTGTGACGTAAGTGGTTTTTGTGTCGGGTACATGTTGTGTACGTAAGTGTTTTTGGTGTCGGGGTACACTGTTGTGACATACATGGTTTTGGTGCGGGTACACTGTTGTGACTAAGTGGTTTTTGGTGTCGGGGTACGCTGTTGTGAAATAAGTGGTTTTTGGTGTCGGGGTAACATGTTCGTGGACGTAAGTGGTTTTGTTGGTCGGGGTACACGGTTGGCATAAGTGGGTTTTTGGTGTGGGGTACACGGTTTTGATCTTAGTGGGGTGGCCGCACTGTGTGCCCTGTGCTGCATCATTCTCGAGAGATTATTGAGAAAAGCGCATGAAAAATGCTCCATTGCGATTGTACATCCCTCATACTGTATTATAATTACCATGCACTGTAACTGAGAAATTTAAATAAATGTACTTACATGGACTGCTCACATCACTGCTCAGTTTTCTCTGTCGGCCGCTGGTCATACTGTCACACCTAAAGGGAAAACATTAATATATGATCAATCCAATCCAACATTAGGGAAGGTTATAGGCAGAAATTCATTGAGAAATTGGTATATATACATATTAATGGGAATCGGGTAACAGTAAGAATCTATAACGGTGTTATGGGGAATCGGGTAACAGTAAGAGATCTAAGACGGTTACATGGGGAATCGGTAACGTAGAGTTCTATAGACGGTTATATGGGGAATCGGGTAACAGTAATAGTCTATAGACGGTTACATGGGGAATCGGGTAACAGTAAGAGTCTATAGAGCGGGTTATATGGGGAATCGGGTACAGTAAGGTTCTATAGACGGGTTATAGGGGAATCCGGGTAACATAAGAGTTCTATAGACGGTTATATGGGGAATCGGGTAACAGTAAGAGTTCTATAGGGGGTTATTGGGAATCGGGTAACAGTAAGAGATCTATAGACGGGTTACATGGGAATCGGGTAACAGTTAAGAGATGCTATGACGGGTTATATGGGGAATCGGGTAACAGTAAGAGATCTATAGAGCGGTTAGCATGGGGAATCGGTAACTAAGAGTTCTATAGACGGTTGTACATGGGGAATCGTGTAACAGTAAGAGATCTATAGACGGGTTACATGGGGAATCGGGGTAACAGTAAGAGACTATAGACGGGTTTATATGGGATCGGGTAACAGTAAGAGTTCTATAGACGGGTTACATGGGGAATCGGGTAACAGTAAGAGTTCTATAGACGGGTTATATGGGGAATCGGGTAACAGTAAGAGATCTATAGGGTTACATGGGAGTCGGGTTAACAGTAAGAGATCTATAGACGGGTTATATGGGGAATCGGGTAACAGTAAAGATTATAGACGGGTTCATGGGGAATCGGGACAGTAAGAGTTCTATAGACGGGTTATATGGGGAATCGGGTAACAGTAAGAGATGTCTATAGACGGGTTATATGGGGGAATCGGTAACAGTAAGAGATCTATAGACGGGTTATGGGGAATCGGGGTTAACAGTAGGTTCTATAGACGGGTTAATGGGGAATCGGGTAACAGTAAGAGATCTATAGACGGGTTAACATGTGTAAGGGGTAACAGTAAGAGATCATAGACGGGTTATTGGGGAATCGGGGTAAAAGTAAAGAGTTCTATAGACGGGTATCATGGGGAATCGGTTTAACAGTAAGAGTTCTATAGACGGGTTATATGGGGAACGGTTACAGTAAGAGTTCTATAGACGGGTTATTGGGAATCGGGTCAGTAAGAGTTTCTATAGACGGGTTATATGGGGATCGGGTAACAGTAAGAGATCTATAGACGGGTTACATGGGGAATCGGGTAACAGTAAGAGTTCATAGCGGTTACATGGGGGATCGGTAACAGTAAGAGATCTATATACGGGTTTTATGGGGAATCGGGTACATAAGAGACTATAGACGGGTTATAATGGGGAATCGGTAAAGTAAGAGTTCTATAGACGGGTTACATGGGGAATCGGGTAACAGTAAGAGTTCTATAGACGGGTTATGGGGAATCGGGTAACAGTAAGAGATCTATAGACGGGTTAGGTATGGGAATCGGGTAAAAGTAAGAGTTCTATAGACGGGTTAATGGGGAATCGGGTAACAGTAAGAGTTACTAGACGGTTACATGGGGAATCGGGTAACAGTAAGAGATCTATAGACGGGTTATATGGGGAATCGGTTACATAAGAGTTCTAGACGGGTTATTATGGGGAATCGGTAACAGTAGAGATCTATAGAACGGGTTATCATGGGTGAATCGGGTAACAGTAAGAGTTTCTATAGACGGGTTACATGGGGAATCGGGTAACAGTAGAGAGTCTATAGACGGGTTACATGGGGAATCGGGTAACAGTAAGAGATCTATGAGACGGTGTTTATGGGGAATCGGGTAACAGTAAGAGATCTATAGCGGGTTACATGGGGAATCGGTAACAGTAAGAGTTCTATAGACGGGTTATAATGGGGAAATCGGGTAACAGTAAGATCTATCGACGTTTATGGGAATCGGGTAACAGTAAGAGTCTATAGACGGTTATATGGGATCGGGTAACAGTAAGAGTCTTATAGACGGGTTACTGGGGAATCGGGTAACAGTAAGAGTCTATAGACGGTATATGGGAGATCGGGTAACAGTAGAGTTCTATAGACGGGTTTATATGGGGAATCGGGTAACAGTAGTAGATCTATGACGGGTTACATGGGGAATCGGGTAACAGTAAGAGTTTCTATATAACGGGTTATCATATGGGGAATCGGGGTAAACGATTAAGAGATCTATAGACGGGTTACATGGGAGATCGGGTAACAGTAAGAGTTCTATAGACGGGTTATATGGGGAATCGGGTAACAGTAAGAGATCTATAGACGGGTTATATGGGGAATCTGGGTAACAGTAAGAGTTCTATAGACGGGTTATATGGGGAATCGGGTAACAGTAAGAGATCTATAGACGGGTTATATGGGGAATCGGGTAACATAAGAGTTTATAGACGGGTTATATGGGGGTGGTAACATTAAGATTTAACGGGTTACATGGGGATCGGGTAACAGTAAGAGATCTATAGACGGGTTACATGGGGAATCGGGTAACAGTAAGAGATCTAGAGACGGTTACATGGGGAATCGGGTAACAGTAAGAGATTAAGAGGTGATAATGGATCGGTAACAGTAGAGTTATAGACGGGTTACATGGGGAATCGGGTACAGTAAGAGATCTATAGACGGGTGTACATGGGGGATCGTGTAACATTAAGAGATCTATAGACGGGTTTATGGGGAATCGGGTAACAGTAAGAGATCTATAGACGGGTTACATGGGGATCGGGTAACAGTAGAGTCTATATACGGGTTACATGGAATCGGGGTAACAGTAAGAGATCTATAGACGGGTTAATGGGAATCGGGTACAGTAGAGTTCTATAGACGGGTTATATGGGGAATCGGGTACAGTAAGAGATATTATAGACGGGTTATATGGGGAATCGGGTAACAGTAAGAGTTCTATAGATGGGTTATATGGGGAATCGGGTAACAGTAAGAGATCTATAGACGGGTTATATGGGGAATCGGGTAACAGTAAGAGTCTATAGACGACGGTTATATGGGGAAATCGGGTAACAGTAAGAGTTCTATAGACGCGTTTTACATGGGGAATCGGGTAACGTAAGAGCTTTATAGACGGGTTATATGGGGAATCGGTAACAGTAAGTTTCTATAGACCGGGTTATATGGGGAATCGGGTAACGTAGAGTTCTATAGACGGGTTTACATGGGATCGGGTAACAGTAAGAGATCTATAGACGGGTTATATGGGGAATCGGGTAACGTAAGATTCTATAGACGGGTTTATATGGGGAATCGGGTAACAGTAAGAGTTCTATAGACGGGTTATATGGGGAATCGGGTAACAGTAAGAGTTCTATAGACGGGTTACATGGGGAATCGGGTAACAGTAAGAGATCTATAGACGGGTTATATGGGGAATCGGGTAACAGTAAGAGTTCTATATTAAAAAATACAGAAAGACCAAACAAGCTTTCTAGAGTACTGCGCCTCCTGGTGGTCAAATGAAAAAATAGATCTTCATGTTTTTTATGGTTTGAATTGCACAGCTGAAAGGCTGGTTCATATTTCCATAGGAAGGATGACGCAGACTGTATTGATTTGAGAGTAGCCATACAGAATTGCATTGTGTACATTTATTTGGTTTTAAAAGTTTGAGAAGCGTGTTGAGAAACATCGTTAGAAATCATTCTAAACGGAGTTGCAATTCCTCTCTGCAGTCTTTTATTTATTTAAATTTTTAAAGGGATATCCCATGGATACTGTGGTTAAGTTAGCACGGTATATCTGTAATATTCATTCATCCAGGTCACGGTATATCTGTAATATTCATTCATCCAGGTCATGGTATATCTGTAATATCCATCCATCCGGGTCACGGTATATCTGTAATATCCATCCGTCCAGGTCACGGTATATCTGTAATATTCATCCGTCCGGGTCACGGTTTATATCTGTATATCATCAGTCCGGGTAACGGTTCTATCTGTAATATTCATTCTCACGTCAGGTCATCGTATATCTGAAACTTCATCTCTGGTCATCGGTATATCTGTTAATATCATCCCATCGGTTCCTGCACGGTGATACTGATAATATCTCATCGTCCAGGGGTCACGTAATCTGTAATATTCATCGTCCAGGGTACGGTTATCGTAAAATTCATCCGTCCAGGCACTGGGTTATCTGTTAATCTTCATCCTCCGGGGTCACGGTATATCTCTTGTAATATTCATACTCACAGTCAACGGTTATATCTGTAAATATTCATCCGATCTGGTCAGGTATATCTGTTAATATTTTCATTTCTCAGGTCCGTAATCGTATATATCCTCCGGGGAGGTACGGGTATATCCTGGAATCATTGGTCACGTAATGTATATCCGTGCAGGGGTCCACGGTAGATCTGTAATCACACGGGTAGATTAAGCGTAAATTATTCATCGACGGGTATTTCAAATTCAGTCATTTTTCCGGGTCGATAATCGTATCTAATTCACCACGTAGGTATTGCATATCCAGTCACGGTATATCTGTAAAAATTTCATCATCCGTACTATCTGTATATCTGATCATCTGTACATTGTATACATCCATAACGTACGGTTATAGGTCATCCATCCAGGTCAGGTATATCTGTAATATTCATTCATCTAGGTCACGGTATTATCTGTAATATTCATTCATCGCAGGTTCACCAGTATATTGTAATATTCATCCATCTCAAGGAAACGGGTTATATCTGAATATTCATTATCCAGGTCCGGATTATATCTGTAAAATTCATTGTCAAGGTCATGGTATATCTGTATATTTGGTTACCGTCATGTGTATTGCTGTACAATTCTTCCTTCCAGGTCCATGGTATATCGTAAATATTCATTACATCCAGGTCACGGTATATCTGTACATATTCATTATCCAGGTGTCATGGTGAATTGTAATATCCATTTATCCAGGTCAGGTATATCTGTAATATTCATCCGTCCGGGTCACGGTATATCTGTAATATTCATCCATCCGGGTCACGGTAAAGCCAGGCTTATGGCGAACAGAACGCCAGGCTCTATGGCGAAACAGAACGCAGGCTTTATGGCGAACAGAACGCAGGCTTGTATGGGAACAGAATTGCCAGAGCTGTATGGCGAACAGAAAATGCCAGGGCCCAGGTAGAGAAATATGCACCATGGGGCTTATTATAATTTGACGTGCAAGTCTTTTCCCATGGTGATCATCTACATTCAAAACAGCTCAACTTTATATAACTGCAAGTAGGGCTGTAATAAAGCTAACATTTGATGGTGCTTGCAGATAATAGCACAGACCCAACGTTACACCGAGATACATAAGGCCCCTAAGTGGCAGTAGCGCCATTGCACGAACTATGTCTTCCTAGCAAGCAATGTGCTGACAGGATTTGGTTTTAATGACCACATCCTACAGTGATGGATGGTTCTGCACGCAAGAGCTCCATATAGTTCTTACGTCTATCCTTTATAGCTGGCACTTGAGAGTTTTTAATCAGCACTAGGACTATTAACCCTTATACCCAGTTCCTCCACGACTACAAAGGAAAAAACGTTGTGGAAGTTCCTTGTGTTCCCCGCACAAACCGCCTGCACCCCGACCGTCACCTCCTCTGTACCCAGGGGAATAAAAAAGGCAGTTCACGTCAACATGATCGTGCACTATGCAGTTTTAACGCAGTTCCACTCCGAGGTCTCCAGTGCTCCAGTGGCCGCCTGACCGCATGTACAGAAAACACTCCAGCCAAGTCTCAAAAACAAATTAACAAGCTCAGCAGGAAATAAGGAGTTTAGTAACCTTATGTAACACACATGGTAGTATAGTAAACCCGCTTATAGCCCATCGGGGAAGCGCGGGTCCCTTTCCAGGGGTTAAATCAACGACATAACGAGAACATTTACACGTGTTTCCAATAGAGCAAGTGGCACCCAAACACGAGGCCACAGGACGGACCAGTACCGTGGGACCGTTTGGTCCAGGGACACAGATCTGGAGGGACACTATGTATTATATAGTATTTATTGTCTGCAATGAGGAGAGGTGGAGGCCCCTGATATACAATAAGGGAAAACCACAGAAAACAGTGCGAGGTCGAAACCCGCAGTTTTTTTGTTAACAATAAAAAAAGTGAAGTAGACGTTTATAGTTCAGCGACATTCTCATGGAATGAGAAATAAACTGCAACAGCGGAGGAAGATATGGGGAAGGGTTCAAAACCCAAACCACCGTCGGGAAGGCTTCTGTGCCAAGGTTACGGGAAGAGAAAGAAGTGACGAAGCTTTACGCTTACTGAACCAATGACACCATAGAGAAGGTGATGACTATCACAGCACAATACTGCTTCCCAGTGAATGGGATTAGAAGAGCTTGTGCTCCCTGTGCCCCACTCCAAGTTTCTTTGTCTATGGGTGCAGATCAGGCTTACAAAAATAGTGACAAAACTTTATTCAGTTCCCACCTGGAAGCGGGCTTGTCATCATCCCCCAGCACCGGTTTTATCTGAGCCCAGCCTTCTTGTCCCTTGTTTGGGGGGGAGGACCCCGAGTCTGTGACCAGACTTTCCACTCCCTCTTCCTCTGGCAGTTTGCTAACACTCACTTTTCCTTTCTTCTCCCTCCCCCTCCTGTTCCCCTCTTTCCCATTCAATCCTTCCCTTCCCACCGCAATCAGTCAATTTCCCTTTCTCTGGGGTCCCCCAAATTCTCTATTTAATAGAATATCGCAGTATCTTCGTAATCTCACTTCTGTATTTCCTCAACCCCTCCCTTTATCCCTCATTTCCTCCAGATTTCTTGCGATGTAATGCCTTCCCCGGCTCTGGTTTACTTTCCTCTTCCTTAGGCTGTGAACCACACTGGACGAAGATTTTGGCCAATCAGAATAACCGGTCTGTCGCACCTAAAGATTTTTGGTTCTCCAATGGACCAAAATAGTGGTAATGTCACTTTAATTCCGACTGAAGGACTAGATCAGATTGCAGTGATTTGGTTGGTCTGTTCCCTAAAGGGGCACATAAACAGACAATACAATGATTGTACAATCAGTATTGGCCTCCCCAATAAAATGTGTTGTCCGAGAAAAACAATATGCCAAACCATTTACAAATGCCATTTGCCAACCATACCACTGTATGTTTGCCAAACTGGGCAAAAGACGTCAGTAACTGGTTTTGGAAAATTGGCAGTGGTAAACAAGCAACTTGACCCACCCAAAATTATTTAAAACAGAACACGCACCCACAACCCCAACCCGCCACCTGAAATTAAACAGACCTGCCACGGAGAACTTTCATCGCTACCTGATCCAACCTGGCACCCCCAGCGACCCACCACCTACAAAAACGTTACCCGCAACCAAAGTAAAAGAACCCGCACCCACAACCCAACCCACAATATTAAAACAGACCACAATTTATTTGCTCCCGCATCCGTCCCAACAGCACCTGCAGTATATGACCAAACGAACACGCAAATTGGGTAAACCGTGGCTATGAGCCATGCAGGACTCGAGGTCAGATCTCATCCCAATAAAACTAGGAGATTATTTGATTCACCACAGAGGGCAGACTTGATCAGATCGTATCCCCAATTAACTAAGGTGATGATTTTGATTTCACCACCAGGATAGCCCACTTGATGTAGATCTCATCCCTAAATAAGATGGTGATTATTGTTCACACAAGATGGCAGCCTTGTCGATTCTCAACCCCAATTAAAAGGTGATAATTGGATTTCACCACCAGGTGACAGCACTTGATTTAGATCTCAACCCCAATTAAACTAAAGGATTATTTTTGATCACCACAGGAATGGCAGCACTGATTCAAGACTCATCCCAATTAACATAGGGATCACTTGATAACTTAAAAGGGTTGAGAAAGGGGGTTGTTGTGAAAGTGTTAAAGTTTTTCCCAGTGCTGAAACATTTGTATTCCAAGTCTCATCAACATCGTTCCCAGCCATCAGAAGTTTCCGGAAACCTACAACATCTTCATTTTATATATATATAATATATATATATATATTATAATATATATATATATTTATTATATATATCATATATTGTGATTATACAGCCAAAAACCATTCCAAGACACAACTGAGGAAGAAGAAGAATCATGCGACGACAGAGGAGGAAAATCAAAAACCATTTCCAATGAATCTTGTGCCGAGCAGCACACACAATATCCTGTAAGACGGAACACAATGTAACTCTGTCCTCCTGTGTTGACAACTATAGACAAAATTTATATTTAGTCTGAGAAAATCTGCTCAAGGAATCCTTGGTTGCAAGGTGAGGATTTCACACAATTCCTGGCAGAGCTATGAAGATTTGTTGTAAACATTAAACCAAAATCACCGCACCACTATATTTGTATAGGGATAGAAACTCGATCAGGAAGGCCCTCTAATGAGGAGGGTGACGCACCATTACAGAGCAAAGCCCCTGTAGGGAGGCAGCAGGTTTGATGCAAAAAAAAAAAGCGCCCCTGAGGAGTTTTTTCATGTTGCCTGGGGCCCAGATGCCAGGGCCCCCCAAAAAATATAAAAAACACAAAATTTTGAGATGGTACACTACTGTCCCTTTAAATAGCGGGAAGCCATGATTTACATTGCACAACAGAACTGACAGTTCTTTGATTAAAAATCAATGTTTGTTCGCCCTGCAGATCAAAAACAATGGTGGGAATCAGTTACCAGTCACTGTGGGGCATTGTTTACCAGTTATTGTGGCAGATGTACCAGTCATGGTATAAAGCCCTCCCTCTTCGGGGACAAGCCACACCCCAATTCTGGACAAAATCATCACCGACTTTCAATCATAAAAATAACCCGAAGTGACTAACTCACTATAATTGTATTAAAATAATGTTTATAATGTAGGTGAGTGCAAAGATAGTATAATATTGTATGGGATTTAAATTGTAAGGAAAGAAATTTATCTGTGACATTGTATGGCACCCTTAATCAGGGTTTTTAAGAGAGTCACCAATCACAGATGCGGCGCGACAATGTAGAGCACGGGCAGGAGCCAAGGGCTGATAGTAGAGTTTCGGTTTTTTTTTTACGTAATCGGACTAGATGGATTGGGGTGGGCAGGGGGAGCTACTCTAACCAGAAAAAAAGTTTTGGTGTGGTAGGGCAGGCCTTACTGTATAGGAATTTACATTAAAATGGAGGTGAAAGCAGGTGATTGTGCACAATTGGTTTCACTCAGTGGAGGGCCTCGTTTCACTAGTGGGTGTGTTATTTGGGGAGTAGCCCAAATGTGGACTTGCACGAGAAAACATGGAGTAACTAGGATACTGATGCCAAAGATTTCTTCCTGGTACGAGAAAACAGATATTCAGTGTGGAAGGACCAGTTTACTGCCCAATGGGCTTCCCATAATGTCTTATGTAGGAAACAGGTACCTACCGTCCCCTGATTTTTACTACTGCACAGACCGTCACCGGACATTGAATGTGTTTTCTCTATTTTTCTCAATGGTGCACTTGAATGACATCATCTCTCTAGGAGGGAAACAGAAACCATCTCCCAGTCTTTGCCTGGGACAATCTTAGTAGAAACTCTAAGCATCCATTATAGGTCAGACCAAGAGATAACCTTCTATAATCACTTGCGTAAGAACTCTCTCTCTTTCAAAACCTTCTCCCTTCAGTTACCAGTGGGCCAACCCAACACTCGTTCCTTCTAGACCCATCTACTTGCCATGGAAATTCTCCAGCTCACAGTGTTACCCTACTGCCCCCAAATGCCTGGAATTCTTACGTCTTCTCCATGCAAAGAAAGCTCAGTTAATACCTTGAAGAGCCTGTGTTGATTCTTAATGACTGTAACAATTCCCCCATAAATAGTTTTCCACTGCATTCCTCTTCCTTCTCTCTCTTATTCCCCCTCTATCTTATCGTCGTCTTACTTGGTTGTGTTGAAAAAACATTTCCCGACTCCTTTGCTAGACAAATTATGTATTATTTGCCATTATTGTGTTCTATGAAAAACGCAGGTTTTTGTATATAAGTTTCTATCCTGTCAGGGATAATGGGAAATGTAGTTCTTAACTAGCGAAGTTTGACAATATGTGATGTTTGGGTATATTATTTGCGCAATCAGAATAACGCTGCTTTTATTTCTGTTTGTCTAGAAAAGGGATGCTGGGGAACTGTCGTCGTCCGCAATATAAAACCATGCGAGAAGAACTGCCCTGACCGATGAGGTTTTTGATTCTCAAATGGGACAGTAATCTACGAGACACACACTTATTATTAATAATTCAGGGGCCAAGTTGTGAGTATTATAATGCTTCTTTTGATGTTATACATAGGTTATGGATGATAGATTTTTGGTTTTTCGTTACAAGCTGGTTGAAACGTGGAGGAACTAAGCAAAACAGTGGCTGGTGAACTGGAGGACCTAAGCTAACAGTGGTGGTGAAAACTGGGGGCTAAGCTTAACAGTGGTGGGGAACGGAGGCTTAAGCAACATGGCTGGGGAACATGGAGGGCTAAGCTAACAGTGGGCTGGGGAACTGGAGGGCTAAGCTAACAGGGGCTGGTGAAACTGGAGGACTAAGCTAACAGTGGCTGGTGCAACTGGAGGCCTAAGAGAAACATTGGCTGGTGAAACTGGGGACTAAGCTGACAGTGGATGGTGGAATGGAGGGACTAAGCTGACCAGTGGGCTGGTGAACTGGAGGACTAAGCTAACAGTGGTGGGGAATGAGGACAAGTAACAGTGGATGGTGAACTGGAGGCTCATAAGCTAACAGTGGTAGGTGAACTGGAGGGCTAAGTAACAGTGGCTGGTGAACTGGGGGACTAAGCTAACAGTGGCTGGTGACCGGAGGACTAGCTAAAAACAGTGGGCGGTGAACTGGAGGGCTAGCTAACAGTGGCTGTTGCAAAACTGGGGGACTAAGCTAAACAGTGGCTGGTGAACGGAGGACTAAGCTAAACAGTGGCTGGTAAACTGGAGGGCTAAGCTCAGTGGCGTGGTGAACTGGAGAGGAGGACCTAAGCTAAAAGTGGCTGGTGAATGGAGGAATGAAGGCTTACACAGTGGTTGGTGGAACTGGGAGGATAAGATAAAAGTGGTGTGTGACTGGAGGACTAAAGCTGACAGTGGCTTGGTGTTGAACGAGGAACTAAAGTAACAGTGGCTGGTGAAAATGGAGGGACTAAGCTAACAGTGGGCCTGGGTGAAAACTGGAAGGACTAAGCTAAACAGTGGCTGGTGGACTGGAGGGGACAAAGCTAACAGTGGTTGGTGAAAAACCTGGAGATTAGCTAACAGTGGTTGGTGAAATGGAGGGCTAAGCTAACGTGGCGGTAAAAACTGGAGGGCTAAGTAACAGTGGCTGGTGAAACTGGGGGACTAAGTACTAACAGTGGCTGGTGTAAACTGGAGGGCTAAGCTAGCTAACAGGGCTGGTTAACTGGAGGGCTAAGCGATACAGTGGTGGTTGAACTGGAGGACTAAGCTAACAGTGGCTGAGTAACTGGAGGATAAGCTAACAGTGGTTGGTGAAAATGGAGGTCTAAGCTAACAGTGGTTGGTGAACTGGACGGACTAAGCTAACAGTGGCTGGTGAACTGGAGGACCTAAGCAACAGTGGCTGGTGAACTGGAGGGATAAGCAAACAGTGGACTGGTGAATGGAGGACTAAGCTACAGTGGTTGGTGAACTGAGGGGACTTAAGCTAACAGTGGCTGGTGAAATGGGAGGACTAAGCTAACAGTGGCTGGGTAAAACTGGAGGGCTAAGATAAAAAGTGTTCTGGTGAATGGAGGACTAAAGCTAACAGTGGCTGGTTGAACTGGAGGGCTAAGAGAAAAAGTGGCTGGTGAACTGGAGGGCTAAGATAAAAGGGGGCTGGTGAACTGGAGGACTAAGCTAACAGTGGATTGGTGTCGGACGGGAGGGCTAAGATAAAAGTGGCTGGGTGTGAACTGGTGAGGGCTACTAAGATAAAAGGGGCTGGTGAAACTGGAGGGCTAAGATCGAAAGTGGCTGCGTGAACTGGAGGGCCTAAGATAAAAGTGGATGGTTGAACTGGAGGCTAAGATAAAAGTGGGCTGGTGAATTGAAACTGGAGGACTAACTAAACAGTGGCTGGTGACAAACTGGAGGGTAAGCTGACAGTGGATGGTGGAACTGGGAGGATAAGCTAACAGTGGATGGTGAACTGGGGATAGCTAACAGTGGTTGGTTGAACTGGAGGACTAAGCTAACGTGGTGGGAAATGGAGCGGCTAAGCTAACAGTGGTTGGGAACTGGAGGATAACTAACAGTTGGTTGGTGAAACTGGCGGCTAAGTAACAGTGACTGGTTAACTGGAGGACGAAGCTAGCCGGGCGGGTGAACTGGAGGACTAAGATAAAGTGGCTGTGTGAACTGGAGGGACTAAAGCTAACAGTGGCTGGTTTGATGAACTGGAGGGCTAAGCTAACATGGCTGTGTGAACTGGAGGGACTAAGCTAACAGTGGCTGGTGAACTGGAGGGACTAAGCTAAAACACTGGCTGGGACTGGAGGGCTAAGCTAACAGTGGCTGGTGAATGGAGGACGAAGCTAACAGTGGCTGGTGAACTGGAGGACTAAGCTAAAAGTGGTGGTGACTGGAGACTAAGCTAACAGTGGGATGGTGAACTGGAGGATAAGCTAACAGGGACTGGTGAACGGAGATAAGCTACAGTGGCTGGGTGAAACTGGCGGACTAATCTAACAGTGCTGGTGGAATGGAGGACTAAGCTAACAGTGGCTGGTGAACTGGAGGGGCTAAGCTAAAACAGTGGGTGGTGTGAAACTGGAGGGCTAAGCTAACACTGGCTGGTGAAATGGGAGGGCTAAGCTAACACTGGCTGGGGAAACTGGAGGACTAAGCTAACACTGGCTGGTGAACTGGAAGGACTAAGCTAACAGTGGTGGTGAAACTGGAGGGCTTAAGATAAAACAGTGGCTGGTGAACGGGAGGACTAAGATAACAGTGGCTGGTGAACTGGCGGACAAGTAAACAGTGGTTGGTGAACTGGGAGGGCAAGAGAAAAGGGTGGTGAACTGGAGGGTAACTAAGATAAAAGCTGGTGGTGAACTGGAGGATCTAAGCTAACAGTGGGCTGGTGAAAATGGAGGGCTAAGATTAAAAGTGGCTGTGAATGGAGGGCTAGATAAAAGTGGTGGTGAAATGGAGGGCTAAGATAAAAGTGGCTGGTGAACTGGCGGCTTTTTAAATAAAAGTGGCTGGTGACTGTGAGGGCTAAGATAAAAGTGGATGGTGAAATGAACTGGAGGACCTAAGCTAAACAGTGCTGTGAAACTGGAGGGACTAAGCTACAAGTGGCTGGTGAACTGGAGGACTAAGCTAACAGTGGCGTTGAAAATGGAGGAACTAAGCTAACGTGGGGTGAATTGAGGACTAAGCTAACAGTGGTTGGTGAACTGGAGGACTAAGCTAAAAACAGTGGTTGGTAACTGGAGGGACTAAGCTAACAGTGGTTGGTGGTGAATGGAGGGCTAAGCTAACAGTGCTGGTGAACTGGGGACTTAAGCTAACAGTGTGGGGGAAAATGGCAGGACTAAGATAAAAGTGGGCTGGTGAACTGGAGGACTAAGAACAGTGGCTGTGTGAACTGGCGGGCTAAGCTAACACTGGCTGGGGGAACTGAGGGATAAGCTAACAGGGGTGGTGAACTGGAGGGACTAAGCTAACACTGGCTGGTGAACTGGAGGGCTTAAGCTAACGTGGCTGGTGGAACGGGAGACCTAAGCTAACGGGGCGGTGAACTTGGAGGACTAAGCAACCGTGGTGGTGAACTGAGGACAAAAGCTAACAGTGGCTGGTTGAAACTGGAGGACTAAGTACACAGGGATTGGTGACACTGGAGGGACTACGCTAACAGGGCTGGTGAACTGGAGGACTAAGCTAAACAGTGGCTTGGTGAACTGGAGGGCTAAGCTTAACAGTGGTGTGAACTTGGAGGGCTAACTAACAAATGGCTGGTGAAAATGGAGGGGCTAAGCTAACACTGGCTGGGGGGAAAAAATGGAGGACTAAGAGAACAACTGGCTGGTGAACTGGGAGACCAGCTAAAGTGGCTGGTGACGGAGACTAAGCTAACACTGTGGTGAAACTGTGTTGGCCTAGTCCTTAGTACTAAAAGCCTGGAGATGTAATGTTTATATCATAGGAGATAGAGGACATTCTCGGACTAGGTATTAGGGTGAGGCCACACGGCAACGCGCTCCCGCAATTGTGGTCGCCCAAAGTTTCACATCGTTTATAAGCGCATGTGATGCGCAAAAAATGCCGATCGCATGAGCTCCGATTCATGGATCGGCACACGCAGCGACAGTTGCCACACTAGGGTGATCGGTGACACTGTATTAGGGGCTAGATATGTACATGGGACCAAAAAAAATATTTAGAAAATGACCAAGACCTTATATGTCCTAAACGGGGGGTGTACCGCTCTCGACTAGTGCTGGTTCGACATCAGAACACTATTTATGTCTGCAAAGTTGAAAGTACAGGTTCCAGTCAGAGATCCTGTCGTCTGTAGCAATATTAATGTTCAACCGCTAAATCCTTGGTTAGAGTTGCGGGGTGGGGATTAATCGGGTGTAGCTATTTAAAACCCTTCACTGGTGACCAGCTGGGGAATTCGCTGTAATAGCACAAGAAAGTACAGGAGCGCACTTACAATGGTGAATCCAATAAAATTGTTGTGTACAATTTTCACCCATTTGTAGTGGCCCCTGTTACTTTTGTGCCTATAGAATGTCTGGCCATAGAGTAGGATGGGCAGGGTGGGACTGCCTGGATTGTTACCTGACTGTAATGAGAATTACTGTTCAGAGAGGAATCTCTGGGATTATTAAACGTGCCCAGAACTCATTGCTGGGGAAATCAAGTAATCAGTAAATCATGTTGTAACTAAGAAAAACCCAATTCCAAACCTAGAAGGTTGCAGAGATACATCAAATCCACAATAGGTATTGTAATTAACACAACAATAACTTGTAAACTGTACCCTCCCCCCCAAACATTCCCCTTAAAGAGGTACCACTATAGAGAAATACATTACACAGAGCTGTGCTAAGACAGGTTCAACTTCAGTATCCTCCACTTCCTACCTTCCACACATTTCCCCCTGTAAATCCAGGTATTACACTATAGAGAAATACATTACACAGGAGCTTGTGCTACGAGTCAGGTTCCTTCATTATCCTCCACTTCCTACCCCTCAAACATTCCCTTAAGATAGGGACACATTAGAGACATACATTAACAGAAGCGGTGCTAAGATAAGGTTTCACTTCATTATCCTCCACTTCCTACCTCCAAAAGTCCCTTAAATAGGGACACTATCGAGGGAAATACATTACACAGAGCTGTGCTAAGATCAGGTTCACTCATTATCCTCCATTCCTTCCATCCAACATCCCCCTTAATAGGTACACTATAGTAGAAAATATACTATTACACAGAGAGTTGTGCTAATGATAAGGTCAATTCATTATGCCTACTCTTCACTACCCTCCAACAATTACCCCTTTAAATAGGGACAATATAGAGGAAAATACAATTACACAGAGCTGTGCCTAAGATCAGGTTTCACTTCCTTACCTCACTTCCTACCCTCCCAAACATTCCCCTTTAAATAGGGACACTATTGAGAAAAATAATTACAAGAGCGGTTGATAAGATCAGGTTTCACGTCATTATCCTCCACTTCATACCCTCCCACATTCCCCTTTAAATAGGGAACACTTAGAGAAATAACATTACACAGAGTGTGCTAAGATCAGGTTCACTTCATTATCCTCACTTCCTACCTCCAACATTCCCCTTTTAAAGAGATACCCCTATAGAGAAATAGATTACACAGAGCTGTGCTAAGATCAGTTCACATTTATTATCCTCACTTCCTAACCTCCAAACATTCCCCTTTAAATAGGTACACTATAGAGAAAATTACATACACAGAGCTGTGCTAAGATCAGGTTCACTTCATTATCCTCCACTTCTCTCCAAACATTCACTTTAAATAGGTAAAACTATAGAGAAATACATTACACAGGCTGATGATAAGGTCAGGTTTAACTTCATTATTACTCCACTCCTACCCTCCACATTCCCCTTTAAATAGGTACACGATAGAGAAATTACATTACACAGCGCTGTGCTAAGATAGGTTTTACTTCCATTATCCCACTTCCTACCTCCAACATTCCCCTTTAAGAATGAATTAGACTGAAGGATCCTCTCTATCCAGTGACGGAGAGCTAGGGAGAGGCTGTTGTGGTTTCTGACTGGTTGATACTTAAATTCGGGGGACATGAATCAGGTTCGTTGAAAAACAGGTTTTCTTAGAAATCAGTGGATGTCAGATTTAATCATGTAACTTGAACCCTCATTGTGGATGACAAAAACACCATGGCAGCGCTAAAATTCCCATTTAATGTTCATTCCAATTGACAAACAATTTGGGGGAGATCAATAATGCCGATACTTAACATAGACCGAATACCGACGATACAATAAAACTGAGTTAAATGGGATTAAGGTAGTTCATTGCATCGCGGAGGGGCTAAGGTTAAGGAGCGGAACTTAACGATCCACAGGCCTTACCGTTAAGTTTCGCGCTACGAGGTAGTGCAAAAAACTTAACGGCAGGGGTTGGACGTTAGCACAGGCGCTATTCAACATAGCTCTAAATTCCGTCTAAAACCCACGGTTCTAAATTCCGTCTAAAATCGGGTATTAAACGTGGGTTTTTGCGGAAAGTGCCATATTGTATTCCCCCATTGTGTTATAAGTGGTGTCTATTTTTCATCGGTCTATTTCAATAAGACACCAATTGTGAAAGGCTGTGTACGCA
This sequence comes from Hymenochirus boettgeri, assembly GCA_019447015.1. NCBI lineage: Eukaryota > Metazoa > Chordata > Amphibia > Anura > Pipidae > Hymenochirus > Hymenochirus boettgeri. Next base: position 6,008,909 of record CM033476.1, on the reverse strand, counting down.
GGACAGACATTCATCCAATTAATCCTACACAATCCTAAACAATTGTAGTCAGTCAGGAATACAGAACTTGCAATCCTATTTGGGCTTAGTTGACTTTATGACAATTCAAAATTCCAGGACTTGACTAATTGCCTAATAATTAGTTAGAAGTATACAAATTGGTAATAATTGACCAAATAGAGCATTTTTGTAAAATTTATACAGAATCAATAAATTATAACAGTGTGAGTTTGCTTTCTGGTTGTCGGGTACACTGGGTGACTAGTAGTAATTCTGGTTTTGGGGGACACTGTCGGGACTTTAGTGGTTTTTTGTGTGGGGACACTGTTTTGGACGTTAAGTGTTTTTTTGGTTGTAGGGTTTACACTGGTGTGAATTAGTGGTTTTGGTGTCAGGGTACACGGTTTTGTGACGTTTTAAGTGTTTTTGGTTGGGTACACTGGTGTGATTTAGTGATTTTTTTTGGGTCGGGGTTACACTGTGTAACTTTAGTGGTTGGTGTTGGGTTACACTGTGTGACTAGTAGTTTTTGGGTGTAGGGTTACACTGTTTGTGACCTAAGTGTTTTTGGTGTCGGGTTACAATGGTGTGAATTAGTGGTTTTTGGTGTCGGGGTATACATGTGTACTTTAATTTGTTTTGTGTGGGGGACACTGGTGTGACTTTAGTGGTTTTTGGGATGTCGAGGGTACACTGTGGACTTTAGTGGTGTTTGTTGTTTGGGATACACTGTTGTGACATTCGTGGTTTGTGGTGTAGGGAACACTGTTTTTGACTTTAGTGGTTTTGGTGTCAGGGTACACTGTTTTGGACTTTAGTGGTTTTTGGGTACGGGTTTACACTGTTGTGGACTTAGTGGTTTTTGGTGTCAGGGTACACTGTTGTGACATAGTGGTTTTTGTGTGGGGTAAACTGGTTTGTGACTTAGTGGTTTTTTGGTGTCGGGGGTACACTGGTGTGACTTTAGTGATTTTTGGTGTCGGCGGTTGGCTACACTGGTGTGGGGACTTTAGTGGGTGTTGGTGTCGGGGTACACTGGTGTGACTGTAGTGGTTTTTTGGTGTCGGGGTACATGGTGTGCTTTAGTGATTTTTGGTGTCGGGGTACACTGGTGGTGACCTTTAGTAGTTTTTGGTTGGGGTACCTGTCGTGACTTTAGTGGTTTTTGGTGTCGGGGGTACACTGTTGTGACATAAGTGGTTTTTGGTTTGTGTCGGGGTCATGTTGTGAGTAAGTGGTTTTTGGTGTCGGGGGTACACTGTTTGAGTAGTGGTTTTTTGGTTGTCAGGGTCACTTGTGAAAAAGTGGTTTTTGGTGTCGGGGTACAGGTACAATGGTGGGAATTTAGTTGGTTTTTGGGTGTCGGGGGTGTCGGGACACTGGTGGACTTTAGTGATTTTTGGTTGTCGGGGTAGATACTGGTGTGACTTTAGTGGCTTTTGGTGTGTCGGGGTTTACACTGGTGTGACTTTAGTGGTTTTGGTGTCGGGGTTACACTGGTGTGACTTTAGTGATTTTGGTGTAGGGGTCACTGGTTGGACTTTAGTAGTTTTTGGTGGTCGGGGACACTGTGTGACCTTTTTAGTGTTGGTTTTTGGTTTGGTTCGGGGGGGTAACTGTTGTGACATAAGTGGCTTTTTGGTGTCGGGGTACACTGTGTTGAAGTAAGTGGTTTTTGGGGTCGGGGGGGTACACTGTTGTGACGTAAGTGTTTTTGGGTGTCGGGTACACTGTTGTGAATAAGTGGTTTTTGGTGTCGGGGTACATGTTTGTTGACCAAAGTGTGTTTTGGTGTCGGGTGGTACACGTTGGGACGTAATTGGGTTTTCTGGGGATGTGGGGGACCTGTTGTGGACATAAAAGTGGTTTTTGGGGTCGGGGTACACGTTGTGTGTGGACTAAGTGGTTTTTGGTGCGGGGTACACTGTTGTGACGTAGTGTTTTGGTGTTGGGTGGGTAGGTACAACTGTTGTGACATAAAGTGGTTTTTGGTGTCGGGGGTTACGGGGTACACTGTTGTGACGTAAGTGGTTTTTGGCTGTCGGGGTACACTGTTGTGAACATAAAGTGGTTTTGGGGTTCAGGTACAATGTGGTGTGACGTAAGTGGTTTTTGGTGTCGGGGGTACACGTTGTGACCTACGTGGTTTTTGGCTGTCGGGGATACAATGGTGTGACGGACGTAAGTGGTTTTGTGTCGGGGGTACACTGTGTGTGGACGTGTGTGTTTTTGTGTCGGGGTACACTGTTGTGACGTAAGTGGTTTTGGTGTCGGGGTACATGTTGTGATAAGTGGTTTTGGTTGTCGCGGCTACACTGTTGTGGACGTTAGTGGTTTGGGAGTGTCGGGGGGGGTTACACTGTGTGACATAAGTGGGTTTTGGTGTCGGGGTTACACTGTTGTGACGTAAAGGATGGTTTGTTGGTGTCGGGGGGGGTGGTACACTGTTGTGGCCAATTTGTTATAAGTTGGTTTTGGTGTTGCGGGTACAATGTTGTGGACTTTCTAGTGGGGCGCCGCCACGGTGTGCCCTAGTGCTGCAATCCATTCTCAGAGATTATTGAGCAACGCATTTGAAAATGCTCCATTGCGATTGTAAATCCTATTACTGTATATAAGTACTGAACTGTAACTGAGAATTTAGCATAAATGTACTACATGGACTGCTTCACATCACTTGCTCAGTTTTTCTGCGGCCGCCTGGTCATACGTGTCACCACCTAACGGAAAAAACATTAAATATGCTCATCCATCCAAACATTAGGGGACGGTATAGGCAGAATTCATTGAGAATTGGGTATATATATAATTTATATGGGGAATCGGGTAACAGTAAGAATCTTAAGGACGGGTTAAATGGGGAGATCGATGGTAACATAAGATCTATAAAGGTTTACTGGGAATCGGTATAACAGTAAGAGTTCTATAGACGGGTTATACATGGGGAATCGGGAACAGTAAGAGTTCAGTAGACGTGGGTTTACATGGGGAATAGGTGGTAACAGTAAAAGTTCTATAGACGGTTATATGGAATAGGGAATCGGGGGGGTAACAGTAAACGTTCTATAGACGGGTTAATGGTGGAATCGGTGGGTAACATAAGAGTCTATACGGATACATGGGGAACGGGTAACAGTAGAGCTCTATAGAGGGGTTTATATGGGGATCGGGTACACGTAGAGGATTCTATAGAGGGTGACATGGGTGAATCGGGGGGTAACATCGAGATCTATAGACGGGTTTATATGGGGAACTCGGGTGCCGTAAAATCTTAAGGGTAACGGATCGTAATAGAGAGGTACTATGGAGGGGTAATGGGAGCGGGGAATTAAAGTAGTTTCTATAGATGGGTTACATGGGGAATCGGTACAAGGGTAAGGAGTTCTATAGACTGGGTTAATGGATAGGGGAAGTGCGGTACAGTAACGAGATCTTAGACGGTTATATGGGGAATCGGGTAACGTAATAGTCTATAGAGCGTGTTACTATGGGAATCGGTAACAGTAATAAGTCTATAGAAGTTATATGGGAATCGGGGTAACCGAGAGAGTTCTATAGACTGGTTAATATGGGTGACAGTCGGGGTACATTAAAGTTCTAGTCGACGGTGTTATATGGGGAATGGGTAACAGTAAGAGATCTATAGTAGGGTTACATGGGGAATGGGTAACAGTAAGAGTCTATAGACGGGTTATATGGGGAATCGGGTAAGGAGGGGGTAACAGTAAGAGTTCTATAGAACGGGTTATATGGGAATTCGGGAACAGGGTAACGTGGTAACAGTAAGAGTCTATAGACGGTGGGTTACATGAGGAGAATCGGGTAACAGTAAGAGTTCTATAGCGGGGTTACAGGGGACATCGGGTAAACAGTAAGAGATCTATAAGGGTGTACATGGGAACGGGTAAAGTAGAGATTATAACGGGGTTATATGGGGGACGGGTAAAGTAAGAGTTCTATAGACGGGTTAATGGGGAAGAGTCGGTAACAGTAAGATTATAGACGGGTTATATGGGGAATCGGGTAACAGTAAGAGTCTATAGACGTGGTTATACTGGGAATCGGGTAACAGTAAGAGTTCTATAGACGGGGGGATATGGGGAATCGGGGAACAGAGGATCTATAGAGGGTTACATGGGGAATCGGGTAACAGTAGAGTTATATAGACGGGTTACATGGGGAATCGGGTAGGTAACAGTAAGAGATCTATAGACGGGTACATGGGGAATCGGGTAACAGTAAGAGATCTATAGACGGGTTATATGGGGGGAATCGGGTAAAAGTAGAGCGTCTATAGACGGGGGTACATGGGAATCGGGTCGGTAACAGTAAGAGTCTATAGAGGTACATGGGAATGTGGTAACAGTAGAGCTATAGAAGGTATATGGGGATCGGGTATAAAATAAGAGTTCTATAGACGGGTTACATGGGGAATCGGGTAACAGTAAGAGTCTTATAGACGGGGGATATGGGGATCGGGTGGGGTGGTGGTGGTGAGGGTAAGGTCGGTAACGTAAGAGTTCTTATAGACGGGTATTATGGGGAAATGGTGTAACAGTACGAGTTCTATAGACGGGTGTATATGGGGAATCGGGTAACAGTAAGAGATTATAGACGGTTCATGGGGAGGATGGTGGTACAGTAAGAGATCTATAGACGGGTTAATGGGGAATCGGGTAACAGTAAGAGTATCTATAGCGGGTTACATGGGGAAATGGGTTGGTGGGTTAAAAAAAGGTTCGGTTTAACAGTAAGAAGAGATATGACGGGTTATATGGTGGAATACGGGGTACAGTAAGAGATCTATAGAAGGGTTACATGGGGAGGAATCGGGTGGTTAACAGTAAGAGTTCTATAGACGGGGTACTATGGAGTAATGGGGTTGGGAGGGTATATGGGAATGGTAACAGTAAGAGATCTTAGACGGTTACATGGGGAGGAGTGGGTGGGGTAACAGTAAGAGATCTTAGACGGGTTATATGGGGAATCGGGTAACAGAAGAGATCTATAGAAGGGTTAATGGGGAATCAGGGTTTAACAGTAGAGTTCTATAGAGGGTTCTATGGGGAATCGGGTAACCGTAAGAGTTTCTATAGCGGGTTATAGGGGATAGTGGGAACAGTAAGAGATCTAGACGGGTTAATGGGAATGCGGGGTGGTGGGTAACAGTAGAGTTCTATAGACGGTGTTATATGGGGGAATCGTGGTAACAGTAAGAGATCTATAGACGGGTTAATGGGGAATGCGGTAACAGTAAGAGATCTATAGACGGGTTATAGGGGAATCGGGTAACAGTAAGAGATCTATAGGACGGGTTTACATGGGGAATCGGGTAACAGTAGAGTCTATAGACGGGTTATATGGGGAATGGGTAACAGTAAGAGATTATAGACGGGTTATATGGGAATCGGGGTCCAGTAAAGTTCTATAGACGGGTTATATGGGGAACGGGTATGGGGTAACAGTAAGAGATTTATAGACGGGTTACATGGGGAAATCGTGGTAACAGTAAGAGATCTATAGACGGGTTAATGGGGAATCGGGTAAAACATAAGAGATCTATAGACGGGTGTACATGGGGAATCGGGTAACAGGAAGAGACTCTTATAGACGGGTTATATGGGGAATAGGGTAAACAGTAGAGATTTTAGACGGGTTACATGGGGAATCGGGTACAGTAAGAGATCTATAGACGGGTACATGGGGAATCGGGTGGACAGTAAGAGATCTATAGACGGGTTACATGGGGAATCGGGTAACGTAAGAGTCTATAGACGGGTAATGGGGAATCGGGGGTCAGTAAGAGTTCTATAGACGGGTTACATGGGGAAATCGGGGTAACGTAAGAGAAGAGTCTATAGACGGGTTTACATGGGGATCGGGTAACAGTAAGAGATCTATAGACGGGTTATATGGGGAAATCGGGAGGTAACAGTAAGAGTTTATAGACGCGGTTATTGGGGAATCGGGTAACAGTAAGAGTTCTATAAACGGGTTATATGGGAATGTGGAAGTAGGGTAACAGTAAGAGATCTATATAGACGGGGATAGGGGATGGGTAACAGTAAGAGATCTATAGACGGGTTAATGGGGGAATCGCGGTTAACAGTAAAGAGTTCTATAGACGGTAATATGGGGAATCGCGGTGGTGGGACAGTAAGAGAATTATAGAGGGTTATATGGGAATCGGGTAAACAGTAAGAGATCGTATAGACGGGTTATATGGGAATCGGGTGGTAACAGTAAGAGTTCTATAGACGGGTACATGGGGAATCGGGTAACAGTAAGAGTTCTATAGACGGGTTACTATGGGGAATCGGGGAACAGTTAAGAGTTCTATAGACGGGTTATATGGGGAGGGGAATCGGGTAACAGTAGAGTTCTATAGACGGGTTATATGGGGAATCGGGGTAACAGTAAGAGATTTATAGACGGGTTAATGGGAATCGGGTACAGTAGAGTTCTATAGACGGGTTAGAGGGAATTTGGGTAACAGTAGAGTCATAACGGGTTATACTGGGGGAATCGGGTAACAGTAAGAGTCTATAGATGGGTAATGGGGAATCGGTAACAGTAAGAGTTCTATAGCACGGTTACATGGGGAATCGGGGTAAACGTAAGAGATTCATAGACGGGTTATACGGGAATCGGGTAACAGGTAGAGGTCTATAGACGGGTTATATGGGAATCGGGGATACAGTAAGAGTTCTATAGACGGGTTATATGGGGAATGGGTAAAGTAAGAGTCTATGACGGGTAATGGGATCGGGGTTAACAGTAAGAGATTTTATAGAAGGGTTATATGGGGAATGGGGTAACAGTAAGAGTTCTATAGATGGGTTATATGGGGAATCGGGTAACAGTAAGAGTTCTAAGAGGGTATGGGGAATCGGGTAACAGTAAGAGATTCTATAGCCGGGTCTATAATGGGTTACATGGGGGTACGGTAACAGTAAGAGTTCTATAGACGGGTTTATATGGGGGAATCGGGGTAACAGTAAGAGTTCTATAGACGGGTTCTATGGGGGAATCGGGTAACAGGTAAGAGTTCTATAGAGGGTTATATGGGGAATCGGGTACAGAGAGATTTCGACGGGTAATGGGGACGGATGCGGGTAACAGTACGAGATCTATAGAGGGTTATATGGGGAATCGGGTAACAGTAAGAGATCTATAGACGGGTTTATGGGGGAATGGGGTAACAGTAAGAGTTGATAGACGGGTTATATGGGGAATCGGGGTAACAGTAAGAGTTCTATAGACGGGTTTATGGGGGAAGGGTAACAGTAGGAGTTCTTAGACGGGTTACATGGGGAATCGGGTTTAACAGTAAGGTTTCTATTAGATGGTTATATGGGGAATCGGGTAACAGTAAGAGTTCTATAGAGGGTTATATGGGGAATCGGGGGTGGTAAAACAGTTAAGAGTTTATAGACGGGTGTACATGGGGAATCGGTGGGAATAGGGGGTACATAAGAGATCTATAGACGGGTTAATATGGGGATGGGTAACGTAAGAGATCTATAGACGGTTATATGGGGAATCGGGGTAACAGTAAGAGTTCTATAGACCGGGTTATAGGGGAATCGGGTAACAGTAAAGGGGGTTCTATAGAGGGTATGGAAGGAATCGGGGGGTACAGTAAGAGTCTATGATGGGTAATGGGGAATAGGGGTGGTAACAGTAAGAGTCTATAGAACGGTTATATGGGGAATCGGGTAACATAAGAGATTCTATAGACGGGTATTGGGGAATCGGGTAGGTAACGGTAAGAGATCTATAGACGGGTTACATGGGGAATCGGGGTAACAGTAGAGATCTATAGACGGGTTACATGGGAATCGGGGGGGAAAGTAAGAGATTCTATAGACGGTGATATGGGGAATCGGGTAACAGTAAGAGTCTATAGACGGGGTAAATGGGGAATCGGGTAACAGTAAGAGATCTATAGACGGGTTATATGGGGAATCGGGTAACAGAAGAGTCTATAGAGGGTTATATGGGGAAATGGGGTACAGTAAGAGTATATAGACGGGTTATATGGGGAATCGGGTAGGGTAACAGTAAGAGTTCTATAGACGGGTTTATGGGGAATCGGGTAACAGTAAGCAGATTTATAGACGGGTGGTTAATGGGGAATCGCGGGTAACCAGTAAGAGTTCTATAGACGGGTTACATGGGCGAATCGGGTAACAGTAAGATTCTATAGACGGGTGTATATGGGATCGGTAAAAGTAAGAGTTTCTTATAGATGGGTGATATGGGTGAGGAATCGGGGTAACGTAAGAATCTATAGACGGGTTACTATGGGGAAGCGGGGGTAACAGTAAGAGAGTCTATAGACGGGTTATATGGGGAATCGGGTAATACAGTAAGAGTTCTATAGACGGGTTATATGGGGAATCGGGTGGTAACAGTAAGAGATTATAGAGGGTTAATGGGGAATCGGGGGTGGTAACGTAGAGTTCTATAGACGGGTTATCTGGGGAATCGTGGTAACAGTAAGAGTTCTATAGATGGGTTATATGGGGAATCGGGGGGGTAACAGTTAAGGAGTTCTATAGATAAAAACGGGTGTATATGGGGTAATCGGGTAGGGAGGGTAACAGTAAGAGATCATAGAGGGTATCTGGGAATCGGGGGTAACAGTAAGAGATCTAGGACGGGTTATATGGGGAAAGGCGGGGTAAAAGTACAGAGATCTATAGACGGGTTATATGGGGAATCGGGGTAACAGTAAGAGATCTAAGAGGTTATATGGGAATCGGGTAAAGTAAGAGTGAATGACGGGGTTAACAGTAAGAGATCTATAGAGGGGTATATGGGGAATGGGGTAACAGTAAGATCTATAGACGGGTTATATGGGGAATCGGGGGTGGGGGTAACAGTAAGAGATTAGAAGGGTTCTATGGGGAAGGAACGTAAGCTTATAGACGGGTTATATGGGGAATCGGGGTAACAGTAAGAGTTATAGTACGGGTGTTATAGGGAATCGGGTAACAGTAAGAGTTCTATAAGGGTTATATGGGGAATCGGGTTGGTGGTGGGGTGGTTGGTAAAGTTAAGAGTCTATAGACGGGTTATATGGGGAATCGGGGGTAGTAAACAGTAAGAGTTACATGGGAATCCAAAGATAGACGGTGGGTTATAGTGGGGAATCGGCGGTGGGAGGTAACAGTAAGAGTTCTATAGACGGGTTAGGTTATGGGGAAGCGGGGGTAACAGTAAGGAGTTCTATGCGACGGGTTTATGGCGGAATCGGGTAACATAAGAGTTTCTAGACGGGTATATGGTGGGAAATCGGTGGGGTAACAGTAAGAGATTTATAGACGGGTTAATGGGGAATCGAGGGGTAACAGTAAGAGTTCTATGACGGGTTACAGGGGAAATCGGGTTAACAGTAAGAGATCTATAGACGGGTTATATGGGGAATCGGTAACAGTAAGAGTTCTATAGACGGGTTATATGGGGAATCGGGTGGTACAGTAAGAGTTCTATAGACGGGTTAATGGTGAATCGGGGTACAGGGGGTAACAGTAAGAGTTCTATAGACGGGTTATATGGGGAATCGGGTAACAGTAAGAGTCTATAGACGGGTTGTTATATGGGGAATCGGGTGGTAACAGTAAGGAGTTCTATAGGACGGGTATATGGTGATGAATCGGTTAACAGTAAGAGTTCTATAGACGGGTTTATGGGGAATCGGGGTAACAGTAAGAGTCTTATAGACGGGTATATGGGGAATCGGGTAACAGTAAGAGATCTATAGACGGGTTATATGGGGAATGGGGGTGGTAACAGTAAGAGTTCTATAGACGGGTTATATGGGGAATCGTGGGTAACAGTAAGAGTTCTATAGACGGGTTGTATATGGGGAATCGGTTACAGTAAGAGTTCTATAGACGGGTGATATGGGGAATCGGGGTAACAGTAAGAGATTATAGACGGGTTATATCGGGAATCGGTGGTAACAGTAAAGGTTCTATAGACGGGTTATATGGGGAGGAATCGGGTGGTAACAGTAAAAGAGTTCTATAGACGGGTATATGGGGAATCGTGGTAACAGTAAGAGTTATAATAGACGGGTTATAGGGGAACTGGGTTGGGTTGGGGGTAAACAGTAAGAGTTCTATAGACGGGTTATATGGGGAATCGGGAACAGTAGAGATTATAGAGGGTTATATGGGGAATGGGGTAAGGTAACAGTAAGAGAGTTATAGACGGTTAATATGGGGAAGTGGGTAACAGTAAGAGTCTTATAGACGGGTTATATGGGGAATCGGGTAACAGTAAGAGTTCTATAGAGGGGTTATATGGGGAATCGGGTGGTAACAGTAAGAGTTCTATAGACGGGTTATAGGGAATCGGGTAAAGTATATAGAGGGTTTCAAGCAGACTTTATAGAGGGGTTATATGGGGAATCGGGAACAGTAAGAGATTCTATAGAGGGTTATATGGGGAATCGGGTGGTACAGTAAGAGTTCTATTAGGGGTTATAGGGGGAATCGGGTAACAGTAAGAGTTATAGACGGGTTACTATGGGGAATCGTGGTAACAGTAAGAGATCTATAGACGGGTTATATGGGGAAAAAGCGGTGGTAACAGTAAGAGATTATAAGAGGGTAGATGGGGAATCGGTGGTAGCAAAGTAAGAGTTCTATAGACGGGTTATATGGGGAATCGGGGAACAGTAAGAGTTATAGAGGGGTGTATGGGGAATCGGGGGGTGGGTGGTGGGTACCGTAAAGATTTATAGACGGGTATATGGGGAGGAATCGGGTAAACAGTAAGAGTTCTATAGCACGGGTTATGGGAATCGGGGGTGGTAAACAGTAAGAGTTTATAGACGGTTATATGGGGAATCGGGTAACAGTAAGAGTCTATAGACCGGGTTATATGGGGAAGCGGGTACAGTAAGAGTTCTAGACGGGTTATATGGGGAATCGGGTTAACCCCAGTAAGAGTTCTATAGACGGGTTTATGGGGAATCGGGTAACAGTAAGAGTTCTATAGACGGGTTATATGGGAATCGGGGTAACAGTAAGAGTTTATAGACGGTTTATATGGGGAATCGGGTAACAGTAAGATTCTAAGACGGGTTGATATGGGGAATGGGTGTAACAGTAAGAGTTTATGACGGGGTTATATGGGAAATCGGGTAACAGTAAGAGTCTATAGACGGGTTATATGGGGAATCGGGTAAACAGTAAGAGTTTCTATAGCTGGGTTATATGGGGAATGCGGTAACAGTAAGGATTTATGATGGGTATATGGGAATTTTGGGGGTAGGTAACAGAAGAGATTATAGACGGGTTATATGGGGGAATCGGGGTAACAGTAAGAGTTCTATAGAGGGGTTATATGGGGAATCGGGTAACAGTAAGAGTTCTATAGACGGGTATATGGGGAATCGGGGGGTAGGTGGTAACAGTAAGAGTTCTATAGACGGGTTTTATATGGGGAATCGGGTAACAGTAAGAGTTTATAGAAGGATGTAGGTTATGTAGGGAATCGGGAATGCGGGGGGTGGGTTACAGTAAGAGATTTATGACGGGTTATATGGGGAATCGGGTAACAGTAAGAGTTCTAAGAGGGGTGGGTGATCATGGGGAATCGGGGTGAGGGTCGGGTTGGGTGCGGAGGTCAACAGAAGAGTTCTATAGATTTTATCTAACGCGTGTTATTTTAGGGGGGGGGAGGGTTGGGTTTAGGTTGGGGTAACAGTTGTTGGGGTGGGGGGGTGGGGGTTAGTTGGGGTAAGGGGTGGTAGGTAGGGGAGTGGTCGGTGGGTTTAACAGTAGGGATAAGAGATTATAGACGGGTTATATGGGGAATCGGGTGGTGGGTGGGAACAGTAAGAGATTTATAGAAGGGTGTTGGTTAGGTAATGGGGGAATACGGGGGGGGTACGGGGTAAAGTTAACAGTGAAGAGATTTTTCATAGAGGGTTTATTTATATGGGGAATCGGGTGGTAACAGTTAAGAGTTTCTATAGAGGGTTCTTTATTTATATGGGGAATCGGTGGTGGGTGTCACTAAAACATAAGAGATATTTAGAGGGTTTTATATGGGGAATCGGGGGTCGGGGGTAACAGTAAGAGTTCTAGAGGACGGGTGATATGCGGGAATAGGGTTGGGGTTGGTTTACAGGTAACAGCAAGAGATTTGGGGTGGGTAACAGTAGGGGGGGTAACAGAGGGTGGGGGGTTGGGTGGTGGCGGTAAGGTATCGGGGTAGGGGGGTAACAGTAGAGGGGGGGTATGGGGTAGCGGGGGGTTATAAGGTGGGGGGGAACGGGGGTTGTTGTAACAGTAAAGAGATTATAGACGGAGTTATATGGGGAATCGGGGTAACCAGTAAGAGTTCATAGATGGGTTCCAGGGGAATCGGGGTAACAGTAAGAGATTTATAGGACGGGTTATATGGGGAATTGGGTAGACAGAAGAGATCTATAGACGGTTATATGGGGAATCGGGGTGGTAACAGTAAGAGATTTATAGACGGGTTATATGGGGAATCGGGTAAACAGTAAGAGTTCTATAGACGGGTTATATGGGGAACGGGGTAAACAGTAAGAGCTATAGACCGGGTTATATGGGGAATCGGGTAGACAGTATAAGATTCTATAGACGGGTTATATGGGGAATCGGGTAACAGTAAGTAAGAGATTTATAGAAGGGTTATATGGGAATCGGGTAACAGTAAGAGTTCTATAGACGGGTTACATGGGGAATCGGGTAACAGAAGAGATCTATAGACGGGTTATATGGGGAATCGGGAAACGTAAGAGTCTATATTAAAAAATACAGAAAAGACCAAACAAAGCTTTCTAGAGGTACTGCGCCTCCTGGTGGTTCAAATGAAAAAAAAAGATCTTCATGTTTTTATGGTTTGACTGCACAGCTGAAAGGCGGTTCATATTTCCATAGGAAGATGACGCGGGACTGTATGATTTGAGAGTAGCCATACAGAATTGCATGTGTGTACATTTATTTGGTTTTAAAAGTTGAGAAGCGTGTTGAGAAAATCGTTAGAAATCATTCTAAACGGAGTTGCAATTCCTCTTGCAGTCTTTTATTTATTTAAATTTTTAAAAGAGGATATCCCATGGATACGTGGTTAAGTAGCACGGTATTCTGTATATTCATTCATCCAGGTCAACGGTATATCTGTAATATTCATCTCCAGGTCATGGTATATCTGTAATATCCATCCATCGGTTCACGGTACGTAACCGTCCAGTCCGGTATATCTGATATCATCCGTCCAGGTCACGGTATATCTGTAATATTCATCCGTCCAGGTCACGGTTTATTCGATATCTCATCCGGTAGGTATCTGTAATATTTCCCGTCCAGGTCACGTATATCTGTGAATTCATCCGTCGGGTCACGGTATATCTGTATATTCATCCGTCCGGGCACGTATATCTGAAATATTCAACGTCGGGGTCACGTATATCTGTAATATTCATCCGTCCGGGTACGGTTATCTGTAATATTCATCCGTCCGGGTCACGGTTAGATCTGTTAATATTCATCCATCCGGGTCACGGTATATCTTGTAATATTCATTCATCAGGTCACGGTTAATCTGTAAATATTCATCCTCGGTCACGATATATCTGTAATATTCATTCATCCAGTCCCGTAATCTGTATATGCATCCATCCAGGTACGATATCTGAATATTCATCCATCAGGTCACGGTAACTGTAATATTCTTCATCCGGTCACGGTATATCGTAATCTTCATCACCGGGTCCTCGGTATATCTTTAAAAATTTTTTACTATTCTATTTTAATTGTCCTGTAATATTCATCCATCCAGGTCAGGTATATCTGTAATATCATTCATCTAGGTCACGTATATCTGTAATATTCTTCATCAGGTCACAGTAATCTGTAATATTCATCCATCAGGTACGGTATAATCTGGTAATATTCATTATCCAGGTCACGGTATATCGTAATATTCATTTATCAGGTCATGGTATATTGTAATATTGTTATACCAGGTCATGGTATTCTGTAATATTCTTCCTCCAGGTCATGGTATATCGTAATATTCATTCATCCAGGTCACGGTATATCTGTCATATTCATTCATCCAGGTCATGGTGAATTGTAATATCATTTATCCAGGTCATGGTATATCTGTAATATTCATTCATTCAGGTCACGGTATATCTGTAATATTATTCCCCAGGTCACGGTATATCTGTAATATCATTCATCCAGGGTCACGGTATATCTGTAATTCATTCATTCAGGTCACGGAATCTGAAATATTCAGCCACCCAGGTCACGGTATATCTGTAATATTCATTCATCCAGGTCACGGTATATCTGTAATATTCATTCATCCAGGTCATGGTATATCTGTTGTGTTCAGTTAGATCAACTGGAAGTTTAGTGCTTGAAACAATTTATTATTATCCTGGGCAAAGGTTACATCAGAACTGCTGTAGAGTAGGAATTAGAAAGGCAAGTGCTATATCAACCTCATTAAACATATATCTGAGCAATAAACCAGGTTAAATGCGTTTCAGACTATATTTTCCTTTTAAAGGGCATGTTCACCCGTAAAACAAAAAACTGGTGGCTTGTCCGTTATCTGCCTGCAAACCCAACTGCTATTTTTCCCAGTTTATTAAATACATTTGTAACCAGATATTTAATGATAATTTCCATTTCGTTCTGGCAAAGGTATCTGCCTCCTTCCGCTGCTCAAAGAGCTTTTTTTAATCTTGAACATGTGCAGTGGAGGCAGCAGGAGTAACATTAGTAGATTTTGGGGTAAGATACCCTTAAATATCTGGTTTGTAATAATGCGAATATATCCGTTAGGGGCAGGTAACCTACATGATGATTTTTTTAAGGGTGGACATTCCCATTAAGGATGCATATGGGGACTCTACAAAGACAGACAGACAATGTTAACCACGAGAGACAATGTTATGTTAAAGAGACAGTCATCAGGGGCTCTAAAAAAGCAGAAACGGGGTCTGCAAAGCTCCCTTCTCCCACCAAGCAGCCAAATAAGGATAAAGTCTCCCAGCACTGGTAACAGGAGGGCTTTAAATCTTCTACACACAGTTCATAAATGAAAGGTTCCAGTCCTACACAATTACACAAAGAAACCCACACTAAACACAGGTCCGTGCATGTTTACAAGCGTGAAACCTTAAACACAGCTTGATCTGTGGTTACGTGAGCACTAGTAATATTGTCACAATGTAAAGTTAACGTCAGGTTAAAGATATAATGGGAATGATAAACGTTACAGACTAAGGGTTGGGATCTTTCTCTTTAAGAGGTTCCTTCACCCCGGTAGGCCATACCGCCACGCAAACGCACCGTAAGAAAAATGCCTGGTAATGTCATGTTTTTCATTTGTATCATTACAATGAAAACTGGATACAAGTTATTATTAACAAATACATTTTTTCAAATGAATAGTGCCATTCGGGAATGTAGAAGCTTCATTTTATTATTTTTCATTTGGAGGTTGGAGTGATTATTCCTACCTAACTGTTTCTACGTGCATAATCGTGGAGCACCTGACAGCTCCTTACCTCTGACACACCTCTAGAGGGGAAGGGGGGGGGGTCTGAATGAAGAAACAAGAAGTAGGAGTAATTGCTCGTACCTCCCTTTAAATTATACTAGCAAAAAATAGACAATATATAGACAATATATACACTATTTTTTCTGCTGTTTTATAAAAATGCCCTTTAATCTTCATGTCTCTCAGGATTGAGCTCTCGGAGATTGTTTTACCCATCAGAAGCCCCACAGGGTTCTTGGTGACATGAAATCATCCCTCCATGTGACGTTCTGCACACACTGATACCTTTCCCCCTGTCTCAGTTCAGTGAATGGACAGGCAGTTGTAAGCACCCAGTAAACTCCTGACACAGAGGCGTTATAGCCCTAGGGTCTACGTGCACAACCTTCTAATGTATTGTCATGTGGGCGTGCTGGATCTTGCCCGACTTCTCAGTGGAAGAAGAATGGACAATACACATTATTCTGTGTAAGAGGAGGATAAGGGAATGGCAATAGGAGGTTGGGGAGATTATTTATATATAGTTATGTCTTTATATTACACTGACACATTATAATATATAATTATACTCTGATTAATCTATAGCTGGGATCCAGCATCAGGTCTGTATTACAATACAAACAGCTTCTATATTTTACAAAAAAAGCCTCGATACAGTGTCAGTCTGGCAGCACCTACACCTTCCTTCCTGCATGGTACCGATCGCTCCAGTCTGTACAGGGACTGGGAGAGTCTGGCTATCCAGATCAGGCTTGTTCCTGTAAAGTCTGTAACTTCCTGGGTGTCACATCCCATTCCAGTAAATCACCTACCTGCTCTGGTGCAAAGACCTCAAGAGTGAGATTATTTCTGTGCATATTCCCAGTTTTCCAATTGGTGTTGCACAAAAACTTTACACCGATGCAATGATCTTACTGTACAGAAAACATCTTAAAGGACAACTACACAGTAAAAATGAAAAGTTCCTGGACAGGGAGGAAGGATTGACTATTCCTACCTCATATTCTCATTTATATTATCTGCCAGGTTAGTGTCCTGGACCTTCCTATATTAAAGATAGCGCTGAAGCACCGAAGAAGCCTGGCAGAAGCAGTTTTCTTCATGCTGGTGCTTCTTGCAGAATCAATATTGGGAGGCAGAGAATACCAGTTCTTACCTCCCTGTCCCAGGTACTTTACATTTATATGTTCTCCTTTGATCTGTGTACAAGACAAACATCAGACTGTTACATTGAGCAATTATCCATTGACCTTTGAACCTGAAAGTGTTAACCTGTAAGCTGAGAATGTCTCCCTGTCCTTGTCATTGTGTAATAGACAATATGTGATTATTTCAACCCAATGCCAGATATTTCTACCCTATCCGATCATTGTATTAACCCAGCTCAGTATAATAAGGTGAGCACTGTGTAGAACTTGATGATTCCATTTCATTCCCATAGCGTGCTTTATGTAGACGTCTACAGCCCAGTTGCCTACTTGAACTTGAATGCTGGCTACTTTCTATTTAATTGTTCCTGAATGCTGTGAAGTATTTTAAGTCCTTTAAGACCTGTTTCCGGACAGAAATGCGCGTCGCAGTAGTTTTTTTAACGGATGCACGCATTACGTGTCCTGAAACAGACGTGTTTTACCGAAAAAGATAGGAACACAGACCGCTAAACATGGACCAGAAAAACTGACTGTTGGTCCATGTCTAGTGTGAACAAGGCCATACACTATTCTGATCGTAATTCCGATCTTAAACTGACCGATACTTTGATAGACAGATGTACAATGTTAATTGTACGTAGATGTACCATACATATTGTTCCACATTCAATTCGTTTGGTGATTAATGTCGGATGTCGTCCATTGTGAGGTTACATTATATTTACATTTAATCAGAACTTCGGAAACACTACAATCATTTTACCAATCGACTTCAAAAAAACGACTTTCCCGATCGTAATTACGAACGATTTTAGGCTGGATTGTTTATGGTTTGACATGAATTTAGTACATACGTACTGTGGCGTTTACACGGGAGATTTCTCTTAATGGTCCCCCAATGGACGCCGCTAGCTAAACGCAAACGTCTGTAACCGATTAGAAAAACTACCCGTGTGAAAGTAGCCTTAATCCGGCTAATACAGACACTTGTAACCCAGATATGTTCAACCTATGCAAACTACAACTCCCAGCATTCCATGGTAGCACTGGTACATCTATGGCTATCTATGCACACACAGCCTAGGAGAGAATGACAGGGAAAGTCACAGTGTCCCTACCTGTATAGGAGGATTTCCGCATGACACTGTTTGCAGCTTCCACCACCGAGATCCTGAGGGATTTCTGACCTCCCGGAGGGGCGAATCCTGAATGGGAGGGTTGGGAAGAGACACACACAGTACACACAGTACACTCCCATCCCTAGAATACACACAGTACACTCCCATCCCTAGAATACACACAGTACACTCCCATCCCTAGAATACACACAGTACACTCCCATCCCTAGAATACACACAGTACACTCCCATCCCTAGAATAGCACACAGTACACTCCCCCATCCCTATAATACACACAGTCACTCCTCCCTAGAATACACACAGTACACTCCCATCCTAGAAATACACACAGTACACTCCCATCCCTAGAATAACACACAGTACACTCCCAATCCAGAATACCCACATACAACCCTCTATCCCTAGAATCACACAGTACACTCCATCCCTAAAATAACACACGTACCTCCCATCCCATAATACACACAGTACACTCCCATTCCCTAGAATCACACATGTACACTCCCATCCCTAGCATCACACACATTACAACTCCCATCTCTAGAACACACACCAACACAACACACATCACACTCCCAATCTCTACGAACACACACAACACACACTGCACACTCCCATCTCTAGAACACACGCTGCACATTCCCATCTCTAGAACACACACACACACTGCACACTCTCATCTCTAGAACACACCACCACACACACTGCCACATGCCTCTCTATACACACCACAACACTGCACACTCCCATTTCTAGAACACACACACACACACACACACACACACACACACACACTGCACACTGCCATCTCTAGAACACACACCACACACCTGCCATCTCTAGCACACACGACTAACCATCTCTAGAAACACACACGGCACACCACCTCCCGCTCTAGAACACCTGCACACTGCCTCTCTAAACACACACACTGCCCACTGCCATCTCTAGACACACACACCCACACTGCCTCTCTAAACACACAACTACCATCTCTAGACCACACACTGCACACTGCCATCTCTAGACCACCAAACCACACTGCACACTCCCCGTCTCGAGAACACACACTCGCACACTCCTGTCTCTAGCAAAACACCCCAAAAACACACGCACACAACACTGCACACTCCATCTCTAGACAACACACACCACTGCACACTCCCATCTCTAAGAAACACACACACTGCACAGCTCCCATCTCTAGAACAACCACCACTGACACTCCCATCCTAACAGACACACCACGCCACACTCACATCCACATCTCACGAACCACACCAGGCACGGGCACAATCCCACGAGAAAACACACACACTGCACTCCCATCTACGAGAACACAGCACACACCTCACACCCTGACTCTATAACAAACAAAGACACACTACACACTCTGATCCTAGAACACACCACACACACAACTGCACACTCACCAGTTCTAGAACACACACAACCTGGCACACTCCTATTCAGAACACACACACACACACATACACACTCCCATCTCTAGAACAACACACACACTGCACACTCCCATCTCTAGAAAACACACACACACACATCCACACCACACACACACACACTGCACACCATCCTGTCTAGAACACACACACCTGCACACCACCCCATCTCTAGAACACACACACAACACATTCCCATCTCTAGAACACACAACACACTGTCACACTCCCATCTCTAGAACACACACACACCACACTACAACGCTCACAGTATCTACAACACACACAACTACCACATTCCCAATCTCTAGAACACACACACACACACTGACACTCCCACTCTAAAACACACACACACACACACACTACACACTCACACTCTCTAGAAACACCCACACTACACACTCCCATCTCCTCGAACACACACTGCACACACCCATCTCTAAACACACACTACACACGCCCATCTCTAGAAGATACACACATACACCCTGCATACTCCCATCTCTAGAACACACACTGCACACTCCCATCTCTAGAACACACACGACACTCCACCTTCAAACACACACCAAACATACCCTGCGCACCTCTCCCATCTCTAGAACACACCACCGCACACCTCCCATCTTAGACACCACACACCCAACACACAAACACACACACACCACACACACACACTACACACTCTGATCATCTCGAACAAACACATCACTACCCACTCTGTCTTTAGAACAACACACCCTGCCACTCCCATCTCTAGAACACACACTGCACACTCCCATCTCTAGAACACCACACTACCACCCTCCCATCTCTAGAAGACACACACATATACACACTGCATACTCCCATCTCTAGAACACACACACTACACACTCCCATCTCTAGAACACCACACACACACACTGCGCACTCCCATCTCTAAAAACACACCCCCACACACACACACCACTGCACACTCCCATCTCTAGAACACACACTTCAACACGCCTCTCTAACACACCCACCACTGCACACTCCCATCTCTAGAACACACACAGTGCCACCTCCCATTCCCTAAAAACACACACACACCTGCACACTCCCATCTCTAGAACACACACACTGCACACCCCCATCTCTAGAACACACACACACAGTGCACACTCCCATCTCTAGAAAACAACACACACACACTGCAACTCCCATCTCTAGAACACACACACACTGCACACACCACATCTCCAGAACATACACTGCACACTCCCATCTCTAGAAAACACACACACTGCACACTCCCATCTCTAGAACACACACACACTGCACATCCCCATCATCTAGAACACCACACACTGACACCCTCTATAGAACACACACACCCACACTACACACTCTGATCTCTAGAAACAAACACACACACTGCACAACCCCAACCTCTGAACACACACACACACACACACACACACACTACACACTCCCATCTCTAGAAAAAACACACACACTGCACACTCCATCTCTAGAAAACCCACACACACACACTGCAAACTCCCCATTCTAGAACACACACCCACACACACACACACTGCACCCTCCCATCTCTAGAAGACACCCACTGCACACCCCCATCTCTAGAACACACACAACACATTCCCATCTCTAGAACACACACCGGTACACTCCCATCCTAGACAAACACACACACACACACACACACACACTACACGCTCACTATCTAAGAACACCACAAACTACACATTCCCATCTCTAAGAACACACACACACTGCACACTCCCATCTCTAGAAAACAACCCACAACTACACACTCCCATCTCTAGAACACACACACACACTAACACACTCTGATCTCTAGAACAAACACACACACAGCACCACTTGTCTTTAGAACAACACCCACACAACCTCCATCTCTAGAACACCACACTCACACACACCCATCTCTAGAACACACACTACACACTGCCATCTCTAGAAGATACACACATACCACACTGCATACCTCCATCCTCTAGAACACACAAACTGCATACCCCATCTCTAGAACACACACACACACCACTACACACTCCTATCTCTGAACACACACCACACTGCGCACTCCCATCTCTAGACAACACAGACTGCACACTCCCACTCTCTAGAGACACACACAAACACACACACTAACACACTCTGAGCTCTAGAACAAACACACCTGCATAACTCCCATCTCTAAACACCCACACACACACCACACACACACACACACACCAACACACACACACACACACACACACAACTGCACACTTCAATCTCTAGAACACACACACACACACACACCACACTACACTCACATCTACAACAACACCATCACCCCCATCTCTAGAACACACACACACTGCACACTCCCATCTCTAGAAACTACACACACACTGCCACTCCCATCTCTAAAACACACAACACTGCACACTCCCATCTCTAGAAACCACACACACTCTACACATTCCATTCATCAGAACACACACACACACACACACTGTACACTCCCACACACTACACCCGCTGATCTCTAGAACAAACACACACATACTTACACCACTCTGATCTTTAGAACAAACAACCACACACTGGCACCTCCCATCTCTAAAACACACACTGTACACTCCCATCTCTAGAACACACCTACACACTCCCATCTTAGAAGATACACACATATACCACCTGCATACTCCCACTCTAGAACACACAAACTGCATACTCCCATCTCTAGAACACACACACCACACACACACACTCCTAGTCTCTAGAACACACACACACTGCGCACTCCCATCTCGAGAACACACTAGACTGCACACTCCCATCTCTAGCACCACACAACACACACACTACACACTCTGCTCTAGAACAACACAACACTGCATACTCCCATCTCTAGAACACACACACACACACACACCACACACACACACACACTGCACACTTCAATCTCTAGAACACACACCACACACACACACACTACACACTCCCATCTCTAGAAACAAACCACAAACTCTGCACACTCCCCATCTCTAGAACACACACAACAACTGCACACTCCCATCTCTAGCCTAAAACACCCACACGCACCTCCCATTCTAAAACAACCCCACACTGCACACATTCCCATCCTAGAACACCCACACTCTACACATTCCTATCTCTAGTACAAACACACACCAACACCACACAACAACACGTAACACTCCCCACACACTACACACGCTGAATCTCTAAACAAACACACACACTACACACTCTGATCTGTTAGAACAACACACACACTGGCACCTCCCATCTCTAAACACACACTGCCACCCCATCTCTAGAACACACACTACACATTCCCATCTCTAGAAGACACACACATAAACACACTGCACTCCCATCTCTAGAACACACACACCCACACCTCTCATCCTAGACCACGCACCACACACACACACACACACACACACACCTCCTATCTCTAGAACACCACACACACACACACACCCACCACACACACACACACTGTGCACTCCCATTCTAGAACCACACAACACTGCACACTCCCATCTCTAGAACACACACACACCCAAACCCACACACCACAGATCTCTAGAACAAACACACACTGCATACTCCCATCTCTAGAACACCACCACTGCACACTTCATCTCTAGAACACCACACACACACACACACACACACACACACACTACACACTCCCATCTCTAGACAAACACAAACTGCACACTATCCCCATCCTCAGCACACACACACACACACACACAACACACACACATCGGCACACTCCACCTCTAGAACACACACACACTCTATACAACATTGTCCCATCTCTATAACGACACACACACACACACACACACACTCACACTAGCACACTCCCATCTCTAGAACACACACACACACTGCACACTATCATCTCTAGAACACACACACTACACACTCATACATCTCTAAACAACACACACACACACACACACACACTAAACACTCCCATCTCTAGAAACACACACACACACACACACACACACACACTGTACAATCCCATCTCTAGAAAACACCCCCACCCCCACACACACACTCACACACACACACACACACACACACACATTCCCATATCTAGAACACACACACACTAAACACTCCCATCTCTAGAACACACACACACACACACACTGCACACTCCCATCTCTAGAACACACACACACTAGACACTCCCATCTCTAGAACACACACACCTTTGGTGAACTTGTGCACAGTCTTGGAATGTTCCACCAATACTGAGGGGGGTAATAAAGTAATCAGTACCTGGCATGTTAACAATATCCCCTGGGATGGTACTGAAGGGGTCAATCTTTTAGTGTTTTAAAGAGTCTACATAAAGAAGTGGATTATGAAAGCGGCACCAACGAGGGTGTGTGTGTGTGTGTGTTCTCCCATTCATTTAATTTAATCCACTGTTAATCACTTTCTTTTATTCGTCCCATGTCCCCACTGTTGGAAACTACAACTCCCAGCATTCCCTGTTGCAAACCATCTGGCAGCCTTCCCAAGCTCGCCATTCCCCCACCTGGAAACCCCTTATTTGGTCTTTCTGGTTCTTGGCTGAGCCCCGTGACTTGATGCCAATAAAACGTTTTAATTCCTTTATTGGTCCTATTAATCTGGTGTCACCTGTGCCCCCTGGTCATTTAACCCCGTCTCCTAAAGGTGAACTTCCAAAGGGCATTTACCAGCGCTGCACATTGTAACCGCCTTGTTAACTCCTCCACTGCTGGAGTAGATCCGGTAAACTGCAGAGCAATATTGATTGGATTCTAAGGATTTTCCATTCAAATGTTTTAAAGGGGAAATTTAGCACAAATACAAGAAAAAAGGACAATTATTATTCAATCACCATAATCTGCCCATCCAGATATTTTACATTATGAAGTTATTATATTATTATAATATTATTAAGTATTGACATCCCATAATGTCCGTTAGGGGTCCAAAATGCTGAAATTGATATGTCAGCTCTGCCTACTGACCAAAGCTAAACATGGCAACGTTACGGCATTAATGTTTTTTTTATAAATGAAGACAAGGTAGAATATGGATTCTACAAAGATGCAATACGGATTAAAATAATAAAGATGTATTCCGCACTGAATTTCCCCTTTAACCAGAGATGGATTCAAATCAAAAAGGGCCCTTGGTCAGTCTGTGATTTGGGGCCCCATCCTTTGCTATATGTGCATTGTACAGCCCCCTCTAGACAGGAGCCCTGGTTGCCTTGTGGATAACCCAGCTCTGATTTTTGGGTTGCACCGAGCCACAACCCACAATGCATTTGTGTCTGTTTTGGGTAAGAATAGCACGTGTGTATGCGTCGACACGTGCGATTCTCGTCCGAAACACCCGTTCAGCGCACGTGGTTGGGGGTCGTGGCTCAGTTCCAAATCGTACGTGTGCACGAACCTTAACTATCACAGTACCAGCTAAGGAAATGCATTTCCACTAGTCCCCATGTAAGTGTGTGTATTTACACAGCCAGATAAAGGAACGGTGACTTTAAACTGCAGAGATCAGGCTAAAGGTGCGGAATTCCAGGCGCTCACCCCCTGGTGAATGGTACAGCTCACTGTTAGATATTACCTACCTGTCATAGCAGGAGGATTTTAGTGCAGAGTGTAAACATATCTGATTACAGGGCTTGGTACTAGGGGTGACGTCAGGGGAACGTTCAGGACCTCTTGGATTGTAACAAAGATGAATCCATTGACTTTAGGAACATAATCTTATATTTTACCTTATTTGTGCTAGGAAGGTTTAGCATTAAAAACAAGGCATCTGACAAACTTCTCTCCCCTACCCTACATATACTTCTCTCCCCTACATATTCTTCTCTCCCCTACCCTACATATACTTCTCTACATATTCTTCTCTCTCTCCCCTACATATACTTCTCTCCCCTACATATACTTCTCTCCCCTCCACCCTACATATACTTTCTCTCCCCTCCCTACATATACTTCTCTCCCCTACATATTCTTCTCTCCCCTACCCTACATATACTTCTCTCCCCTACATATTCTTCTCTTCCCCTACCCTACATATTCTTCTCTCCCCTACATATTCTTCTCTCCCCTACCCTCACCTATACTTCTCTCCCCTCAGCTATTCTTCTCTCCCCTCCCCTACATACTCCTTCTCTCCCCTATACTCTACTACCTTCTCCTACTATATCTCTCCCCTCCCCTACATATACTTCTCTCCCCTACATATTCTTCTCTCCCCTACCCCCTAATATACTTCTCTCCCCTACATATTCTTCTCTCCCCTCCCCTACATATTCTTCTCTCCCCTACATATTCTTCTCTCCCTCCCTCCATATTCTTCTCTCCCCCCATACTATCTCTCCCCTCCCCTACATATTCTTCTCTCCCCTACTATCATTCTCCTCCCTACAATCCTTCTCTCCCTCAAATCTCCCCCTACAGAATAGTGAGTTTACACACTGTTCACTAGAACTATAGACACTGGTGATCCATCACACTGATCTCCATACACAGTGTAGGGAGGGTTGGTGAATAGTGAGTTTACACACTGTTAGAGTAGGAAGAAGGTTGTGAAAAGGAAGGAGAGGAGGGGGTGGGGATGAGGGGGGGAGGACAGAGAAGGAGAGGGTTGGAAGAAACGAGATTCAGAATTAGGGAGTGATGGAGTTTGGATTGGGAGTAGTGGTGGGGAGAAAGCTAAAGGATAGGTCGAATAGGCGGGGTACTTGTAACGAAGTTTGTGATAGAGCACAAGGGAGGGGTGAAGCTGATGGAAAAGGGTTAATGTAGTGCCAGGAGTTTGTTGTTATTGCTGATCAAGGCATATAGGGGCAGCGGGCGGGTAGATGCCCGGATAGTGGGAATGGGGGGGCGAGATGGCCAGATATTATTTGGGACAAAGACCGGTAGTAGCGGTACAATTTGGCAGCCTAGGACAATTTAAGTATGTGCAGGGTAAAATTGAAGGTGGGGAAGGGTTGTTGATGGAACGTTTGGAACTTCATGGAAGACTTTTATGACCATCAGTGGGATAAGGAAGCATCGACAATAAGCATTCCAGAGAGAGACAGATTCGAGAATGCAGGGGCACACGCTCAATAATGTTGGAGACAAGCTTTTAGAGAACTTAACGTCGCCGTGGTGGCATTTCTATATGAGAGGATGTAAGGGAGATGGAGCCTTATAATCTGACGGGTACCAAGGAGAGTAAACGCAGACCATAAGCCCAAGAGGTAGGTAATTATGCCTACTAAATGGCAGGCCTGAATCTGGACATGAGGGATAAAGGCACCTTGGGTCGGGCCGGTTAAAGTACTAAACGGGCCTGGAGCGGCGCGGGCGAACGTTGCAAAGATAGATCCAGGAACTCCGACGGTGGCATGCCTTCTAATAGCCTTCTAGTTACATTCAGGGGCTTACAACATTATACCCTATAAACAAACCTATTGTAACCCCAGATTTCCGCTTTATAACTCAGGCTGTGCCGTGGAATGGAGAGGGGCAGCGAACTCCCAGATGACGTCTCAGGCCTGAAAAACTTGACGCAGGTAAGGACGCCATTTCCACTTGATATACATGAGGTGGTACCCCGAATTCCCTGTTAACTCATGGTGCCTTGTTAATCCTTATCAATAGACCACGAATCCTCAGTGACTTCTATCATGCCTTATACTTACATCGGAATGGGGATAACGTTATACCCTATAGTAGCCATGACGTGGTACACCAGAGTTGCCCGAGACACTCAGGCTGTGGCCTTAGGCCTTATATGAGCACAGAACTGGACCCAGGACTTCTAGATCCTAAATTTACAGTAGGGGATACATTATCCCTTATAACTACTGAGTGGGTACCCAGAGTTCCCTGAGAACCTCAGTCTGTGTCCGAACCTTTATATAGACACAGAACTCCTCAGTGACTTCTATCCAATACTTACAGGGGGATACGTATCCATTATAATAGTACTCGATGGGTCCCATGGTCCCGGTTACCCTCGAGTCTGAAAGTGTCCTGTACATCATTGACTATGGTCCAGAGAACTCCTCGGTTACTCTATATCCTTTAATTCGTAGGGGGATACATTACCGTATAAGTAGGAGGGTACCCAGAGTCCCTGTAATACTCATATCTGTCCTTTATATGGACACAGAACTCTCCAGGACGTCTAAATACTTATAATTAACGTAGGGGTACATTATCCCTTATAATACATGAGTGGTACCAGAGTTCCCTGTATACTCAGTCTGTGTCCTTGTACCTTTATATAAACGAGAACTCCTCGGTGACTTCAATATCCTTATAATTACAGAGGGGAACATTATCCCTATAAACATGAGTGGTACCACAAATTCCCTGTATAACTCAGTCTGTCTCCTTGTACCTTTAATAGACACAGAACTCCTCAGTGATTCTAACATCCTTTAATTACAGTAGGGGATACATTCCCTTATATACATGAGTGGTACCCAGAGTTCCCTGTATAACTCAGTCTGTGTCCTTGTACCATATGGCACGGAAACTCCTCGGGACTTCTAAACCTTAAATTACAGTAGGGGAACATTACCCTTAATAATACATGAGTGGTACCCAGAATTCCCGTATAACTCAGTCTGTGTCCTTGTACACTATATGGTCACGGAATCCCTGTGACCTAATTCCTGTAATTACAGTAGGGATACATATCCCTTATAATACATGAGTGGTACCAGAGTTCCCTGTATAACTCAGTCTGTGTCTTGTACCTATATAGGACACAGAACTCCTAGGTGATTCTAATATCCTTGAATTTACAGTAGGGGATACATTCCTTATAATCATAGTGGAACCCAGATTCCCGTATAACTCAGTCTGTGTCCTTGTACCTTTATATGACACAGGAACTCCTCTTGACTTCTAATATCCTATAATTTACAGTAGGGAACATTATCCCTTATAATACATGATGTGAACCCAGAGTTCCCTGTATAACTCAGTCTGTGTCCTTGTACCTTTATATAGACACAGAACTCCATCGTGACTTCTAATATCCTTATAATTTACAGTAGGGGATACATTATCCCTTATAATACATGAGTGGAACCCAGAGTTCCCTGTATAACTCAGTCTGTGTCCTTGTACTTTATATAGACACACGAACCTCGTGTGACTTCTAATCTCTTATAATTTACAGTAGGGGATACATTATCCCTTATAATACATGAGTGGTACCAGAGTTCCTGTATGACTCAGTCTGTGTCTGTACCTTTATATGGACACAGAACTCCCCAATGACTTCTAATATCCTTATAATTTACAGTAGGGGATACATTATCCCTTTAATACATGAGTGGTACCCAGAGTTCCCTGTATAACTCAGTCTGTGTCCTTATATGGACACAGAAACTCCCCAATGACTTCTAATATCTTATAATTTACAGTAGGGGATACATTATCCTTATAATATATGAGTGGTACCCAGAGTTCCCTGTATAAACAGTCTGTGTCCTGTACCTTATATGGTCACGAACTCCTCTGACTTCTAATATCCTATAATTACAGTAGGGGATACATTATCCTTATAATACATGAGTGGTACCCAGAGTTCCCTGTAAACTCAGTCTGTGTCCTTGTACCTTTATATAGGACCGAACTCCTCAGTGACTTCTATACCTTATAATTTACAGTAGGGATACATTATCCTTATATATTGAGTGGTACCCAGAGTTCCCTGTATAACTCAGTCTTGTCCTTGTACCTTTATATGGTCACGGAACTCCTAGTGACTTCTAATATCCTTATAATTACAGTAGGGGATACATTATCCTTATAATAATGAGTGGTACCCAGAGTTCCCTGTATAAACGTCAGTGTCCTTGTACCTTTATATGGACCGAACTCCTCAGTGACTTCTAATATCGTTATAATTTACAGTAGGGGGAACATTATCCTTATAATACATGAGTGGTACCCAGAGTTCCCTGTATAACTCAGTCTGTGTCCTTGTACCTTTATATGGTCACGGAACTCCTCAGTGACTTCTAATATCCTTATAATTACAGTATGGGATACATTATCCCTTATATACATGAGTGGTACCCAGAGTTCCCTGTATAACTCAGTCTGTGTCCTTGTACCTTTATATGGACACAGAACTCCTCAGTGACTTCTAATATCCTTATAATTTACGTAGGGGATAATTTCCTTTATAATACATGAGTGGTACCCAGAGTTCCCTGTATAACTCAGTATGTCCTTGTACCTTTATATGGTCACGGAACTCCTCTGTGGCTTCTAATATCTTATAATTTACAGTAGGGGATACATTATCCTCTTAAATACATGAGTGGTACCAGAGTTCCCTGTATAACTCAGTCTGTGTCCTTTACCTTTTATAACACACAGAACTCCTCAGTGACTTCTAATATCCTTATAATTTACAGTAGGGGATACATTATCCCTATAATACATGAGTGGTACCCAGAGTTCCCTGTATAACTCAGTCTGTTCCTTGTACCTTTATATGGACACAGAACTCCTCTGACTTCTAATATCCTTATAATGTACAGTAGGGATACATTATCCCTTATAATCATGAGTGGGTACCACGAGAGTTCCCTGTATAACTCAGTCTGTGTCCTTGTACCTTTATATAGACACAGAGCTCCTCAGTGACTTCTAATATCCTTATATTTACAGTAGGGGATACATTATCCTTTATAAATACATGAGTGGTACCACAGAGTTCCCTGTATAACTCAGTCTGTGTCCTGTACCTTTAATGACACAGAACTCCTCAGGTGACTTCTAATATCCTTATAATTATCAGTAGGGATACATTACCCATTTATACATGAGTGGTACCCAGAGTTCCCTGTATAACTCATCTGTGTCCTTGTACCTTTATATGGACACAGAACTCCCCATACTTCTAATATCCTTATAATTTACAGTAGGGGATACATTATCCCTTATAATACATGAGTGGTACCCAGAGTTCCCTGTATAACTCAGTCTGTGTCCTTGTACCTTTATATGGACACAGAACTCCTCAGGACTCTAATATCCTTATAATTTACAGTAGGGGATACATATCCCTTATAATACATGAGTGGTACCCAGAGTTCCCGTAAAACCAGTCTGTGTCCTTGTACCTTTATAGACACACGAGAACTCCTCGTGACTTCTAATATCCTTATAATTTACAGTAGGG
Organism: Hymenochirus boettgeri; assembly: GCA_019447015.1. NCBI lineage: Eukaryota > Metazoa > Chordata > Amphibia > Anura > Pipidae > Hymenochirus > Hymenochirus boettgeri. The sequence continues at coordinate 5,978,332 of CM033476.1, read as the reverse complement.
GATACATTATCCCTTATAATACGAGTGGACCCGAGTTCCTGTATAACTCAGTCTGTGTCCTTGTACCTTTATATAGACACAGAACTCCTCAGTGACTTCTAATATCCTTATAATTTACAGTAGGGGATACATTATCCCTTATAATACATGAGTGGTACCAGAGTTCCCTGTATAACTCAGTCTGTGTCCTTGTACCTTTATATAGACACAGAACTCCTCAGTGACTTCTAATATCCTATAATTACAGTAGGGGGTACATTATCCTTATAATACATGAGTGGTACCAGAGATCACTGTATACTCAGTCTGTGTCCTTGTACCTTTATATAGACACAGAACTCCTCAGTGACTTCTAATATCCTATAATTTACAGTAGGGGATACATTACCCTTATAATACATGAGTGGTACCCAGAGTTCCCTGTATAACTCAGTCTGTCCTTGTACCTTTATATAGACACAGAACTCCTCAGTGACTTCTAATATCCTTATAATTTACAGTAGGGGATACATTATCCCTATAATACATGAGTGGTACCCAGAGTTCCCTGTATAACTCAGTCTGTCCTTGTACCTTTATATAGACAAAACTCCTCGTGTGACTCTAATATCCTTATAATTTCAGTAGGGGATACATTATCCCTTATAATACATAGTGTTACCCAGAGTTCCCTGTAACTCAGTCTGTGTCCTTGTACCTTTATATAGACACAGAACTCCTCAGTGACTTCTAATATCCTTATAATTTCAGTAGGGGATACATTATCCCTTATAATACATGAGTGGTACCCAGAGTTCCCTGTATAACTCAGTCTGTGTCCTTGTACCTTTATATAGACACAGAACTCCTCTGTGACTTCTAATATCCTTATAATTTACGTAGGGGATACATTATCCCTTATAATACATGAGTGTTACCCAGAGTTCCTGTATAACTCAGTCTGTTCCTTGTACCTTTATAGAACAGAACTCCTCAGTGACTTCTAATATCCTTATAATTACAGTAGGGGATACATTATCCCTTATAATACATGAGTGGTACCCAGAGTTCCCTTAAACTCAGTCTGTGTCCTTGTACCTTATATAGACACAGAACTCCTCAGTGACTTCAATATCCTATAATTTACAGTAGGGGATACATTATCCCTTATAATACATGAGTGGTACCCAGTTCCCTGTATAACTCGTCTGTGTCCTTGTACCTTTATATAGACACAGAACTCCTCAGTGACTTCTAATATCCTTTAATTTACAGTAGGGGATACATTATCCCTTATAATACATGAGTGGTACCAGAGGTTCCCTGTATAACTCAGTCTGTGTCCTTGTACCTTATATAGACAGAACTCCTCAGTGACTTCTAATATCCTTATAATTTCGCAGGAGGGATACATTATCCCTTTAATACATGAGTGGTACCAGAGTCCCTGTATAACTCCAGCGTTCCTTGTACCTTTATATAGACACAGAACTCCTCATGACTTCTAATATCCTTATAATTACAGTAGGGATACATTATCCCTTAAATACAGGTGGTACCCAGAGTTCCCTGTATAACTCAGTCTGTGTCCTGTACCTTTATATAGACACAGAACTCCTCAGTGACTTCTAATATCCTTATAATTTACAGTTGGCAGTGCATTATTCACTATATAAAACGATTAGCCTTGGAGGCTGATCTGGTTGGGAGAACAGCAGAAGCTTTAAGATGGAATCCTCTATAAATATGAATCCAAGGCCCAACGTGGTCAGGAACTATGATAACACACTGTCGCAGAAATATGAGGTGTGAAAGGACTGCGGAGGAGAGAAATGTGTGGTCTGAGGATCAGTGGAAAGGTTCAAGATAGGAATTCTTACAGACACATAGAGGCCGCCCGACTAGATGATAGAGAAATATTCTTCATTATTAATATTAATTGTTATATCACATCCTGTTATGACATTTATTCTCCCGCATTGATGTGAATTGCCAGTAGTGCGTTGCATGATAATATGATAAAACTAAAACAGAAATAAGACATTTAGATCAACGCGGCATTAAACTTCCATCAGTAGCGTCCTTGTTGACCTGGACAGAGCCTTTTCCTGGGGCTAAAGTCACACTGACCACTACTGGATAGATGAGCACCTACAGCGGTGAATTAGGCTGATTGTCTGTTCACTTGATCACTAATCACTCAATGGTTTCCCAGGGTTGATTGGCGAACTATAATACGTAGGATGATGTGGGAAGGTTAAAAGAAAAAACATTTGAGGGGAGGATGTCCTGTACAGAGCACCAAGTGGTGTCTCTATATTGGGCTGGTGTCTAGCAGGCACAATAAACTGCCTAACCCTAACCCAGTGTGTTACTGCAAAGGGCAGAGGCCAAGTGCTGGTGTGTATAATATCCAGTTATCTGTTCAGTGTGGGTGAGGGGCTGATATTAATACCTGTCAACAGACTGCAATGGGAGGGAAAGAATCTACAGACAATGGAGCGTATTATAACCTTCCTTCCTAATAACATTAACTGAACCTTTGTAAAAGCAAATACTACCAGCAAGGACACTAACTGCCGGTGTGTGAAGTTCAGTTCTCCAGCAAAAACAGCAGGGACCTCCTAGCGCGCAAGGGGTCAGGGACCTCCATTAACAGCGGGGTCAGGACCCCCATATACAGCAAGGGGTCAGGGACCTCCATATAACAGCAAGGGGTCAGGGACCTCCATATAACAGCAAGGGGTCAGGGACCCCCATTAACAGCAAGTCGGGCCCCCATAAACAGCAAGGGGTCAGGGACCTTCCATATAGCAGAAGGGGTCAGGGACCTCCATATAACAGCAAGGTTCAGGGACCTCCATATAGCAGCAAGGGGTCAGGCCTCCATATAACAGCAGGGGTCAGGGACCCCCTATAACAGCAAGGGGTCAGGGACCTCCATATAACAGCAAGGGGTCAGGGACTCCATATAACAGCAAGGGGTCAGGGACCCCCATATAACAGCAAGGGGTCAGGGACCTCCATATAACAGAGGGGTCAGGGACCTCCATATAACAGCAAGGGCGGGTCAGGGACCTCCATATAACAGCAAGGGGTCAGTCTTCTGTGCTGTGCCATACATTGGTGCAGCTGATGTTTATTCTCCAATCAGAGCACTCGTCACCTCAATCATAAATGAGATGTAAATGACAATATTTCTCTATTCTGGGCCGTATTACATGTTTGCTCATAGGCTCCTATGGAAACAAAATCTTACTTTGTCTGATTTTCATTCTTTTTCTTTATATTGTTCTTTTATGTGATTGAACCTTCTGACTGGACTTTACTGTTTGTGTTTATTTAGATATGGGGATACGGGGGTCTCTGTGAGGTCCATGTAGGACTAGATCCTTGTTTATTATCATTGAGCGTTAATTCATCTTTCAGTGACGTTCCCCTTTATTATAATTTACCTTGTATTTCTATGGGAGGAAATAACATTAGTTTGTGGTGGATTGTCAGAAATGCTTTTCATCTGCGGCTGACAACTTCCCTGCTCCTTTCCCCATCCTCCCATCCCTTCTCTCACATAGACTAGTGTGCGTGCGTGGGCAATAGTCATGACACTGGGACGTGCAGTGATTTTGAATCCTAGATGACTGGCTCAGCATTCCATAACATTAAAGAATGTGAGACAGGAGTTTTATTGTTGTGTAAGGTGGAACTACCAGGGGAGCACTGCAGAGGGGCCAAGGAGCCAAGGGGGCCCCATCTGTGGATGAACACGGATAGGGGCCCCATCAGGTTTGCTGGGTGCCCACTGATTCCTAGTTACCCCACGACTGCCTTTTACATCCGCATGGGCACCAGAATCTGAAGATTGGGTCGACTATAAAACCATCTGCCTGACCAATTATCCTCCAGTGGTTGATAGAAAAATCAGCAAATTTATTAATTCATTTCATTCTTCAAATCAGTTGAAAAATTTGACCCCGTGTTTGACCTGTTGATTTTCCAACCTTCTATAAATTCAAACGAAACAGTCAGAAAACTCTAAATAGGATTTACTCTTCAACAAACAGAGACAAACTGTGTATGACATCCCTATCAATCAGTACCCTGTGGTACACGTGTTATGTGTGTTTATATACGTGCGTTTATATATTTATAATAAAACAGCTGTTATCTTTTCTTCTAGAGCTAGAATTACCTTAAAGATGCTGACATCTGTGTTTAAACTGTGTTTCCTTTAAATTTGCCAGAGCCAGAGTCTGCCAGACAATGTTAAGTGAGGCACTTTCAGTTGGGCAGTTAATTTGGGCAGACGGTAAAAGTGATTAATTTACGGCAGACGGTAAAAGTGATTAATTTACGGCAGACGGTAAAAGTGATTAATTTACGGCAGACGGTAAAAGTGATTAATTTACGGCAGACGGTAAAGGGATTAATTTACGGCAGCCGGTAAAAGTGATTCATTTACGGTAGACGGTAAAAGTGATTCATTTACGGTAGACGGAAATGATAATTAACGCAGACGTAAAGTGATTCATTTACGGTAGACGGTAAAGTGATAATTTAGGCAGCCGGTAAAAGTGATTCATTTACGGTAGACGGTAAAAGTAATCAATTACGGCAGACGGTAAAAGTGATTAATTACGGCAGACGGTAAAAGTAATTAATTTACGGCAGACGGTAAAAGTGATTAATTACGTGTTACGCAGACGGTAAAAGTAATTAATTTACGGCAGACGGTAAAAGTGATTAATTTACGGCAGACGGTAAAAGTGATTAATTTACGGCAGACGGTAAAAGTGATTATTTATGGCAGACGTTAAAAGTTATTAATCGGTAACACGCTGCTGCCATTGCTTCGGATCTGACGGTTTTCCGAGTTGCATGATCATTAATATTATATGAGGTCCTATCCACCAAATGTGAAATCTGTATGCACAGCTGTCTATGTTGGCAGTGGCTGAGACTATAAAGAAGATGTTTCCTGGTCACGGAACCTTGAAATGAAGGTGATCTCATGTTGAAAATAGGAACTGTGGATAACGGCACTACCGCTGAAACCAGGGGGCCTTTGAGACCAGTCAATATTTTAGTTGGAAAGTATATTGACTATGTATGTATTCATTTTCTTATATAGCACAGAGCTTTATAGGGATATTATCCTTCTGGTCCCATCTGGTCCTGGCCTAAAAAGTAGAAATGTTCAAAACCGGCGAGGTCCGCTCTGTTTTCAGATTTTCTTTAAAAAAAAAAATAGAAACAGCAAGTTGTGTAAATGACACGGACCTGGGAATGGTCCAGGGAACATGTACATATCTCCAATGCAAAGTAGCTCTGTATTTTCAGGGTTACCAAAATATGGAAAGTAGCAAGTCTGAAAGTGCCCAGAGTGTTCTAGTGTTTTTAACACCTAAAACAACTTTTAAAGGCCGCCTATCGGTAGATGGGTGGCGGCACGTGAAGTAGGCGTGCTTCATCAGGGATATAGGCGTGGAGGTGGAGTGATGGGCTGACTAATACTGATTGGTGGACTGGCGCTGAAATGCAGTATTGCAGAAGGAAGATATTTTTTTTTAACTGACGCCTTTTAAGTGTTCTGCAGGGGTGAGCAAATGTTTCAGTTTGCTCTCATGGTATGGGAACCTTGAAAGGTTGCGACGGAACTCGGAAATGAGTTCCGAATCGGAACCGGGTTTGAATCACACCCGAACTTCATCTCTACTGAAGAGCTTACAATCTAAGCACCTTATCACTCTCATACATACAAAAGAACCTACAGATTTCTTGCAGATGTAGCATAAATTTGCGTAAATAAAACAGGACTTGAATGCTTATGGAAACTTTAAAAATGTACTTTTCCTATATTAATCTATAACTTAAACATGTATGTAAAAAAAGTCACCAACAGTTTTCCGTGATCGAATTGCCCAACGGTTGAATGTCAGTCACCCAAGAAACCATCAATATTTCAGTCCCATTGGCCCAAGATATTGTATGGTGGGTACCCAGTTAAGGTTGGTGTGTTGTCACCATTCCAGTTCTTGTTTTGAATTGGCTCAGACTCCCTTCTCCTGACTAACCGTGAAAGTAAGCATGCTCAATATCACTATGAGGCAACTCTGGGAGGGGAATTTCCCACCATGCAATTCACAACATCCAACTATCACTGTTCCATTTACAAGCAAAACTGCACACAGCAGAAGAGTGCTTGATTGACAGCTGAAATGTAAGGTGGTCAGGCTGCACTATTCCGGATCGCAATGGCGCACCATGGCATTAGGAAATTAAGTTCTGAATTCAATTAAATGTTAAAGGACAACTAAAGCTTGTAGAAACTGCTAGACCCGTTAGGTTATTGTCTGTGATGATAAACGTTCATCTTAGACCATCAGTTTGCTGCAAGCAGAACTAGTTCTTTGGCTGCAATGTGTAATTCTTGGCAAATGACTGGTTAGAGGAGTGGCAAGTCTTTGGAGTTGTCTATCACACTGTTGGACCTATTGAACCTTTAATCTTAATAAACCCCCAAATGACCCTTGCTGAATGAAAAGTAGAATTGGTTTGGTAAGTAGTGAGCTCTCCTCCAGGGGCCAATATGGGAGGCAGGGGCAAGTGCAGAGGACACCAGAGCAGCACAAGTTCCCTAATATTAATTACATAATATTCCAATACTATTACCCAGTTTCCCTTTCTGTTGGAGGTCAGGCGGGGTGAAGGGCACACGTGCAAACCTAAAAAACAGTCAGACACATCTCTGGACTATGACTCAACCAGTAATCAATACCAGTAGCTTTGTATTGTCTGTTCTAATAGAAATCCATCCAAGTCTTTCTGGAAACCCCTACTGTATCTGCCAGCATCCCCCTCTTAGTCCATTCCACGAATGTGTTCTGTAGTAAAGAAATATTATTTCCAAAGGATATTTATATCTGTAATTACCAATTGAATTTCAATGATAATAAGGCAATCTTAACTAGAAGTAATGTTAACGTGTTAACAGTCTACAATGGACCTCCCATGGTGTAAACGTCCATTTGCAGCATGCCGCATCTACTGGAGTCTGTTTAGTATGTAGTACAACAAGTGTGACATCATGACGGGTATGACATGTCTGTAGTTAGAGTGTAATAATAATAACTAAGATAAACAAAATGCACTATCACAGTGAAAAAGCAACAAATTAAAGGAGAACTATACTGCATAGACAATTTTAGAAAAAAACTTGAAATGAAAGTATCGGGGCAGGAGGTAGGATTTGGTAACTCTCCTACTTCCCAATTTACTTTCTGTGAGGATTCAGAGCACCAGCATGAAAAAAAAATGGCTTCTGCCAGCTTCTCGGTGCTTCAGCGTCTAGTTTAATACACAAAGGTCCAGGACATTAACCTGGCATGAAACACTGGCTAGTTCCTCATTGTTATGAGGTGAAGTGGAAAAATTGACATCGGATGAAAAGACAAAGTTTTAAAAAAAACTGTAACTGTAATAAAGTGTGGAAAGCCCTTGTCAGACGGCTCCTTCCTGTGGTGATATTTGGCATTATGTTGTCACGAGAAGTAATATTTTGCAACCAAACTCGCATTTCCAATAAAGAAAGATGGCTATGGCCATGTAGTAAGTATATAGATTTTTGCCAGTGGCAGAAATAATAAATGGAGTAATGTTTTTTGTATTATGTATATCTTTATTTTCTTTCCACAGTTGTAGGTTATACAATGTGGAAGGTATTACTGTAATGTTTAAATCCTTTGAAGGGCATGTTCATCCCCAGATGAATTGGTGGCGAGTTTCTTCCTTTGTACCACCAGGGGGCGAACTGTTACAATCTTAGCTTTGGGGAGAAGGTTAAGAAGCAAATTTTCTTTGAACACTTCTGACACATTAAAACAAACAACTCTTTGTCCAAGTTTACTATGTAACTTGTACCACTTTTATCCTTCTTCCTTCTGCACCAACTCACGTTCTGCACCCTATACTTTCACCAGCAACAGTTCACAAGGTGTAAGTGGAGGGGGCGACTAAAGCTGTGTCACATGGACAGATCGTAGTAGTAGTAATGAATAAAGGGGATATCTGTATTGGATAACTGTGATGATAACATGGCAAGTAGAGAATATAGATATAATATTAATGATTCATATAAATTAGGAAACATGGATGTATTCTAAAATACAACTAAAGCAACTAAATTAATAGGGATTGGGGGAGCTTGAATATGAAGAGAGACTGGAAAAGTTACAATTATTACACTAGAGAAAAGGCGTTTGCGTGGGGATATGATTACTGTGTATAATACATTAACGGGCCATACAATAACTATCTGGGGCATTGTTCACCAATAGAACATGTCAGAGGACACGTGGACATCCCTTAAGACTTGAGGATAAAAGGTTTAGGCTTCAAGTTGGAAAAACACGATCGGGCGCGTGAGAATATTGTGGCCTAGCCCTTAATGGATCACACGTAGAGCAGTCAACTTTCCAGGACAGGTCGGGGCACAAAAGAAGGCACACTGATAACATGAATAAAATCCGATATAATAGGGGCAGGTTTCTGAGACACTACTTGGAGGACCATTACTGGAAGGAGATGGCCATGGGGAAGTTATTCTGATATAATAGGGGCAGGTTTCTGAGACACATGGACTTGGGACCTATGGAAGAGATGGCCATGGGGAAGTTTCTGATATAATAGGGCAGGTTTCTGAGACACGGGGACTTGGAGGACCATTACTGGAAGAGATGGCCATGGGGAAGTTATCCGGATATAATAGGGGCATGTTCTGAGACACGTGGACTGGAGCCATTAATGGAAGGATATGGCCAAGGGGAAGTTATTCGGATATAATAGGGGCAGGTTTCTGAGACGTAGACTTGGAGGACCATTACTGGAAGGAGATGGCCATGGGGAAGTTATTCGGATATATAGGGGCAGGTTTCTGAGACACGTGGACTTGGAGGCCATTAATGGAAGGAGATGGCCAAGGGGAAGTTATCCGGATATAATAGGGCAGGTTTCTGAGACACATGGAATTGGAGGACCATTACTGGAAGGAGATGGCCATGGGGAAGTTTTCGGATATAATGGGGCAGGTTTCTGAGACACTTGGACTTGGAGGACCATTACTGGAAGGAGATGGCCAAGGGAAGTTATTCGGATATAATAGGCGCAGGTTTCTGAGACACTTGGACTTGGAGGACCATTACTGGAAGGAGATGGCCAAGGGAAGTTATTCGGATATAATAGGGGCAGGTTTCTAGACACTTGGACTTGGAGGACCATTACTGGAAGGAGATGCCAAGGGGAAGTTATTCAGATATAATAGTGCAGGTTTCTGAGACACTTGAGGACCATTACTGGAAGGAGATGGCCAAGGGGATGTTTATTCGGATATAATAGGGGCAGGTTTCTGAGACACTTGGAGGACCATTACTGGAAGGAGTGGCCAAGGGGAAGTTATTCGGATATAATAGGGGCAGGTTTCTGAGACACTTGGACTTGGAGGACCATTACTGGAAGGAGATGGCCATGGGAGTTATTCGGATATAATAGGGGCAGGTTTCTGAGACACTTGGAGGACCATTACTGGAAGGGAGATGGCCAAGGGGAAGTTATTCGGATATAATAGGGGCAGGTTTCTGAGACACTTGACTTGGAGGACGATTACTGGAAGGAGATGGCCATGGGGAAGTTTTCGGATATAATAGGGGCAGGTTTCTGAGACACTTGGAGGACCATTACTGGAAGGAGATGGCCAAGGGGAAGTTATTCGGATAATAGGGGCAGGTTTTGAGACACTTGGACTTGGAGACGATTACTGGAAGGAGATGGCCATGGGGAAGTTATTCGGATATATAGGGGCAGGTTTCTGAGACACTTGGAGGACCATTACTGGAAGGAGATGGCCAAGGGGAAGTGGTTTGATGTATTGACAGGTTAAGATGGACACGGTTTGTTCTTGGTATTATGTTCTTGTAGATGTTTCTGGTGACACGAATTTCTTGTCGTGTGGTTTGAATTTTCACAGAGCTCAACCTCCACTTCCTTCCCTTTTATCACCACTGCTGCATGGCGAGCGTGCAAAATACCTTGCAGTGTGTGTTCACCAAACCTCCCAGTCGACACATTTCTACTAAACACGTTCTGGATATCAACAATGTACATTTACACTACATCAGGCCCCCGTTCAGAAGAGCTTACAGTGTATTTACCACACACACGTGAACAATCCATATGTTGTGGGACCAGAAATGTACTCCCTTTTAATGCTTTATATTAGAATTCTACCACATATATATATATTTATAGGATATTCATTTATATAAATAAAATATTTGTATTAATTCCTACTACATTACAACAGCCTTGGCCTCACTTTTACATTGATGGGTTTTTCCGTTTATTTTTTCTATGTGTTTGCATTGTCTCTAGGCTGTGGGGTAAACGTGCAAATAATCACATTCCAACGCATTTCTATTGTTCTGTGTTTGATTTTGGGTTATGGCTTCTAGTATATATGGTCACATGCCCAGAGCCAGTGCAGTGAGGTCTAGTTATTATAGTGTTCACTAGAACTATAGACACTGGTCTCCATACACTTGTCTCCCCTATTCTCTCTCTCCCCTACCCTCTCCTTTACTCTCACCCCTCCCCTACATACTTCTCTCCCCTACATTCATACTTCTTTTCCCCTCCCCTTCATATCTTCTCTCCCCTACATATTCTTCTCTCCCCTCCTTCTCTCTCCCCTACCTCCTATCCTTCTCTCCCCTCACCCTACATATACTTCTCTCCCCTACATATTCTTCTCTCCCCTACCCTACATATACTTCTCTCCCCTACATATTCCTTCTCTCCCCTACCCTACTATACTTCTCTCCCCTACATATTCTTCTCTCCCCTCTCCCTACATATCCTTCTCTCCCCTACTATTCTTCTCTCCCTACCCTACCTATCACTTCTCTCCCTACATATACTTCTCTCTCCCCTCCCCTACATATACTTCTCTCCCCTACCATATTCTTCTCTCCCCCCCCCCCTACCTACATATTCTTCTCTCCCCTACATATTCTTCTCTCCCCTCCCCTACATATTCTTCTCTCCCCTCCCTCTATCTTCTCTCCCTCCCCTCCATATTCCTTCTCTCCCCTCATCTACTATTCCCCCTCCCCTACATATTCTTCTCTCCCCTACCTATTCTATCTCTCCCTCCCTACAATCCTTCTCTACCAAATTCTTCTCATCCCCTCCCCTACTATACTTCTCTATCATATTCTTCTCTCTCTCCCTCAACCCTAATATACTTCTTCTCCTCCTCCTCCCACTACATATCTTCCGTCCCCTACATATTTCTTCGCTCTCCCCTACCCTACACTATACTTCTCCTCCTATCCTCCCCTCATATCTTCTCTCACCCCCCCCACATATTCCTTCTCTCCCCCTACATCTTCTTCTCTCCCCCTCCCTACAATTCTTCCTCTCTCCCTCACATATACTTCCTCTCCCTCCTTCTCCCCATCTCCTAGTCTATTCTCTCCCTCTCTCCCCTACATATACTTCTCTCCCCTCCCCTACATATACTTCTCTCCCCTACATATTCTTCTCTCCCCTCCCCTACATATTCTTCTCTCCCCTACATATACTTCTCTCCCCTACATATTCTTCTCTCCCCTACATATTCTTCTCTCCCCTACATATTCTTCTCTTCTACTACTGCCAGCGTGGTACCAGCAGGTTAAACCGCTTATCACATGCACCTTACTTATGTACGTGCCATCAGCTGTTTAAAAGCAGGGGATCAATGTACCACTCAGGAGACTGGGAAGAGGGGGGGTGTCCAGGGCCTTGCTCCAAAACCCATGCTGTGTCACCCCTGATTTACATAACGCTGTGTTGAATTGTCCCCCTTTAGGATGAGGTCCCACTATCCACGGACTGTAACGTGATCACAATGCGTCACGTTTCACGCATGTTACAGTGCTTCTGTTCACAGAGCCCATGTGATCCGCACAAAAAATGTCATCGCCACAGAAAACTGATCGCAGCCCATACAACATGGCCACCCACAATGCAATGCACTGTTATGCAGTTCTCATGCACTAACGTGTGGCTTGGCCCTCATTCCCTGTGCCTTACTGAATCTGCCCACAAGGTGTATGACTTTAACAGTTAATCCAGCTGCTGGCCAGCTGACTGTCAGGAAGGAGATGACTGGGATCCTACAAGTTAATGTTTAACGTAACATGAAACTGATCATTTGGATAACAATGTGCTTGACACTGATTTCTAATCAGTATACACTATGGGGCTGATTCAGTTTGCCGCAACCAATCAAATGTTAGCTTAATAGTGGGATAACGTGATTGGCTACTGGAGATGAATAGCCCAGACAAACCTTTGCACCTTTTTATGGCATCAGCTCCTATTGGTATTGTCAAGGTCTTGAATTGACGTAGAAAGACACATCGCCCATAGATCCTGCGCTCAATTGTAAGCTGTGACCATTTACATAAATGTGGATTGTAATGGTCCAAACATCAAACAAAACCATGGCTCAATGAGATTACCGCACAAGCTATAAAAGGGAGGAATGCTGGATGGATGATGGAAAGGAATGGGGTGTAGGAGGAGAGCAACACAGAGATAAGGAAGGGGTAAAGGTAGGGATGGAAAGAGCCGGTAATGTTGGATGAAATAAGTTAGGAAAGGGAAAGAAAAACAAATTGAGGATTTAAAGAAAAAAAACAAACAGAGGGACGGTAAGGGCTAGGCCACACTAACGCCATCTCTCACGCACAAACGATCCGTTATTGCGCAGCACAGTACAAGTCAACGTGGGTGCCATATCGCATGCTCTGCGTTCCAATTTTCAGAGAGCATGCCTTAACCTTTCAATCTCATATTGCACAGGTGGCATTACAAATGGACAGTAACTCTGTGTCCTCATCTTAAGGATAAAATAAAGTAAATGGATGTAGAAAAGGAAGGGGCAAATTTATGGATGATAACACACAGTTTGTTTATTTTAGTGTTACATGTGGAGATAATAATTTCCCCAAATATTTGCTCATTTCGTACATCTCCCAATATCCTTCATGCTACCTTATTCCTTGGGGTCATTGCCTGTAAAAATGTAAACACCTACAGTTCATTGTGTTTTAACCTTAAAAAGTGATAAAATCTTATTGGGAAATGTGTTCACCTTTAAGAAGGGAATTTACCCTGCGGCAATCGGAAAACTATGATAATTATTATTTTCCTTTGCAATTACTTGAATAGTCAAAGAGACTTTGTGTTTCAAAATTCCATCTTCTTCATCCATCTGGCTTACTGATTGGTTGGTTTCTTTGTGATATTCCCTCTGGCACTGGAGAAGTTAAATAGCGGATTTTTATTTGATTATTTTTTAAGTGGAAATATGAATTTTCTACTGTTTCATCGTTGATGATGTAAAGCTGATGTATGAATTACAAACACAATAGGTTTTGTGGCTGTTGTAAGATTATGGTTAGCCATTATGGGTAGGGTATAAAGGTTGGACTAGATGGACGTATGTCTTTATACAACCTCCAATATGGATACAGAACTCCTCAGTGACTTCTAATATCCTTATAATTTACAGAAGGGGATACATTATCCCTTATAATACATGAGTGGTACCCAGAGTTCCCTGTATAACTCAGCCTGAGTCCTTGAACCTTTATATAGACACAGAACTCCTCAGTGACTTCTAATATCCTTATAATTTACAGTAGGGGATACATTATCCTTTATAACTCAGTCTGTGTCCTTGTACCTTTATATGGACACAGAACTCCCCAATGACTTCTAATATCCTTATAATTTACAGTAGGGGATACATTATCCTTATAATACATGAGTGGTACCCAGAGTTCCCTGTATAACTCAGTCTGTGTCCTTGTACCTTTATATGGACACAGAACTCCTCAGTGACTTCTAATATCCTTATAATTTACAGTAGGGGATACATTATCCCTTATAATACATGAGTGGTACCCAGAGTTCCCTTAACTCAGTCTGTGTCCTTGTACCTTTATATAGACACAGAACTCCTCAGTGACTTCTAATATCCTTATAATTTACAGTAGGGGATACATTACCCTTATAACATGAGTGGTACCGAGTTCCCTGTATAACTCAGTCTGTGTCCTTGTACCTTTATATAGACACAGAACTCTCAGTGACTTCTAATATCCTTATAATTTACAGTAGGGGATACATTCCCTATAATACATGAGTGGTACCCAGAGTTCCCGTATAACTCAGTCTGTGTCCTTGTACCTTTATATAGACACAAAACTCCTCAGTGACTTCTAATATCCTTATAATTACAGTAGGGATACTTATCCCTTAAATACATGAGTGGTACCCAGAGTTCCCTGTATAACTCAGTCTGTGTCCTTGTACCTTTATATAGACACAGAACTCCTCAGTGACTCTCTAATATCCTTATAATTTACAGTTGGCAGTGCATTATTCACTATATAAAACGATTAGACCTTGGAGGCTGATCTGGTCTGGGAGAACAGCAGAAGCTTTAAAGATGGAATCCTCTATAAATATGAATCCAAGGCCCAACGTGGTCAGGAACTATGATAACAATGTCTGCAGAAATATGAGGTGGGTGGAAAGGACTGCGGAGGAGAGAAATGTGGAGTCTGAGGATCAGTGGAAAGGTTCAAGATAGGAATTCTTACAGACACATAGAGGCCGCGCTAGATAGATAAGAGAATATTCTTCATTATTAATATTAATTGTTAATATCACAATTGTTATTGACATTTTATTCTCCCGGCATTGATGATTGCCAGGTCAGGTTGCATGATAAATATGATAAAACTAAAACAGAAATAAGACATTTAGATCAACGCGGCATTAAACCTTCCATCAGTAGCGTCCTTGGTTGACCTGGACAGAGCCTTTTCCTGGGGCTAAAGTCACACTGACCACTACTGGATAGATGAGCACCTACAGCGGTGAATTAGGCTGATTGTCGTTCACTTGATCACTAATACTCAATGGTTTCCCAGGTTATTGGCGAACTATATACGTAGGATGATGTGGGAAGGTTAAAAGAAAAACATTTGAGGGGAGGATTGTCCTGTACAGAGCACCAAGTGGTGTCTCTATATTGGGTGGTTGTGTCTAGCAGGCACATAACTGCCCTAACCCTAACCCAGTGTGTTACTGCAAAGGGCAGAGGCCAAGTGCTGTGTGTATAAATCCAGTTATCTGTTCAGTGTGGGTGAGGGGCTGATATTATTCAATACCTGTCAACAAGACTGCAATGGGAGGGAAGAAATCTACAGACAATGGAGCTATTAACCTTCCTTCCTAATAACATTAACTGAACCTTTGTAAAAGCAAATACTACCAGCAGACACTAACTGCCGGTGTGTAAGTTCAGTTCTCCAGCAAAACAGCAGGGACGCCTCATATAGCAGCAAGGGGTAGGACCTCCATATACGCAAGGGTCAGGACCCCTAACAGCAAGGGTCAGGGACCTCCATATAACAGCAAGGGGTCAGGGACCTCCATATAACAGCAAGGGCAGGGACCCCATTAACAGCAGGGGTCAGGGACCCCCATATAACAGCAGGGGTCAGGGACCTCCATATAGCAGCAAGGGGTCAGGGACCTCCATATACAGCAAGGGGTCAGGGACCTCCATATACAGCAAGGGTCAGGGACCTCCATATACAGCAAGGGGTCAGGGACCCCATATAACGCAAGGGGTCAGGACCTCATATAACAGCAAGGGTCAGGGACCTCATATAACAGCAAGGGGTCAGGGACCCCCATATAACAGCAGGGGTCAGGGACCCTCCATATAACAGCAAGGGTCAGTGACCTCCATAATAACAGCAAGGGGTCAGGGACCTCCATATAACAGCAAGGGGTCAGGGTCTTCTGTGCTGTGCCATACATTGGTGCAGCTGATGTTTATTCTCCAATCAGAGCACTCGTCACTCAATCATAAATGAGATGTAAATGACAATATTGTCTCTATTCTGGGCCGTATTACATGTTTGCTCATAGGCTCCTATGGAAACAAAATCTTTACTTTGTCTGATTTTCATTCTTTTCTCTTTATATTGTTCTTTTATGTGATTGAACCTTCTGACTGGACTGTTACTGTTTGTGTTTATTTAGATATGGGGGATACGGGGGTCTCGTTGAGGTCCATGTAGGACTAGATCCTTGTTTATTATCATTGAGCGTTAATTCATCTTTCAGTGACGTTCCCCTTTATTATAATTTACCTTGTATTTCTATGGGAGGAAATAACATTAGTTTGTGGTGGATTGTCAGAAATGCTTTTCATCTGCGGCTGACAACTTCCCTGCTCCTTTCCCCATCCTCCCATCCCTTCTCTCACATAGACTAGTGTGCGTGCGTGGGCAATAGTCATGACACTGGACGTGCAGTGATGTTTGAATCCATAGATGACTGGCTCAGCATTCCATAACTATTAAAGAATGTGAGACAGGAGTTTTATTGTTGGTGTAAGGTGGAACTACCAGGGGAGCAGCTGCAGAGGGGCCAAGGAGCCAAGGGGGCCCCATCTGTGGATGAAGCACGGATAGGGGCCCCATCAAGGTTTGCTGGGGTGCCCACTGATTCCTAGTTACCCCACTGCACCTGCCTTTTACCATCCGCATGGGCACCAGAATCTGAAGATTGGGTCGACTATAAAACCATCTGCCTGACCAATTATCCTCCAGTGGTTGATAGAAAAATCAGCAAATTTATTTAATTCAATTCATTCTTCAAATCAGTTGAAAAATTTGACCCCGTGTTTGACCTGTTGATTTTCCAACCTATTCTATAAATTCAAACGAAACAGTCAGAAAACTCTAAATAGGATTTACTCATTCAACAAACAGAGACAAACTGTGTATGACATCCCTATCAATCAGTACCCCTGTGGTACACGTGTTTATGTGTGTTTATACCGTGCGTTTATATATTTATAATAAAACAGCTGTTATCTTTTCTTCTGAGCTAGAATTACCTTAAAGATGCTGACATCTGTGTTTAAACTGTGTTTCCTTTAAAATTTGCCAGAGCCAGAGTCTGCCAGACAATTGTTAAGTGAGGCACTTTCAGTTGGGCAGTTAATTTACGGCAGACGGTAAAAGTGATTAATTTTACGGACGGTAAAAGTGATTAATTTACGGCAGCCGGTAAAAGTGATTCATTTACGTCAGCCGGTAAAAGTGATTCATTTACGGTAGACGGTAAAAGTGATTAATTTACGGTAGACGGTAAAAGTGATTAATTTACGGCAGACGGTAAAAGTGATTCATTTACGGTAGACGGTAAAAGTGATTAATTTACGGCAGCCGGTAAAAGTGATTCATTTACGGTAGACGGTAAAAGTAATCAATTTACGGCAGACGGTAAAAGTGATTAATTTACGGCAGAGGTTAAAAAGAATATTTACGGCCAGCCGGTAAAAGTGATTAATTTACGGCAGACGGTAAAAGTGATTAATTTATGGCAGACGGTAAAAGTGATTATAATCGGTAACACGCTGCTGCCATTGCTTCGGATCTGACGGTTTCTCCGAGTTGCATGATCATTAATATTATATGAGGTCCTATCCACCAAATGTGAAATCTGTATGCACAGCTGTCTATGTTGGCAGTGAGCTGAGACTATAAAGAATGATGTTTCCCTGGTCACGGAACCTTGAAATTGAAGGTGATCTCATGTTGAAAATAGGAACTGTGGATAACGGCATCTACCGCTGAAACCAGGGGGCCTTTGAGACCAGTCAAGATATTTTAGTTGGAAAGTAATATTGATTCTATGTATGTATTCATTTTCTTATATAGCACAGAGCTTTATAGGGATATTATCCTTTCTGGTCCCATCTGGTCCTGGCCTAAAAAGTAGAAATGTTCAAAACCGGCGAGGTCCGCTCTGTTTTCAGATTTTCTTTAAAAAAAAAAATAGAAACAGCAAGTTGGTGTAAATGACACGGACCTGGGGAATGGTCCAGGGAACATGTACATATCTCCAATGCAAAGTAGCTCTGTATTTTTCAGGGTTACCAAAAATATGGAAAGTAGCAAGATCTGAAAGTGCCCAGGAGTGTTCCTAGTGTTTTTAACACCTAAAACAACTTTTAAAGGCCGCCTATCGGTAGATGGGTGGCGGCACGTGAAGTAGGCGTGGCTTCATCAGGGAATATAGGCGTGGAGGTGGAAGTGATGGGCTGACTAATACTGATTGGTGGACTGGCGCTGAAATGCAGTATTGCAGGAAGGAAGATATTTTTTTTTTAACTGACGCCTTTTAAGTGTTCTGCAGGGGTGAGCAAATGTTTCAGTTTGCTTCATGGTATGGGCAACCTTGAAAGGTTGCGACGGAACTTCGGAAATGAGAGTTCCGAATCGGAACCGGGTTTGAATCACACCCGAACTTCATCTCTACTGAAGAGCTTACAATCTAAGCACCTTATCACTCTCATACATACAAAAGAACCTACAGATTTCTTGCAGATGTAGCATAAATTTGCGTAAATAAAACAGGACTTGAATGCTTATGGAAACTTTAAAAAATGTACTTTTCCTTATATTAATCTATAACTTAATACATGTATGTAAAAAAAGTCACCAACAGTTTTCCGTGATCGAATTGCCCAACGGTTGAATGTCAGTCACCCAAGAAACCATCAAATATTTCAGTCCCATTGGCCCAAGATATTGTATGGTGGGTACCCAGCTTAAGGTTTGTGTGTTGTCACCATTCCAGTTCTTGTTTTGAATTGGCTCAGACTCCCTTCTCCCTGACTAACCGTGAAAGTAAGCATGCTCAATAATCACTATGAGGCAACTCTGGGAGAGGGAATTTCCCACCATGCAATTCACAACATTCCAACTATCACTGTTCCATTTACAGCAAAACTGCACACAGCAGAAGAGTGCTTGATTGACAGCTGAAATGTAAGGTGGTTCAGGCTGGCACATTCCGGATCGCAATGGCTGCACCATGGCATTATGGAAATTAAGTTTCTGAATTCAATTAAATGTTAAAGGACAACTAAAGCTTGTAGAAAGCTGCTAGACCCGTTAGGTTATTGTCTGTGATGATAAACGTTCATCTTAGACCATCAGTTTGCTGCAAGCAGAACTAGTTCTTTGGGCTGCAATGTGTAATTCTTGGCAAATGACTGGTTAGGAGGTGGCAAGTCTTTGGAGTTGTCTATCACACTGTTGGACCTATTGAACCTTTAATCTTAATAAACCCCCAAACTGACCCTTGCTGAATGAAAAGTAGAATTGGTTTGGTAAGTAGTGAGCTCTCCTCCTAGGGGCCAATATGGGAGGCAGGGGCAAGTGCAGAGGACACCAGAGCAGCACAAGTTCCCTAATATTAATTACATGAATATTCCAATACTATTACCCAGTTTCCCTTTCTGTTGGAGGTCAGGCGGGGGTGAAGGGCACACGTGCAAACCTAAAAAACAGTCAGACACATCTCTGGACTATGACTCAACCAGTAATCAATACCAGTAGCTTTGTATTGTCTGTTCTAATAGAAATCCATCCAAGTCTTTCTGGGAAACCCCTACTGTATCTGCCAGCATCCCCCTCTTAGTCCATTCCACGAATGTGTTCTGTAGTAAAGAAATATTATTTCCAAAGGATATTTATATCTGTAATTACCAATTGAATTTCAATTGATAATAAGGCAATCTTAACTAGAAGTAATGTTAACGTGTTAACAGTCTACAATGGACCTCCCATGGTGTAAACGTCCATTTGCAGCATGACGCCATCTACTGGAGTCTGTTTAGTATGTAGTACACAAAGTGTGACATCATGACGGGTATGACATGTCTGTAGTTAGAGTGTAATAATAATAAACTAAGATAAAACAAAATGCACTATACATCAGTGAAAAAGCAACAAATTAAAGGAGAACTATACTGCATAGACAATTTTAGAAAAAAAACTTGAAATGAAAAGTATCTGGGGCAGGGAGGTAGGATTTGGTAACTCCTACTTCCCAATTTACTTTCTGTGAGGATTCAGAGCACCAGCATGAAAAAAAAATGGCTTCTGCCAGGCTTTCTCGGTGCTTCAGCGCTATGTTTAATACACAAAGGTCCAGGACATTAACCTGGCATGAAACAACTGGCTAGTTCCTCATTGTTATGAGGTGAAGTGGAAAAATTGACATCGGATGAAAAGACAAAGTTTTAAAAAAAAACTGTAACTGTAATAAAGTGTGGAAAGCCCTTGTCAGACGGCTCCTTCCTGTGGTGATATTTGGCATTATGTTGTCACAGAGAAGTAATATTTTGCAACCAAACTCTGCATTTCCAATAAAGAAAGATGGCTATGGCCATGTAGTAAGTAATATTAGATTTTTGCCAGTGGCAGAAATAAATAAATGGGAGTAATGTTTTTTGTATTATGTATATCTTTATTTTCTTGTCCACAAGTTGTAGGTTATACAATGTGGAAGGTATTACTGTAATGTTTAAATCCTTTGAAGGGCATGTTCATCCCCAGATGAATTGGTGGCGAGTTTCTTCCTTTGTGACCACCAGGGGGCGAACTGTTACAATCTTAGCTTTGGGGAGAAGGTTAAGAAGCAAATTTTTCTTTGAACACTTCTGACACATTAAAAACAAAACAAACTCTTGTCCAAGTTTACTATGTAACTTGTACCACTATTTATCCTTCTTCCTTCTGACCCAACTCACGTTCTGCACCCTATACTTTCACCAGCAACAGTTCACAAGGGTGTAAGTGGAGGGGGCGACTAAAGCTGTGTACACATGGACAGATCGTAGTAGTAGTAATGAATAAAGGGGATATCTGTATTGGATAACTGTGATGATAATCATGGCAAGTAGAGAATATAGATATAATATTAAATGATTCATATAAATTAGGAAACATGGATGTATTCTAAAATACAACTAAATGCAACTAAATTAATAGGGATTGGGGGAGCTTGAATATGAAGAGAGACTGGAAAAGTTACAATTATGTACACTAGAGAAAAGGCGTTTGCGTGGGGATATGATTACTGTGTATAAATACATTAACGGGCCATACAATAAACTATCTGGGGCATTGTTCACCAATAGAACATGTCAGAGGACACGTGGACATCCCTTAAGACTTGAGGATAAAAGGTTTAGGCTTCAAGTTGGGAAAAACACGATCGGGCGCGTGAGAATATTGTGGCCTAGCCCTTAATGGATCACACGTAGAGCAGTCAACTTTCCAGGACAGGTCGGGGCACAAAAGAAGGCACACTGATAACATGAATATAAATCCGGATATAATAGGGGCAGGTTTCTGAGACACATGGACTTGGAGGACCATTACTGGAAGGAGATGGCCATGGGGAAGTTATTCTGATATAATAGGGGCAGGTTTCTGAGACACATGGACTTGGAGGACCATTACTGGAAGGAGATGGCCATGGGGAAGTTATTCTGATATAATAGGGGCAGGTTTCTGAGACACGGGACTTGGAGGACATTACTGGAAGGAGATGCCATGGGGAAGTTATCCGGATATAATAGGGGCAGGTTTCGAGACACGTGGACTGAGGGCCATTAATGGAAGAGATGGCCAAGGGGAAGTTATTGGATATAATAGGGCAGTTTCTGAGACACGTAGACTTGGAGGACCATTACTGGAAGGAGATGGCCATGGGGAAGTTATTCGGATATAATAGGGGCAGGTTTTGAGACACGTGGACTTGGGGCCATTAATGGAAGGAGATGGCCAAGGGGAAGTTATCCGGATATAATAGGGGCAGGTTTCTGAGACACATGGAATTGGAGGACCATTACTGAAGGAGATGGCCATGGGGAAGTTATTCGGATATAATAGGGGCAGTTTTCTGAGACACTTGGCTTGGAGGACCATTACTGGAAGGAGATGGCCAAGGGAAGTTATTCGGATTAATAGGCGCAGGTTTCTGAGACACTTGGACTTGGAGGACCATTACTGGAAGGAGTGGCCAAGGGGAAGTTATTCGGATATAAGGGGCAGGTTTCTGAGACACTTGGACTTGGAGGACCATACTGGAGAGATGGCCAAGGGAAGTTATTCAGATAATAAGTGGCAGGTTTCTGAGACACTTGGAGGACCATTACTGGAAGGAGATGGCCAAGGGATGTTTATCGGATATAATAGGGGCAGGTTTCTGAGACACTTGGAGGACCATTACTGGAAGGAGTTGGCCAAGGGGAAGTTATTCGGATATATAGGGGCAGGTTTCTGAGACACTTGGACTTGGAGGACCATTACTGGAAGGAGTGGCCATGGGTTTATTCGGATATAATAGGGGCAGGTTTCTGAGACACTTGGAGGACCATTACTGGAAGGAGATGGCCAAGGGGAAGTTATCGATATAATAGGGGCAGGTTTCGAGACACTGGACTTGGAGGACGATACTGGAAGGAGATGGCCATGGGAAGTTATCGGATATAATAGGGCAGGTTTCTGAGACACTTGGAGGACCATTACTGGAAGGAGATGGCCAAGGGGAAGTTATTCGGATATAATAGGGGCAGGTTTCTGAGACACTTGGACTTGGAGGACGATTACTGGAAGGAGATGGCCATGGGGAAGTTATTCGGATATAATAGGGGCAGGTTTCTGAGACACTTGGAGGACCATTACTGGAAGGAGATGGCCAAGGGGAAGTGGTTTGATGTATTGACAGGTTAAGATGGACACGGTTTGTTCTTGGTATTATGTTCTTGTAGATGTTTCTGGTGACACGAATTTCTGTCGTGTGTTTAATTTTCACAGAGCTAAACCTCCACTTCCTTCCCTTTATCACCACTGCTGCATGGCGAGCGTGCAAAATACCTTGCAGTGTGTGGTCACCAAACCTCCCAGTGCGACACATTTCTACTAAACACGTTCTGGATATCAACAATGTACATTTCACCTACATCAGGCCCCCGTTCAGAAGAGCTTACAGTGTATTTACACACACACGTGAACAATCCATATGTTTGTGGGACCAGAAATGTACTCCCTTTTAATGCTTTATATTAGAATTCTACCATCAATATATAATATTTATAGGATATTCATTATTAAATAAAATATTTGTATATACCTACTACATTACAGCCTTGGCCTCAACTTTTACTTGATGGGGTTTTTCCGTTTATTTTTTCTATGTGTTTGCATTGTCTCTAGGCTTGTGGGTAAACGTGCAAATAATCACATTCCAACACGCATTTCTATGTGTCGTGTTTGATTTTGGGTTATGGCTTCTAGTATAATGGTCACATGCCCAGAGCCAGTGCAGTGAGTCTAGTGAATTAATAGTGTTCACTAGAACTATAGACACTGGTCCCATACACAGTGTAGGGAGGGTTGGTGAATAGTGAGTTTACACACTGTTCACTAGAACTATAGACCTGGTGATCCATCACACGATCTCCATACACAGTGTAGGGAGGGTTGGTGAATAGTGAGTTTACACACTGTTCACTAGAACTAGACACTGGTGACCAATCACACTGATCTCTATACACAGTGTAGGGAGGGTTGGTGAATAGTGAGTTACCACACTGTTCACTAGAACTATAGACACTGGTGACCCATCACATGATCTCCATACACAGTGTAGGGAGGGGTGTGAATTATCAGTGAGTTTACACACTGTTCACTAGAACTATAGACCCTGGTGACCAATCACACTGATCTCCATACACAGTGTAGGGAGGGTTGGTGAATTATCAGTGAGTTTACACACTGTCACTAGAACTATAGACACTGGTTACTAATCAAAACCGATCTCCATACACAGTGAAGTGAGGGTGGTGAATTAATGTGAGTTTACACACTGTTCACTAGAACTATAGACACTGGTCTCCATACACAGTGTAGGGAGGGTTGGTGAATAGTGAGTTTACACACTGTTCACTAGAACTATAGACACTGGTGACCCATCCACTGATCTCCATACACAGTGTAGGGAGGTGGTGAATTAATATGAGTTTACACACTGTTCACTAGAATATAACACTGGTGACCAATCACATGATCTCCATACACAGTGTAGGGAGGGTTGGTGAATTATCAGTGAGTTTACACACTGTTCACTAGAACTATAGACACGGTTACTAATCAAAACCGATCTCCATACACAGTGTAGGAAGGTTGGTGAATTAATAGTGAGTTTACACACTGTTCACTAGAACTATAACACTGGTCTCCATACACAGAGTAGGGAGGGTTGGTGAATTAATGTGAGTTTACACATGTTCACTTGAACTATAGACACTGGTCTCCATACCCAGAGTAGGAGGTTGTGAATTAATAGTGAGTTTCCACACTGTTCACTAGAACTATAGACACTGGTCTCCATACACAGAGTAGGGAGGGTGGTGAATTATTAGTGAGTTTACACACTGTTCACTAGAATTATAGACACTGGTGACCCTCACACTGATCTCCATACACAGTGTAGGGAGGGGTGGTGAATTAATAGTGAGTTTACACACTGTTCACTAGAATTATAGACACTGGTCTCATACACAGAGTAGGGAGGGGTGGTGAATAATAGTGAGTTTACACACTGTTCACTAGAATTATAGACACTGGTGACCCATCACACTGATCTCCTACACAGTGTAGGGAGGGGTGGTGAATTAATAGTGAGTTTACACACTGTTCACTAGAATTATAGACACTGGTCTCCATACACAGTGTAGGGAGGGGTGGTGAATTAATGTGAGTTTACACACTGTTCACTAGAACTATAGACACTGGTGACCCATCACACTGATCTCCATACACAGTGTAGGGCAGCCAATCACTATAAATAAAAATCAACACAAATAACTGGAAATTTATACCCAATGTCGTAGGTTTATGACAAGTTTAAAGGGCATGTCCTCCCACCAAATTAACTTTGTATATACCGTAGGTAGGTATACCCCAAACCTTCTAACCATATACCACACATCAGAGTACAGTGATTACGGTCCTGTTACACAGAGATACACATTCAGTCACAGTATTATTTTGTGCTCTGTATTACAAAGAAATAATTTTTACAAGTAAAGTATTAAAGTTTTATTATAATCAATAAAAATGAGAAATAATGGGTTTTCGATAAAATGTAAGGCAGGAAAGAATAGAAAAAAGATCATGGTATCAAGCAGGTGTGCACACTTGTCAGACCTATAGTGGGTTGGCCCCTTCTAACTGCCCCTACCCTGTATAGTTATAAAGTATATGAACCAAACATGAAAAAGGAGGGGGCACCACGCAGAAATTGTATGCAAAACGTAACTTGGTTTATTGCAAAAAACTATTTCTCTTGATGTCCCCTTATTAATAGATCATAGATCATATCCCACGCAGTAGCCCTTAAGGTTCATACACACGTGCGATGTGTATGAACGAACGTTTTGTCCGATAACCGGCCCGTTGTAGGCGCTTAATTGGCCAAAATGGACGTTAGGTCCGGGATCGTTGCCCAACAATGACTGTTTGTGTAAAGTGCCCCACACGGGTCAATTATCAGCCAAAACGTGCGTTCATACACCGTGCATGGCACATGTGTACGAACCTTTAGTTTAAAGCATCATGGGATCGCAGTCAGGTAAGACGGAAGTTTTTGGTTTCTGCATTGTCCCGAATTTTCATCAAATATCTGGTTAAAAAACACTAATATTCTGGTCATATAGCAGTCGGCATTGCGGGCAGATAACTGACCATCAGAGCTGTGCAATGGGATTGAATGATCATGATATTAACCAGTTAGTTCCTGTTGATCACTGTGGCTCGATGGGTTTCTGCGGCTGGTCTGTGTCATGTCTACATAGACATTCATGGGCAGACTCTCCATTCGGCTTGAAACGAAACTTCTTCTGTTAAAATATGCAATAAACATTGAATTATTAAAAGGTTTGCGGTAATGAATTAAAAAACATTAAGGAGAACTAAACCAAAAGGTCTTACTACAGAATCGTAAAACATCCCCCCCATAGAAACCAATAACTGTAAAATCCCATGGTCTGGCCACGCCTCTGACCTCAATCCAGGGGAGTAATTACCAGGGGCAGGGGGAGCAACCGCATGAGGGGCCCTGGAGCCAAGGGGGCCCCATCTTATTTTCCTACGACAGATAGCCTCCTCCAGAAACCACTGTGGATAAAGCACGGATAGGGGCCCCATCTTGGTTTTTCTGGGGGGCCCAGTGATTCCTAGTTACACACCTGCCTCAGTCCCATGCTCCCTTGCCTTATCCTTCCTGTAAAGGATTGGCTAGAGACAACTAGTGGCCATGACCACATGTTTCTGCAGTAGCTTAGAACTGAGCATGTGTAAAGGAAACAATGGTCACTGACTAAATTGTGTGATACAGGATGCTGGAAAATAAACACAAACCCCATGTAAATAAGGTAAAATTTCCCAGCACTTAAATCAAAATGAGAAATGAGACACAGATTACTGCTTTATATCTACGGTAGGTACTCTGCTTCTGATACAGTAACAGAAAAACCTTAACCACGAAGGACGGAGTGGGTAGACTTGCAGCCTAAAAAATTCAAAGAGGTGTGAGATATCTGCACTAAAAAAAGGGGGACTAACCCCTATATCAAACATGGAATTACTGTGGACACATTCAGGTTCCTTCGTACCAAGAAACATATTTGTTATGTTTATAATCTGAAGGAAAGCAAAACTGTGTTTCATTAGGCTGAGACCACACTAATTTTTCGTTATATATATTTTCCGTTTGCGCTTGCCTTTTGCACGTGCGATTTTGCCATTTTCTTTTTGTGGAAACGCATCAAAAATGGTGAACGCGTGGCTACCCAAAATTGAAACGTATGCGCATCGGAAATCGGGGGAATTTTCCCAAAAATCCCGCGATTTCCATTTTAGTGAAAGTCGCTGGCGCAATCGCGAGCGAAAACGCACAAAAGCGCGGTAGTGTGACCTAGCCTGAGACTTGAAAACCAGTAAAGTAACTCCTATAAGTAACGGTACTTACCAAAGCTTTACCGATCAGACCAGGACCATGATCAGGTCAGAAGAAAGAAGCAGCGGTAATTATGACGAGAATATGGTTTCTACTGGCGCTGGATGCGGTTCGTCTCCTGGGGAGATTTTTTTTAGGTACAGTCATTAATATTTAGATTTTTCGTGGCAAGGTGGAGGTCGGTCTATTGATATCAGATGGTTTAGCATGAAAACTTCTATCAGAATTTTATCAACATTTAAAGGAGAATTAAGGCGGATTTTTATTTAAAGGGAATCTCCACTTGGGGGACTCTGTTTTATTGAAGAACGGAGGTAAGAGCTGTGTCTTACCTCCCGTCCAATCAGGAGCAAGGAGACAAGGCTTGCGCATAGGATACAGAGTCCGTCGGGACCTGTCAGACTACGCGATGGGGTAAGTATCTTCTCTCCTGGCTCCTGCAGGTTTTTTGAGAACGAGGGAGGAAGACACAGCTCCTTTAAACCCACGTCCTTCAAATAAACTGAACACCAAAAAATGATTTTACCAGTGGAGATTCCTTTAAATCCCACGCTGACTCCCCCCTCCTCCATGGCCTGGGTCTTTTTTATTTCTCCCAGCAGGCTGACCAGTGCTGGTAGCCTGTCATGTAACTGACAGTAGCCAAATGGCATCATTTCCATGTCGCCGTTCATTAGCATAGTCTGGTGCATGGCAAATTACTCTATTTAGCCACCGGCTGTGTAGAAACAACAACACAGAATAGTGAGTTTACACACTGTTCACTAGAACTATAGACACTGGTGACCCATCACACTGATCTCCATACACAGTGTAGGGAGGGGTGGTGAATTAAAAACTGATCGCAGCCCATACAACATGGCCACCCACATGCAATGCACTGTTATGCAGTTCCATCACTAACGTGTGGCTTGGCCCTCATTCCCGTGCCTTACTGATCTGCCCACAAGGTGTAGTTACTTAACGTTAATCCAGCTCTGGCCAGCTGACTGTCAGGAAGGAGATGACTGGGATCTACAAGTTAATGTTTAACGTAACATGAAACTGATCATTTGGATAACAATGTGCTTGACACTGATTTCTAATCAGTATACACTATGGGGCTGATTCAGTTTGCCGCAACCAATCAATGTTAGCTTAATAGTGGGATACGTGATGGCTACTGGAGATGAATAGCCAGACCACCTTTGCACCTTTTTATGGCATCAGCTCCTATTGGTATTGTCAAGGTCTTGAATTGACGTAGAAAAGACACATCGCCCATAGATCCTGCGCTCAATTGTAAGCTGTGACCATTTACATAAATGTGGATTGTAATGGTCCAAACATCAAACAAAACCATGGCTCAATGAGATTACCGCACAAGCTATAAAAGGGAGGAATGCTGGTGGATGATGGAAAGGAATGGGTTGTGTAGGAGGAGAGCAACACAGAGATAAGGAAGGGGTAAAGGTAGGGATGGAAAGAGCCGGTAATGTTGGATGAAATAGTAGGAAGGGAAAGAAAAACAAATTGAGGATTTAAAGAAAAAAAACAAAACAGAGGGACGGTAAGGGCTAGGCCACACTAACGCCATCTCTCACGCACAAACGATCCGTTATTGCGCAGCACAGTACAAGTCAACGTGGGTGCCATATCGCATGCTCTGCGTTCCAATTTTCAGAGAGCATGCCTTAACCTTTCAATCTCATATTGCACAGGTGGCATTACAAATGGACAGTAAATCTGTGTCCTCATCTTAAGGATAAATAAAGTAAATGGATGTAGAAAGGAAGGGGCAAATTTATGGATGATACACACAGTTTTGTTTAGTTTGTGTTACATGTGGAGATAATAATTTCCCCAAATATTTGCTCATTTCGTACATCTCCCAATATCCTTCATGCTACCTTATTCCTTGGGGTCATTGCTGTAAAAATGTAAACACCTACAGTTCATGTGTTTTAACCTTAAAAAGTGATAAAATCTTATTGGAAATGTGTCACCTTTAAGAAGGGAATTTACCCTGCGGCAATCGGAAAAACTATGATATTTATATTTCCTTTGCAATTACTTGAATAGTCAAAGAGACTTTGTGTTTCAAATTCCATTTCTTCATCCATCTGGCTTACTGATTGGTTGGTTTCTTTGATATCCCTCTGGCACTGGAGAAGTTAAATAGCGGATTTTTATTGATTATTTTTTAAGTGGAAATTGAATTTTCTACTGTTTCAATCTAATATGTGATGTAAAGCTGATGTATGAATTACAAACACAATAGGTTTTGTGGCTGTTGTAAGATTATGGTTAGCCATTATGGGTAGGGTATAAAGGTGGACTAGATGGACTTATGTCTTTATACAACCTCCAATACTATGTTACTATGTAACTGTTTATCAGACATTATGGGTAGGGTATAAAGGTTGGATTAGATGGCGTAGTCTTTATACAAACCTCCAATACTATGTTACTATGTAACTGTTATACCGACATTAGGGTAGGTATAAAGGTTGGACTAGATGGACGTATGTCTTTATACAACCTCCAATATTATGTTACTATGTAACTGTTTATACAGACATTATGGGTAGG
Organism: Hymenochirus boettgeri; assembly: GCA_019447015.1. Taxonomy (NCBI): domain Eukaryota; kingdom Metazoa; phylum Chordata; class Amphibia; order Anura; family Pipidae; genus Hymenochirus; species Hymenochirus boettgeri. Next base: position 5,948,767 of record CM033476.1, on the reverse strand, counting down.
GTATAAGGTTGGACTAGATGGACGTATGTCTTTATACAACCTCCAATACTATGTTACTATGTAACTGTTATACAGACATTATGGGTAGGGTATAAAGGTTGGACTAGATGGACGTAGTCTTTATACAACCTCCAATACTATGTTACTATGTAACTGTTATACAGACATTATGGGTAGGGTATGTAAAGGTTGGACTAGATGGACGTATGTCTTTATACAACCTCCAATCTATGTTCTATGTAACTGTTATACAGACATTATGGGTAGGGTATAAAGGTTGGATAGATGGACGTATGTCTTTATACACCTCCAATACTGTGTACTATGTAACTGTTATACAGACATTATGGGTAGGGTATAAAGGTTGGACTAGATGGACGTATGTCTTTATACACCTCCAATACTATGGTATTATGTAACTGTTTACAGCCATTATGGGTAGGGTATAAAGGTTGGACTAGATGGACGTATGTCTTTATACAACCTCATACTATGTTACTATGAACTGTTATACAGACATTATGTGTAGGGTATAAAGGTTGGACTAGATGGAGTATGTCTTATACAAACCTCCAATACTATGTTATATGTAAACTGTTATACAGAATTATGGGTAGGGTATAAAGGTTGGACTAGATGGACGTATTGTCTTTATACACCCTCCAATACTATGTTATTATGTAACTGTTATACAGCCATTATGGGTAGGGAATGAAGGTTGGACTAGATGGACGTATGTCCAGATCTTATTTAACATTTGAAAGCTAACATCTGATTGATTGGGGGAAAATTAGCACCATTTTAAACGATAAGAACTTTTATTGAATCTCCCTGATCAGCAAAGAGCGATATTTCTGCGGCATTGTTGCTGCTAAAATGTACAATGTGTAAATAATAGGGGCATTAGAGGGTATCCCTGCCTTGTGCCATCCAATATACATTAGGGAAAACATAGGAGTATCCTGCAAGTGTTATACAAGTCCTGGTAGTTTAATAGTGAGAAATTGGGGATCAGAAGGCAATTTTTTATAAGACTGAATAAATACTCTAGGTCCAATTTACCACATTGAAAGCCTATTGGGAGATTTTTGAAGCTAGGCACATGTGATGAGGTTTATTAAGTAGCATAAAGTTTTGGTGACCAGGTTTTTTTTATAAAGCCCAATTGATCTGGTTAAATGCATTCTGGCATAAATGTATTATGGTATTTGGCCAGTAGTTTTTTTTTTTTAATTTCATTAATCAAGGGCCTATAATTGGCAGAGAGCTTGTGATATGTGCCTGGTTTTTGAAGTGGTGTGATGGCTATAGGCCTATATTAATTTGGGACCAAAGACCTTGTAGTACTGGTACAATATTCTGTCAGGGCCTGGGACAATTTAAGTTTTCATTTATTTAATTGTAAGGGTTGTATGACTTTTTAAACTTCTGTAAATGTTATGACCAGTAATATGGAAATAAGGAAGCCTGCAGGACAGATATAGACATTACCTGCGAGATCTCCAAGCTCATATGTTTGAAAAGCTTTTATAACCTACCCCTGTAGTGGATTTCTATGGGAGGAAGTGTAAGATTATAGCCTTATAATCTTACAGTTCCAGGAGGAGAAGGAAACCAGAAGCCACAAAGGGGTAGGTTATAATAAATAATGCAGCCTGAACTGTAAATTAAAGGGATATTAGAAGTCACCTTGGAGTTCCGTGCCCTGTATAAAAGGTACTCGGCCTGCGGCCTCGTGCATTTATATGGTCACGGAACTCCTCGGTGGCTTCTAATATCCTTATAATTTACAGTAGGGGATACATTATCCCTTATAAAACATGAGTGGTACCCAGAGTTCCCTGTATAACTCAGTCTGTGTCCTTGTACATTTATATGGTCACAGAACTCCTCAGTGACTCTAATATCCTTATATTTACAGTAGGGGATACATTATCCCTTTAATACATGAGTGGTACCCAGAATTCCCTGTATAACTCAGCTGTGTCCTTGACCTTTATATAGACACAGAACTACTCAGTGACTTCTAATATCCTATAATTTACAGTAGGGGATACATTATCCCTTATAATACTGAGTGGTACCAGAGTTCCCTGTATAACTCAGTCTGTGTCCTTGTACCTTTATATAGACAGAACTCCTCAGTGACTTCTAATATCCTATAATTTACAGTAGGGGATACATTATCCCTTATAATACATGAGTGGTACCCAGAGTTCCCTGTATAACTCAGTCTGTGTCCTTGAACCTTTATATAGACACAGAACTCCTCAGTGACTTCTAATATCCTTATAATTTACAGTAGGGGATACATTATCCTTATAATATATGAGTGGTACCCAGAGTTCCCTGTATAACTCAGTCTGTGTCCTTGTACCTTTATATGGTCACAGAACTCCTCGGTGACTTCTAATATCCTTATAATTTACAGTAGGGGATACATTATCCTTATAATATATGAGTGGTACCCAGAGTTCCCTGTAAACTCAGTCTGTGTCCTTATATGGACACGAACTCCTCAGTGACTTCTAATATCTTATAATTTACAGTAGGGGATACATTATCCCTTATAATACATGAGTGGTACCAGAGTTCCTGTATAACTCAGTCTGTGTCCTTGTACCTTTATATAGACACAGAACTCCTCAGTGACTTCTAATATCCTTATAATTTACAGTAGGGGATAACATTATCCCTTATAATACATGAGTGGTACCCAGATTCCCTGTATAACTCAGTCTGTCTCCTTGTACCTTTATAGACACAGAACTCCTCAGGATTTCTAACATCCTTGTAATTTACAGTAGGGGATACATTATCCCTTTAATACATGAGTGGTACCCAGAGTTCCTGTATAACTCAGTCTGTGTCCTTGTACCTTTATAGTGGTCACGGAACTCCTCGGTGACTTCTAATATCCTTATAATTTACAGTAGGGGATACATTATCCCTTATATACATGAGTGGTACCCAGAATTCCCTGTATAACTCAGTCTGTGTCCTTGTACCTTTATATGGTCACGGAACTCCTCTGTGACTTCTAATATCCTTATAATTTACAGTAGGGGATACATTATCCCTTATAATACATGAGTGGTACCAGAGTTCCCTGTATAACTCAGTCTGTGTCCTTGTACCTTTATATAGACACAGAACTCCTCAGTGATTTCTAATATCCTTGTAATTTACAGTAGGTGATACATTATCCTTATATACATGAGTGGAACCCAGAGTTCCCGTAAACTCAGTCTGTGTCCTGTACCTTTTAGACACAGAACATCTCAGTGACTTCTAATATCCTTATAATTTACAGTAGGGGATACATTATCCCTTATATACATGAGTGGACACCAGAGTTCCCTGTATACTCAGTCTGTGTCCTTGTACCTTTATATAGACACAGAACCCTCAGTGACTTCTAATATCCTTATAATTACAGTAGGGGATACATATCCCTTATAATACATGAGTGGAACCCAGAGTTCCCTGTATAACTCAGTCTGTGTCCTTGTACCTTATATAGACACAGAACTCCTGTGACTTCTAATATCCTTATAATTTACAGTAGGGGATACATTATCCCTTATAATACATGAGTGGTACCCAGAGTCCCTGTATGACTCAGTCTGTGTCCTTGTACCTTTATGGACACAGAACTCCCAAGACTTCTAATATCCTTATAATTTACAGTAGGGGATACATTATCCCTTATAATCATGAGTGGTACCCAGAGTTCCCTGTATAACTCAGTCTGTGTCCTTTATATGGACACAGAACTCCCCAATGACTTCTAATATCCTTATAATTTACAGTAGGGGATACATTATCCTTATAATATATGAGTGGTACCCAGAGTTCCCTGTATAACTCAGTCTGTGTCCTTGTACCTTTATTGGTCACGGAACTCCTCAGTGACTTCAATATCCTTATAATTTACAGTAGGGATACATTATCCTTATAATACATGAGTGGTACCCAGAGTTCCCTGTATAACTCAGTCTGTGTCCTTGTACCTTTATAGACACAGAATCCTCAGTGACTTCTAATATCCTTATAATTACAGTAGGGATACATTATCTTATAATATATGAGTGGTACCCAGAGTTCCCTGTATAACTCAGTCTGTGTCCTTGTACCTTTATATGGTCACGGAACTCCTCAGTGACTTCTAATATCCTTATAATTACAGTAGGGGAACATTATCCTTATAATACATGAGTGGTACCCAGAGTTCCCTGTAAACTCAGTCAGTGTCCTTGTACCTTTATATGGACACAGAACTCCTCAGTGACTTCTAATATCGTTATAATTTACAGTAGGGGATACATTATCCTTATAATATATGAGTGGTACCCAGAGTTCCTGTATAACTCAGTCTGTGTCCTGTGTACCTTATATGGTCACGGAACTCCTCAGTGACTTTAATATCTTATAATTACAGTATGGGATACATTATCCCTTATAATACATGAGGGTACCCAGAGTTCCCTGTATAACTCAGTGTGTCCTTGTACCTTTATATGGACACAGAACTCTCAGTGACTTCTAATATCCTTATAATTACAGTAGGGGATACATTATCCTTTATAATACATGAGTGGTACCAGAGTTCCCTGTATAACTCAGTATGTGCTTGTACCTTTATATGGTCACGGAACTCCTCTGTGGCTTCTAATATCCTTAATTTACAGTAGGGGATACATTATCCCTTATAATACATGAGTGGTACCGAGTTCCCTGTATAACTCAGTCTGTGTCCTTGTACCTTTTATATAGACACAGAACTCCTCAGTGACTTCTAATATCCTTATAATTTACAGTAGGGGATAATTATCCCTATATACTGAGTGGTACCCAGAGTTCCCTGTAATAACTCAGTCTGTGTCCTTGTACCTTTATATGGACACAGAACTCCTCGTGACTTCTAATATCCTTATAATTACAGTAGGGGATACATTATCCCTTATAATACATGAGTGGTACCCAGAGTTCCCTGTATAACTCAGTCTGTGTCCTTGTACCTTTATATGACACAGAGCTCCTCAGTGACTTCTAATATCCTTATAATTTACAGTAGGGGATACATTATCCTTTATAATACATGAGTGGTACCCAGAGTTCCCTGTATAACTCAGTCTGTGTCCTTGTACCTTATATAGACACAGAAACTCCTCAGTGACTTCTAATATCCTTATAATTACAGTAGGGGATACATTATCCCTTATAATACATGAGTGGTACCCAGAGTTCCCTGTATAACTCAGTCTGTGTCCTTGTACCTTTATATGGACACAGAACTCCCCAATGACTTCTAATATCCTTATAATTTACAGTAGGGGATACATTATCCCTTATAATACATGAGTGGTACCCAGAGTTCCCTGTATAACTCAGTCTGTGTCCTTGTACCTTTATATGGACACAGAACTCCTCAGTGACTTCTAATATCCTTATAATTTACAGTAGGGGATACATTATCCCTTATAATACATGAGTGGTACCCAGAGTTCCCTGTAAAACTCAGTCTGTGTCCTTGTACCTTTATATAGACACAGAACTCCTCTGTGACTTCTAATATCCTTATAATTTACAGTAGGGGATACATTATCCCTTATAAATACATGAGTGGTACCCAGAGTTCCTGTATAACTCAGTCTGTGTCCTTGTACCTTTATATAGACACAGAACTCCTCAGTGACTTCTAATATCCTTATAATTTACAGTAGGGGATACATTATCCCTTATAATACATGAGTGGTACCAGAGTTCCCTGTATAACTCAGTCTGTGTCCTTGTACTTTATATAGACACAGAACTCCTCAGTGACTTCTAATATCCTTATAATTTACAGTAGGGGGTACATTATCCTTATAATACATGAGTGGTACCCAGAGATCACTGTATAACTCAGTTCTGTGTCCTTGTACCTTATATAGACACAGAACTCCTCAGTGACTTCTAATATCCTATAATTTACAGTAGGGGATACATTATCCCTTATATACATGAGTGGTACCCAGAGTTCCCTGTATAACTCAGTCTGTGTCCTTGTACCTTTATATAGACACAGAACTCCTCAGTGACTTCTAATATCCTTATAATTTACAGTAGGGGATCATATCCCTTATAATACATGAGTGGTACCCAGAGTTCCTGTATAACTCAGTCTGTGTCCTTGTACCTTTATATAGACACAGAACTCCTCTGTACTTCTAATATCCTTATATTTACAGTAGGGGATACATTATCCCTTATAATACATGAGTGTTACCCAGAGTTCCCTGTATACCAGTCTGTGCCTTGTACCTTTATATAGACACAGAAACCCTCAGTGACTTCTAATATCCTTATAATTTACAGTAGGGATACATTATCCCTTATAATACATGAGTGGTACCCAGAGTTCCCTGTATAACTCAGTCTGTGTCCTTGTACCTTATATAGACACAGAACTCCTCTGTGACTTCTAATATCCTTATAATTTACAGTAGGGGATACATTATCCCTTATAATACATGAGTGTTACCCAGAGTTCCTGTATAACTCAGTCTGTGTCCTTGTACTTTATATAGACACAGAACTCCTCAGTGACTTCTAATATCCTTATAATTTCAGTAGGGGATACATTATCCCTTATAATACATGAGTGGTACCCAGAGTTCCCTGTATAACTCAGTCTGTGTCCTTGTACCTTATATAGACACAGAACTCCTCAGTGACTTCTAATATCCTTATAATTTACAGTAGGGGATACATTATCCCTTAAATACATGAGTGGTACCCAGAGTTCCCTGTATAACGCAGTGTGTCCTTGTACCTTTATATAGACACAGAACTCCTCAGTGACTTCTAATATCCTAATTTACAGTAGGGGATACATTATCCCTTATAATACATGAGTGGTACCAGAGTTCCCTGTATAACTCAGTCTGTGTCCTTGTACCTTATATAGACACAGAACTCCCAGTGACTTCTAATATCCTTATAATTTACAGTAGGGGATACATTATCCCTTATAATACATGAGTGGTACCCAGAGTTCCTGTATAACTCAGTCTGTGTCCTTGTACCTTTATATAGACACAGAAATCCTCATGACTTCTATATCCTATATTACAGTAGGGGTACATTACCCTTATAATACATGAGTGGTACCCAGAGTTCCCTGTATAACTCAGTCTGTGTCCTGTACCTTTATATAGACACAGAACTCCTCAGTGACTTCTAATATCCTTATAATTTACAGTTGGCAGTGCATTATTCACTATATAAAACGATTAGACCTTGGAGGCTGATCTGGTCTGGGGAGAAACAGCAGAAGCTTTAAAGATGGAATCCTCTATAAATTGAATCCAAGGCCCAACGTGGTCAGGAACTATGTAAAACAACTGTCTGCAGAAATATGAGGTGTGGGAAAGGAGCGGAGGAGAGAAATGTGGATCTGAGGATCAGTGGAAGGTCAAGATAGGAATTCTTTACAGACACATAGAGGCCGCGCCAGATAGATAGAGAAATATTCTTCATTATTAATATTAATTGTTAATATCACAATTGTTATTGACATTTTATTCTCCCGCATTGATTGAATTGCCAGGTCAGGTTGCATGATAAATATGATAAAACTAAAACAGAAATAAAGACATTTAGATCAACGCGGCATTAAAACTTCCATCAGTAGCGTCCTTGGTTGACCTGGACAGAGCCTTTTCCTGGGGCTAAAGTCACACTGACCACTACTGGATAGATGAGCACCTACACGGTGAATTAGGCTGATTGTCTGTTCACTTGATCCTAATCACTCAATGGTTTCCCAGGGTTGATTGGCGAACTATAATACGTAGGATGATGTGGGAAGGTTAAAAAGAAAACTTTGAGGGGGAGGATGTCCTGTACAGAGCACCAAGTGGTGTCTCTATATTGGGCTGGTGTCTAGCAGGCACAATAAACTGCCCAACCCTAACCCAGTGTGTTTACTGCAAAGGGCAGAGGCCAAGTGCTGTGTGTATAAATATCCAGTTATCTGTTCAGTGTGGGTGAGGGGCTGATATTATTCAATACCTGTCAACAAGACTGCAATGGGAGGGAAGAAATCTACAGACAATGGAGCGTATTATAACCTTCCTTCCTAATAACATTAACTGAACCTTTGTAAAAGCAAATACTACCAGCAGGACACTAACTGCCGTGTGTGTGAAGTTCAGTTCTCCAGCAAAAACAGCAGGGACCTCCATATAGCAGCAAGGGGTCAGGGACCTCCATATAACACAAGGGGTCAGGACCCCAATAAACAGCAAGGGGTCAGGGACCCTCCATATAACAGCAAGGGGTCAGGGACCTCCATATAACAGCAAGGGGTCAAGGGACCCCCATATACAGCAAGGGGTCAGGGACCCCCATATAACAGCAAGGGTCAGGGACCTCCATATAGCAGCAAGGGGTCGGCCTCCATATAACAGCAGGGTCAGGGACCCCATATAGCAGCAAGGGTCAGGACCTCCATATACAGCAAGGGTCGGACCCATTAACAGCAAGGGGTCAGGGACCCCCAATAAACAGCAAGGGGTCAGGACCTCCTATAACACAAGGGGTCAGGGACCCCATATAACAGCAAGGGGTCAGGGACCTCCATAACAGCAAGGGGTCAGGGACCTCCATATAACGCAAGGGGTCAGGGACCTCCATATAACAGCAAGGGTCAGGGTCTTCTGTGCTGTGCCATACATTGGTGCAGCTGATGTTTATTCTCCAATCAGAGCACTCGTCACTCAATCATAAATGAGATGTAAATGACAATATTGTCTCTATTCTGGGCCGTATTACATGTTTGCTCAATGGCTCCTATGGAAACAAAATCTTTACTTTGTCTGATTTTCATTCTTTTCTCTTTATTTGTTCTTTATGTGATGAACCTTCTGACTGGACTGTTACTGTTTGTGTTTATTTAGATATGGGGGATACGGGGGTCTCGTTGAGGTCCATGTAGGACTAGATCCTTGTTTATTATCATTGAGCGTTAATTCATCTTTCAGTGACGTTCCCCTTTATTATAATTTACCTTGTATTTCTATGGGAGGAAATAACATTAGTTTGTGGTGGATTGTCAGAAATGCTTTTCATCTGCGGCTGACAACTTCCCTGCTCCTTTCCCCATCCTCCATCCCTTCTCTCACATAGACTAGTGTGCGTGCGTGGGCAATAGTCATGACACTGGACGTGCAGTGATGTTTGAATCCATAGATGACTGCTCAAGCTTCCATAACTATTAAAGAATGTGAGACAGGAGTTTTATTGTTGGTGTAAGGTGGAACTACCAGGGGAGCAGCTGCAGAGGGGCCAAGGAGCCAAGGGGGCCCCATCTGTGAAGCACGGATAGGGGCCCCATCAAGGTTTGCTGGGGTGCCCACTGATTCCTAGTTACCCACGCACTGCCTTTTACATCCGCATGGGCACCAGAATCTGAAGATTGGGTCGACTATAAAACCATCTGCCTGACCAATTATCCTCCAGTGGTTGATAGAAAAAATCAGCAAATTTTTTAATTCAATTCATTCTTCAAATCAGTTGAAAATTTGACCCCGTGTTTGACCTGTTGATTTTCCACCTATTCTATAAATTCAAACGAAACATCAGAAAACTCTAAATAGGATTTACTCTTCAACAAACAGAGACAAAATGTGTATGACATCCCTATCAATCAGTACCCCTGTGGTACACGTGTTTATGTGTGTTTATACCGTGCGTTTATATATTTATATAAAACAGCTGTTATCTTTCTTCTGAGCTAGAATTACCTTAAAGATGCTGACATCTGTGTTTAAACTGTGTTTCCTTTAAAATTTGCCAGAGCCAGAGTCTGCCAGACAATTGTTAAGTGAGGCACTTTCAGTTGGGCAGTTAATTTACGGCAGACGGTAAAAGTGATTAATTTACGGCAGACGGTAAAAGTGATTAATTTACGGCAGACGTAAAGTGATTAATTTACGCACGGTAAGGATTAATTTACGGCAGACGGTAAAAGTGATTAATTTACGGCAGCCGGTAAAAGTGATTCATTTACGGTAACGGTAAAAGTGATTCATTTACGGTAGACGGTAAAAGTGATTAATTACGGCAGACGGTAAAAATGATCATTTACGGTAGACGGTAAAGTGATTAATTTACGCAGCCGTAAAAGTGATTCATTTACGGTAGACGGTAAAAGTATCAATTTACGGCAGCCGTAAAATGATTAATTTACGGCAGACGGTAAAAGTAATTAATTACGGCAGACGGTAAAAGTGATTAATTTCGGCAGACGTACGTAATTAATTTACAGAGTCAAGACTAAAGTATTAATTTACGGCAGACGGTAAAAGTGATTAATTTACGGCAGACGGTAAAAGTGATTAATTTATGGCAGACGGTAAAAGTGATTATATATCGGTAACACGCTGCTGCCATTGCTTCGGATCTGACGGTTTCTCCGAGTTGCATGATCATTAATATATTATGAGGTCCTATCCACCAAATGTGAAATCTGTATGCACGCTGCTATGTTGGCAGTGAGCTGAGACTATAAAGAATGATGTTTCCCTGGTCACGGAACCTTGAAATTGAAGGTGATCTCATGTTTGAAAATAGGAACTGTGGATAACGGCATCTACCGCTGAAACCAGGGGGCCTTTGAGACCAGTCAAGATATTTAGTTGGAAAGTAATATTGATTCTATGTATGTATTCATTTTCTTATATAGCACAGAGCTTTATAGGGATATTATCCTTTCTGGTCCCATTGGTCCTGGCCTAAAAAGTAGAAATGTTCAAAACCGCGAGGTCCGCTCTGTTTTCAGATTTTCTTTAAAAAAAAAAATAAAACAGCAGTTGGTGTAAATGACACGGACCTGGGGAATGGTCCAGGGAACATGTACATATCTCCAATGCAAGTAAGCTCTGTATTTTTCAGGGTTACCAAAAATATGGAAAGTAGCAAGATCTGAAAGTGCCCAGGAGTGTTCCTAGTGTTTTTAACACCTAAAACAACTTTTAAAGCCGCCTATCGGTAGATGGGTGGCGGCACGTGAAGTAGGCGTGGCTTCATCAGGGAATATAGGCGTGGAGGTGGAAGTGGAGGGCTGACTAATACTGATTGGTGGACTGGCGCTGAAATGCAGTTTGCAGGAAGGAAGATATTTTTTTTTAACTGACGCCTTTTAAGTGTTCTGCAGGGGTGAGCAAATGTTTCAGTTTGCTTCATGGTATGGGCAACCTTGAAAGGTTGCGACGGAACTCGGAAATGAGAGTTCCGAATCGGAACCGGTTTGAATCACACCCGAACTTCATCTCTACTGAAGAGCTTACAATCTAAGCACCTTATCACTCTCATACATACAAAAGAACCTACAGATTTCTTGCAGATGTAGCATATTTGCGTAAATAAAACAGGACTTGAATGCTTATGGAAACTTTAAAAATGTACTTTTCCTATATTAATCTATAACTTAATACATGTATGTAAAAAAAGTCACCAACAGTTTTCCGTGATCGAATTGCCCAACGGTTGAATGTCAGTCACCCAAGAAACCATCAATATTTCAGTCCCATTGGCCCAAGATATTGTATGGTGGGTACCCGCTTAAGGTTTGTGTGTTTCACCATTCCAGTTCTTGTTTTGAATTGGCTCAGACTCCCTTCTCCCTGACTAACCGTGAAAGTAAGCATGCTCAATAATCACTATGAGGCAACTCTGGGAAGGGAATTTCCCACCATGCAATTCACAACATTCCAACTATCACTGTTCCATTTACAGACAAAACTGCACACAGCAGAAGAGTGCTTGATTGACAGCTGAAATGTAAGGTGGTTCAGCTGGCACATTCCGGATCGCAATGGCTGCACCATGGCATTGGAATTAAGTTTCTGAATTCAATTAAATGTTAAGGACAACTAAAGCTTGTAGAAAGCTGCTAGACCCGTTAGGTTATTGTCTGTGATGATAAACGTTCATCTTAGACCATCAGTTTGCTGCAAGCAGAACTAGTTCTTTGGGCTGCAATGTGTAATTCTTGGCAAATGACTGGTTAGGAGGTGGCAAGTCTTTGGAGTGTCTATCACACTGTTGGACCTATTGAACCTTTAATCTTAATAAACCCCCAAACTGACCCTTGCTGAATGAAAAGTAAATTGGTTTGGTAAGTAGTGAGCTCCTCCTCTAGGGGCCAATATGGGAGGCAGGGGCAAGTGCAGAGGACACCAGAGCAGCACAAGTTCCCTAATATTAATTACATGAATATTCCAATACTATTACCCAGTTTCCCTTTCTGTTGGAGGTCAGGCGGGGGTGAAGGGCACACGTGCAAACCTAAAAAAACGTCAGACACATCTCTGGACTATGACTCAACCAGTAATCAATACTAGCTTTGTATTGTCTGTTCTAATAGAAATCCATCCAAGTCTTTCTGGAAACCCCTACTGTATCTGCCAGCATCCCCCTCTTAGTCCATTCCACGAATGTGTTCTGTAGTAAAGAAATATTATTTCCAAAGGATATTTATATCTGTAATTACCAATTGAATTTCAATGATAATAAGGCAATCTTAACTAGAAGTAATGTTAACGTGTGTTAACAGTCTACAATGGACCTCCCATGGTGTAAACGTCCATTTGCAGCATGACGCCATCTACTGGAGTCTGTTTAGTATGTAGTACACAAAGTGTCATCATGACGGGTATGACATTGTCTGTAGTTAGAGTGTAATAATAAACTAGATAAAACAAAATGCACTATACATCAGTGAAAAAGCAACAATTAAAGGAGAACTATACTGCATAGACAATTTTAGAAAAAAAACTTGAAATGAAAAGTATCGGGCAGGGGGTAGGATTTGGTAACTCCTACTTCCCAATTTACTTTCTGTGAGGATTCAGAGCACCAGCATGAAAAAAAAATGGCTTTCTGCCAGGCTTTCTCGGTGCTTCAGCGCTATGTTTAATACACAAAGGTCCAGGACATTAACCTGGCATGAAACACTGGCTAGTTCCTCATTGTTTGAGGTGAAGTGGAAAAATTGACATCGGATGAAAAGACAAAGTTTTAAAAAAAACTGTAACTGTAATAAAGTGTGGAAAGCCCTTGTCAGACGGCTCCTCCTGTGGTGATATTTGGCATTATGTTGTCACAGAGAAGTAATATTTTGCAACCAACTCTGCATTTCCAATAAAGAAAGATGGCTATGGCCATGTAGTAAGTAATATTAGTTTTTGCCAGTGGCAGAATAAATAAATGGGAGTAATGTTTTTTGTATATGTATATCTTTTTTTCTTGTCCACAAGTTGTAGGTTATACATGTGGAAGGTATTACTGTAATGTTTAAATCCTTTGAAGGCATGTTCCTCCCCAGATGAATTGGTGGCGAGTTTCTTCCTTTGTGACCACCAGGGGCGAACTGTTACAATCTTAGCTTTGGGGAGAAGGTTAAGAAGCAATTTTTCTTTGAACACTTCTGACACATTAAAACAAAACAAACTCTTGTCCAAGTTTACTATGTAACTTGTACCACTATTTATCCTTCTTCCTTCTGACCCAACTCACGTTCTGCACCCTATACTTTCACCAGCAACAGTTCACAAGGGTGTAAGTGGAGGGGCGACTAAAGCTGTGTACACATGGACAGATCGTTAGTAGTAATGAATAAAGGGGATATCTGTATTGGATAACTGTGATGATAATCATGCAAGTAGAGAATATGATATAATATTAAATGATTCATATAAATTAGGAAACATGATGTATTCTAAAATACAACTAAATGCAACTAAATTAATAGGGATTGGGGGAGCTTGAATATGAAGAGAGACTGGAAAAGTTACAATATGTATACACTAGAGAAAAGGCGTTTCGGGGATATGATTACTGTGTATAAATACATTACGGGCCATACAATAAACTATCTGGGGCATTGTTCACCAATAGAACATGTCAGAGACACGTGTGACATCCCTTAAGACTTGAGGATAAAAGGTTTAGGCTTCAGTTGGGAAAACACGATCGGGCGCGTGAGAATATTGTGGCCTAGCCCTTAATGGATCACACGTAGAGCAGTCAACTTTCCAGGACAGGTCGGGGCACAAAAGAAGGCACACTGATAACATGAAATAAATCCGGTATATAGGGGCAGGTTTCTGAGACACTGGACTTGGAGGACCATTACTGAAGGAGATGGCCATGGGGAAGTTATTCTATATATAGGGGCAGGTTTCTGAGACACATGGACTTGGAGGACCATTACTGGAAGGAGGATGGCCATGGGGAAGTTATTCTGATATAATAGGGGCAGGTTTTCTGAGACACGGGACTTGGAGGACATTACTGGAAGGAGATGGCCATGGGGAAGTTATCCGGAATAATAGGGGCAGGTTTCGAGACAACGTGGACTGAGGGCCATTAATGGAAGAGATGGCCAAGGGGAAGTTATTCGGATATAATAGGGGCAGTTTCTGAGACACGTAGACTTGGAGGACCATTACTGGAAGGAGATGGCCATGGGGAAGTTATTCGGATTAATAGGGGCAGGTTTCTGAGACACGTGGACTTGGGGCCATTAATGGAAGGAGATGGCCAAGGGGAAGTTATCCGGATATAATAGGGGCAGGTTTCTGAGACACATGGAATTGGAGGACCATTACTGAAGGAGATGGCCATGGGGAAGTTATTCGGATATAATAGGGGCAGTTTTCTGAGACACTTGGCTTGGAGGACCATTACTGGAAGGAGATGGCCAAGGGAAGTTATTCGGATTAATAGGCGCAGGTTTCTGAGACACTTGGACTTGGAGGACCATTACTGGAAGGAGTGGCCAAGGGGAAGTTATTCGGATATAAGGGGCAGGTTTCTGAGACACTTGGACTTGGAGGACCATACTGGAGAGATGGCCAAGGGAAGTTATTCAGATAATAGTGGCAGGTTTTGAGACACTTGGAGGACCATTACTGGAAGGAGATGGCCAAGGGGATGTTTATCGGATATAATAGGGGCAGGTTTCTGAGACACTTGGAGGACCATTACTGGAAGGAGTTGGCCAAGGGGAAGTTATTCGGATATATAGGGGCAGGTTTCTGAGACACTTGGACTTGGAGGACCATTACTGGAAGGAGTGGCCATGGGTTTATTCGGATATAATAGGGGCAGGTTTCTGAGACACTTGGAGGACCATTACTGGAAGGAGATGGCCAAGGGGAAGTTATCGATATAATAGGGGCAGGTTTCTGAGACACTGGACTTGGAGGACGATTACTGGAAGGAGATGGCCATGGGGAAGTTATTCGGATATAATAGGGCAGGTTTCTGAGACACTTGGAGGACCATTACTGGAAGGAGATGGCCAAGGGGAAGTTTTCGGATATAATAGGGGCAGGTTTCTGAGACACTTGGACTTGGAGGACGATTACTGGAAGGAGATGGCCATGGGGAAGTTATTCGGATATAATAGGGGCAGGTTTCTGAGACACTTGGAGGACCATTACTGGAGGAGATGGCCAAGGGGAAGTGGTTTGATGTATTGACAGGTTAAGATGGACACGGTTTGTTCTTGGTATTATGTTCTTGTAGATGTTTCTGGTGACACGAATTTCTGTCGTGTGTTTTAATTTTCACAGAGCTAAACCTCCACTTCCTTCCCTTTATCACCACTGCTGCATGGCGAGCGTGCAAAATACCTTGCAGTGTGTGGTCACCAAACCTCCCAGTGCGACACATTTCTACCTAAACACGTTCTGGTATCAACAATGTACATTTCACCTACATCAGGCCCCCGTTCAGAAGAGCTTACAGTGTATTTACACACACACGTGAACAATCCATATGTTTGTGGGACCAGAATGTACTCCCTTTTAATGCTTTATATTAGAATTCTACCATCAATATATAATATTTATAGGATATTCATTATTAAATAAAATATTTGTATATACCTACTACATTACAGCCTTGGCCTAACTTTTACTTGATGGGGTTTTTCCGTTTATTTTTTCTATGTGTTTGCATTGTCTCTAGGCATTGTGGGTAAACGTGCAAATAATCACATTCCAACAACGCATTTCTATGTGTCTGTTTTTTGATTTTGGGTTATGGCTTCTAGTATAATGGTCACATGCCCAGAGCCAGTGCAGTGAGTCTAGTGAATTAATAGTGTTCACTAGAACTATAGACACTGGTCCCATACACAGTGTAGGGAGGTTGGTGAATAGTGAGTTTACACACTGTTCACTAGAACTATAGACCCTGGTGATCCATCACACCTGATCTCCATACACAGTGTAGGGAGGGTTTGGTGATAGTGAGTTTACACACTGTTCACCTAGAACTAGACACTGGTGACCAATCACACTGATCTCTATACACAGTGTAGGGAGGGTTGGTGAATAGTGAGTTTACCCACTGTTCACTAGAACTATAAGACTGGTGACCCATCACACTGCTCTCCATACACAGTGTAGGAGGGGTGTGATTATCAGTGAGTTTACACACTGTTCACTAGAACTATAGACCACTGGTGACCAATCACACTGATCTCCATACACAGTGTAGGGAGGGTTGGTGAATTATCAGTGAGTTTACACACTGTCACTAGAACTATAGACACTGGTTACTAATCAAACCGATCTCCATACACAGTGAAGTGAGGGTGGTGAATTAATAGTGAGTTTACACACTGTTCACTAGAACTATAGACACTGGTCTCCATACACATGTAGGGAGGGTTGGTGAATAGTGAGTTTACACACTGTTCACTAGACCTATAGACACTGGTGACCCATCCACTGATCTCCATACACAGTGTAGGGAGGGTTGGTGAATTCATGAGTTTACAAACACTGTTCACTAGAAGCTATACACTGGTGACCAATCACACTGAATCTCCATACACATGTAGGAGGGTTGTGAATTATCAGTGAGTTTACACACTGTTCACTAGAACTATAGACCTGGGTTACATCAAACACGATCTCCATACACAGTGTAGAAGGGTGAATTAATATGAGTTTACACACTGTTCACTAAACTATAACACTGGGTCTCCATACACATGTAGGGAGGGTTGGTGAATTAATGTGGAGTTTACACACTGTTCACTAGAACTATAGACACTGGTCTCCCCTACTCCAAGTGTGGAGGTGTGTGAATTAATATGAGTTTACACACTGTTCACTAGAACTATAGACACTGGTCCTCCATACACAGAGTAGGGAGGGTGGTGAATTATTAGTGAGTTTTACACACTGTTCACTAGAACTATAGACACTGTTGCCCCTCCCACTGATCTCCATACACGTGTAGGGAGGGGTGGTGAATTATATGAGTTTACACACTGTTCACTAGAACTATAGACACTGGTCTCATACACAGCAGTAGGGAGGGGTGGTGAATTATCGTGAGTTTACACATGTTCACTAGAACTATAGACACTGGTCCATCACACTGATCTCCTACACGTGTAGGGAGGGGTTGGTGAATTAATAGTGAGTTTACACACTGTTCACTAGAATTATAACACTGGTTCTCCATACACAGTAGGTGGGGTGGTGAATTAATAGTGAGTTTACACACTGTTCACTAGAACTATAGACAATGGTGACGCCATCACACTGATTCTCCATACACAGTGTAGGGCAGCAATCCTGTAAAATAAAATATCAACACAAATAACTTAAATTTATACCCAATGTCGAGGTTTATGACAGTTTAAAGGGCATGTCCTCCTCACCAAATTAACTTGTAATAGCCGTAGTAGGATACCCCAAACCTTCTAACCAATACCCCACATCAGAGTAGAGTATCGTCCTGTTACACAGAGATTACACATTATCACAGATTATTTTTGGCTACTGTATTACAAAGAAATAATTTTTACAGTAAAGTATTTAAAGTTTTATTATAATCAATAAAAATGAGAAATATGGGTTTTCGAAAATGTAAGGCAGAAAGAATAGAAAAAAGATCATGGTATCAAGCAGGGTGTGCAACTTGTCAGAACCTATAGTGGGTTGGCCCTCTTCTACTGCCCCTTACCCTGTCTAGTTATAAAGTAATATGAACCAACATGAAAAAGGAGGGGGCACCACGCAGAAATTGTATGCAAAATAAACGTAACCTTGGTTTATTGCAAAAAACTTTTCTCTTGATGTCCCCTTATTAATAGATCATAGATCATAGTCCCACGCAGTAGCCCTTAAGGTCATACACACGTGCGATGTGTATGAACGAACGTTTTGTCCGATAACCGGCCCGTTGTGAGTGCGCTTCAATTGGCCAAATGGACGGTTAGGGGGTGGGGCCCGGGATCGTTGCCCAACAAATGACTGTTTGTGTAAAGTGCCCCCACGGGTCAATTATCACAAACGTGCTTTTCATACACCGTGCATGGCACATGTGTACGAACCTTTAGTTTAAAGCATCATGGGATCGCAGTCAGGTAAGACGGAGTTTTTGGTTTCTGCATTGTCCCGAATTTTCATCAAATATCTGGTTAAAAAACACGTTAATATTCTGGTCATAATAGCAGTCGGCATTGCGGGCAGATACTGACCCAATCAGAGCTGTGCAATGGGATTGAATGATCAGTGATATTAACCAGTTTAGGTTCCTGTTTGATCACTGTGGCTCGATGGGTTTCTGCGGCTGGTCTGTGTCATGTCTACAATAGACATTCATGGGCAGACTCTCCATTCGGCTTGAAACGAAACTTCTTCTGTTTAAAATATGCAATAACATTGAATTATTAAAGGTTTGCGGTAATGAATTAAAAAACATTAAGAGAACTAAACCAAAAGTCTTACTACAGAATCGTAAAACATCCCCCCCATAGAAAACCCAATAACTGTAAAATCCCATGGTCCTGGCCACCCTCCTGACCTCAATCCAGGGAGTAATTACCAGGGGCAGGGGGAGCAACCGCATGAGGGGCCCTGGAGCCAAGGGGGCCCATCTTATTTTTCCTACGACAATTTAGCCTCCTCCAGAAACCACTGTGGATAAAGCACGGATAGGGGCCCCATCTTGGTTTTTCTGGGGGCCCAGTGATTCCTAGTTACACCACCATGCCTCAGTCCCATGCTCCCTTGCCTTATCCTTCCTGTAAAGGATTGGCTAGAGACAACTAGTGGCCATGACCACATGTTTCTGCAGTAGCTTAGAACTGAGCATGTGTAAAGGAAACAATGGTCACTGACTAAATTGTGTGATACAGGATGCTGGAAAATAAAACACAAACCCATGTAAATAAGGTAAAATTTCCCAGCACTTAAATCAAATGAGAAATGAGACACAGATTACTGCTTTATATCTCACGGTAGTACTCTGCTTTCTGATACAGTAACAGAAAACCTTAACCACGAAGGACGGAGTGGGTAGACTTGCAGCCTAAAATTCAAAGAGGTGTGAGATATCTGCACTAAAAAAGGGGGACTAACCCCTATATCAAACATGGAATTACTGTGGACACATTCAGGTTCCTTCGTACCAAGAAACATATTTGTTATGTTTATAATCTGAAGGAGAAAAGCAAAACTGTGTTTCATTAGGCTGAGACCACACTATAATTTTTCGTTATATATATTTTCCGTTTGCGCTTGCCTTTTGCACGTGCGATTTTGCCATTTTCTTTTTGTGGAAACGCATCAAAAATGGTGAACCGCGTGTGCTAACCCAAAATTGAAACGTATGCGCATCGGAAATCGGGGGAATTTTCCCAAAAATCCCCGATTTCCATTTTAGTGAAAGTCGCTGGCGCAATCGCGAGCGAAAACGCACAAAAAGCTCGGTAGTGTGACCTAGCCTGAGACTTGAAAACCAGTAAGTAACTCCTATAAGTAACGGTACTTACCAAAGCTTTACCGATCAAGACCAGGACCATGATCAGGGTCAGAAGAAAGAAGGCAGCGGTAATTATGACGAGAATATGGTTTCTCTACTTGGCGCTGGATGCGGTTTCGTCTCTGGGGAGAGTTTTTTTTAGGTACAGTCATATATTTAGATTTTCGTGGCAAGGTGGAGGTCGGTCTATTGATATCAGATGGGTTTAGCATGAAAACTTCTATCAGAATTTTATCAACATTTAAAGGAGAATTAAGGCGGATTTTTATTTAAAGGAATCTCCACTTGGGGGACTCTGTTTTATTGAAGAACGGAGGTAAGAGCTGTGTCTTACCTCCCGTCCAAATCAGGAGCAAGGAGACGAAGGCTTGCGCATAGGATACAGAGTCCGTCGGGACCTGTCAGACTACGCGATGGGGTAAGTATCTTCTCTCCTGGCTCCTGCAGGTTTTTTGAAAGACGGGAGGTAAGACACAGCTCCTTTACAACCCACGTCCTTCAAATAAACTGAACACCAAAAAATGATTTTACCAGTGGAGATTCCTTTAAATCCCACGCTGACTCCCCCCTCTCTCCATGGCCTGGGTCTTTTTTTATTTCTCCCAGCAGGCTGACCGTGCTGGTTAGCCTGTCATGTAACTGACAGTAGCCAAATGGCATCATTTTCCATGTCGCCGTTCATTAGCATAGTCTGGTGCATGGCAAATTACTCTATTTAGCCACCGGCTGTGTAGAAACAACAACACATCTGAGACACTTGGACTTGGAGGACCATTACTGGAAGGAGATGGCCAAGGGGAAGTTATTCGGATATAATAGGGGCAGGTTTCTGAGACACTTGGATACACAGTGTAGGGAGGGTTGGTGAATAGTGAGTTTACACACTGTTCACTAGAACTATAGACACTGGTGACCCATCACACTGATCTCCATACACAGTGTAGGGAGGGGTGGTGAATTATCAGTGAGTTTACACACTGTTCACTAGAACTATAGACACTGGTGACCAATCACACTGATCTCCATACACAGTGTAGGGAGGGTTGGTGAATTATCAGTGAGTTTACACACTGTTCACTAGAACTATAGACACTGGTTACTAATCAAAACCGATCTCCATACACAGTGCCGTGAAGGGAGGGGTGGTCATTAATAGGAGGTTTACACACTGTTCACTAGAACTATAGACACTGGTCTCCATACACAGTTTAGGGAGGTTGGTGAATATGAGTTTACACACTGTTCACTAGAACTATAGAACACTGGTGACCCATCACGATCTCCATACACAGTGTAGGGAGGGGTGGTGATTAATATGAGTTTACACACTGTTCCTACGAACTATAGCACCTGGTGACCAATCACACTGATCTCCATCACAGTGTAGGGAGGGTTGTGAATTATCAGTGAGTTCACAACTGTCACTAGACGAGACACTGGTTACTATCAAAACCGTATCTCCATACAGATGTAGGGAAGGTGGTGAATATATAGTGAGTTTACACACTGTTCACTAGAACTATACCACTGGTCTCCATACACAGTAGGGAGGTTGGTGAATTAATAGTGATTTTACACACTGTTCACTTGACTATAGACACTGGTCTCCTACACAGAGTAGGGAGGGTTGGTGAATTAATAGTGAGTTTACCACCTGTTCACTAGAACTATAGACACTGGTCTCCATACACAGAGTAGGGGAGGGTTGGTGAATTATTAGTGGTTTACACACTGTTCACTAGAATTATAGACACTCGGTGACCCATCACACTGATCTCCATACACAGTGTAGGGAGGGGTGGTGAATTAATAGTGAGTTTACACACTGTTCACTAGAATTAGACACTGGTCTCCTACACAGAGTGGGAGGGGTGGTGAATTAATAGTGAGTTTACACACTGTTCACTAGAATTATAGACACTGGTGACCCATCACACTGATCTCCATACCAGTGTAGGGAGGGGTGGTGAATTAATAGTGAGTTTACACACTGTTCACTAGAATTATGACACTGGTCTCCATACACAGTGTAGGGAGGTGGAATTAATAGTGAGTTTACACACTGTTCACTAGAACTATAGACACTGTGACCCTCACACTGATCTCCATACACAGTGTAGGGCAGCCAATCACTATAAATAAAAATCAACACAATAACTGAGAAATTATACCCAATGTCGTAGGTTTATGACAAGTTTAAAGGGCATGTCCTCCCACCAAATTAACTTTTGTAATACCGTAGGTAGTACCCCAAACCTTCTAACCATAATAACCACACATCAGATACAGTGATTACGGTCCTTGTACACAGAGATACACATTCAGTCACAGTATTATTTTGTGCCTCTGTATTACAAAAGAAATAATTTTTACAAGTAAAGTATTAATGTTTTATTATAATCAAATAAAAATGAATAAATAATGGGTTTTCGATAAAATGAAGCAGGAAAGAATAGAAAAAAGATCATGGTATCAGCAGTGGGCACACTTGTCAGAACTATAGTGGTTGGCCCCTTCTAACTGCCCCGTACCTGTAATGTATAAAGTTTAATACCAAACTGAAAAAGGAAGGGGCCACCACGCAGAAATTTATGCAAAACGAAACCTTGGTTTATTGCAAAAACCTATTTCTGCTTGATGTCCCCTTATTAATATCATAGATCATAGTCCACGCAGTAGCCCTTAAGGTTCATACACACGTGCGATGTGTATGAACGAACGTTTTGTCCGATAACCGCCCCGTGTGTAGGCGCTTAATTGGCCAAAATGGACGTTAGGTCCGGGATCGTTGCCCAACAATGACTGTTTGTGTAAAGTGCCCACACGGGTCAATTATCAGCCAAAACGTGCGTTCATACACCGTGCATGGCACATGTGTACGAACCTTTAGTTTAAAGCATCATGGGATCACGTCAGGTAAGACGGAAGTTTTTGGTTTCTGCATTTGTCCGAATTTCATCAAATATCTGGTTAAAAAACCGTAATATTCTGGTCATATAGCAGTCGGCATTGCGGGCAGATAACTGACCATCAGAGCTGTGCAATGGGATTGAATGATCAGTGATATTAACCAGTTAGGTTCCTGTTGTGATCACTGTGGCTCGATGGGTTTCTGCGGCTGGTCTGTGTCATGTCTACATAGACATTCATGGGCAGACTCTCCATTCGACTTGAAACGAAACTTCTTCTGTTTAAATATGCAATAAACATTGAATTATTAAAAGGTTGCGGTAATGAATTAAAAAAACTTTAAGGAGAACTAAACCAAAATGGTCTTACTACAGAATCGTAAAACCATCCCCCCCATAGAACACCATATACTGTAAAATCCATGGTCTGGCCCGCCTCCTGACCCTCAATCCGGAGTAATTACCAGGGGGCAGGGGGAGCACCGCATGAGGGGCCCTGGAGCCAGGGGCCCCATCTTATTTTTCCTACGACAGATTACCTCCTCCCAGAAAACCACTGTGGAAAAGCACGGATAGGGGCCCCATCTTGGTTTTTCTGGGGGGCCCATGGATTCCTAGTTACAACACCACTGCCTCAGTCCCGGCTCCCTTGCCTTATCCTCCTGTAAAAGGATTGGCTAGAGACAACTAGTGCCATGACCACATGTTTCTGCATTAGCTAGAACTGAGCATGTGTAAAGGAAACAATGGTCACTGACTAAATGTGGTGATACAGGAATGCTGGAAATAAAACACCAACCCCCATGTAAATAAGGTAAATTTCCCAGCACTTAAATCAAATGAATGAGACACAGATTACTGCTTTTATATCTACGGTAGGTACTCTGCTTTCTGATACAGTAACAGAAAAACCTTAACCACGAAGGACGGAGTGGGGTAGACTTGCAGCCTAAAAAATTCAAAGAGGTGTGAGATATCTGCACTAAAAAAAGGGGGACTACCCCCTATATCAACATGAATTACTGTGACACATTCAGGTTCCTTCGTACCAAGAAACATTATTTGTATGTTTATAATCTGAAGGAGATGGCCACAGGGGAAGTGGTTTGATGTATTGACAGGTTAAGATGGACACGGTTTGTTCTTGGTATTATGTTCTTGTAGATGTTTCTGGTGACACGAATTTCTTGTCGTGTGGTTTGAATTTTCACAGAGCTCAACCTCCACTCTTCCCTTTTATCACCACTGCTGCATGGCGAGCGTGCAAAATACCTTGCAGTGTGTGTTCACCAAACCTCCCAGTGCGACACATTTCTCAACAACAGTTCTGGATATCAACAATGTACATTTACATACATCAGGCCCCCGTTCAGAAGAGCTACAGTGTATTTACACACACACGTGAACAATCCATATGTTGTGGGACCAGAAATGTACTCCTTTTAATGCTTTATATTAGAATTCTACCATCAATATATATATATTATAGGATATTCATTATATAAATAAAATATTTGTATAATATCCTACTAACATTACAGCCTTGGCCTCACTTTTACATTGATGGGGTTTTTCCGTTTATTTTTCTATGTGTTTGCATTGTCTCTAGGCATTGTGGGTAACGTGCAAATAATCACATTCCAACGCATTTCTATGTGTCTGTGTTTGATTTTGGGTTAGGCTTCTAGTATAATGGTCACATGCCCAGAGCCAGTGCAGTAGGTCTAGTGAATTAATAGTGTTCACTAGAACTATAGACACTGGTCTCCATACACAGTGTAGGGAGGGTTGGTGAATAGTGAGTTTACACACTGTTCACTAGAACTATAGACCCTGGTGATCCATCACACTGATCTCCTACACAGTGTAGGGAGGGTTGGTGAATAGTGAGTTTACACACTGTTCACTAGAACTAGACACTGGTGACCAATCACACTGATCTCTATACACAGTGTAGGGAGGGTTGGTGAATAGTGATTTTACACACTGTTCACTAGAACTATAGACACTGGTGACCCATCAACCGATCTCCATACCCAGTGTAGGGAGGGTGGTGAATTACGTGAGTTTACACACTGTTCACTAGAACATAGACACTGGTGACCAATCACACTGATCTCCATACACAGTGTGGGAGGGTTGGTGAATTATCAGTGAGTTTACACACGTTCACTAGAACTATAGACACTGGTTACTAATCAAAACCGATCTCCATACACAGTGAAGGGAGGGGTGGTGAATTAATAGTGAGTTTACACACTGTTCACTAGAACTATAGACACTGGTCTCCATACACAGTGTAGGGAGGGTTGGTGAATAGTGAGTTTACACACTGTTCCATACACACTGTGTATGGAGATCAGTGTGATTGGTCACCATGTCTATAGTTCTAGTGAACAGTGTGTAAACTCAATATTAATTCACCACCCCCCTCCCTACACTGTGAAGGGATCAGTGTGATGGGTCACCAGTGTCTATAGTGTCTAGTGAACAGTGTGTAAACTGCACTATTCACCAACCCTCCCTACCGTGTATGGAGACCAGTTGTCTATAGTTCTAGTGAACAGTGTGTAAACTCACCTATTAATTCACCACCCTCCCTTCACTGTGTATGGAGATCGGTTTTTGATTAGTACCAGTGTCTATAGTTCTAGTGAACAGTGTGTAAACTCTACTGATAATTCACCAACCCTCCCTACACTGTGTATGGAGAGCAGTGTGATTGGTCACCAGTGTCTATAGTTCTAGTAGACAGTGTGTAAACTCACTGATAATTCACCACCCCTCCCTACACTGTGTATGGAGATCAGTGTGATGGGTCACCAGGGTCTATAGTTCTAGTGAACAGTGGTGTAAACTCATATTCACCAACCCTCCCTACACTGTGTATAGAGATCGTGTGATTGGTCACCAGTGTCTAGTTCTAGTGAACAGTGTGTAAACTCACTATTCACCAACCCTCCCTACACTGTGTATGGAGATCAGTGTGATGATCACCAGTGTCTATAGTTCAGTGAACATGTGTAAACTCACTATTCACAACCCTCCCTACACTGTGTATGGAGACCAGTGTCTATAGTTCTAGTGAACACTATTATTCACTAGACCTCACTGCACTGGCTCTGGGCATGTGACCATTATACAGAAGCCATACCCAAAATCAAACACACATAGAATGCGTTGGAATGTGATTATTGCACGTTTACCCACAATGCCTAGAGACAATGCAAACACATAGAAAAAATAAACGGAAAAACCCCATCAATGTAAAAGTTAGGCCAAGGCCTGTAATTTTTAGTAGGATATTATACAAATATTTTATTTATATAAATGATATCCTATTAAATATATATATATGATGTAGAATTCTAATAAGCACTAAAAGGGAGTACATTTCTGGTCCCACACACAATGGATTGTTCACGTGTGTGTGTGTAAATACACTGTAAGCTCTTCTGAACGGGGGCCTGATGTATGTAAATGTACATTGTTGATATCCAGAACGTGTTTTAGAAATGTGTCGCACTGAGGTTTGGTGAACACACACTGCAAGGTATTTTGCACGCTCGCCATGCAGCAGGGTGATAAAAGGAAGGAAGTGGAGGTTGAGCTCTGTGAAAATTCAAACCACACGACAAGAAATTCGTGTCACCAGAAACATCTACAAGAACATAATACCACAGAACACCGTGTCCATCTTAACCTGTCAATACATCAAAAAACCACTTCCCCTTGGCCATCTCCTTCCAGTAATGTCCTCCAAGTGTCTCAGAAACCTGCCCCTATTATATCCGATAACTTCCCCATGGCCATCTCCTTCCAGTAATCGTCCTCCAGTCCAAGTGTCTCAGAAACCTCCCCTATTATTCCGAATAACTTCCCCTTGGCCATCTCCTTCCAGTAATGGTCCTCCAAGTGTTCTCAGAAACCTGCCCCTATTATATCCGAATAACTTCCCCATGGCCATCTCCTTCCAGTAATCGTCCTCCAAGTCCAAGTGTCTCAGAAACCTGCCCCTATTATATCCGAATAACTTCCCTTGGCCATCTCCTTCCAGTAATGGTCCTCCATGTCTCAGAAACCTGCCCCTATTATATCCGAATAACTTCCCCATGGCCATCTCCTTCCAGTAATGGTCCTCCAAGTCCAAGTGTCTCAGAAACCTGCCCCTATTATATCCAATAACTTCCCCTTGGCCACTCCTTCCATAATGTCCTCCAAGTGTCTCAGAAACCTGCCCCTATTATATCCAATACATCCCCTGGCCATCTCCTTCCAGTAATGGTCCTCCAAGTGTCTCAGAAACTCCCACTATTATATCTGAATAACTTCCCCTTGGCCATCTCCCCAAGTAATGGTCCTCCAAGTCCAAGTGTCTCAGAAACCTGCCCCTATATATATCCGAATAACTTCCCTTGGCCATCTTCTGAGACACTTGGACTTGGAGGACCATTACTGGAAGGAGATGGCCAAGGGGAAGTTATTCGGATATAATAGGGGCAGGTTTCTGAGACACTTGGAGGACCATTACTGGAAGGAGATGGCCAAGGGGAGTTATTCGGTATAATAGGGGCAGGTTTCTGAGACACGTGGACTTGGAGGACGATTACTGAAGGAGATGGCCATGGGGAAGTTTTCGGATATAATAGGGGCGGTTTCTGAGACACTTGGAGGACCTTACTGAGAAGAGTGGCCAAGGGAAGTTTTCGGATAATAATAGGGGCAGGTTTCTGAGACACTTGGACTTGGAGACGATTACTGGAAGGAGATGGCCATGGGGAAGTTATTCGGATATAATAGGGGCAAGGTTTCTGAGACACTTGGAGGACCATTACTGGAAGGGAATGGCCAAGGGGAAGTGGTTTGATGTATTGACAGGTTAAGATGGACACGGTTTGTTCTTGGTATTATGTTCTTGTAGATGTTTCTGGTGACACGAATTTCTTGTCGTGTGGTTGAATTTTCACAGAGTCTCAACCTCCACTTCCTTCCCTTTTATCACCACTGCTGCATGGCGAGCGTGCAAAATACCTTGCAGGGTGTGTCACCAAACCTCCCAGTCGACAATTTCTACTAAACGTTCTGGATATCAACAATGTACATTTACCATACATCAGGCCCCCGTTCAGAAGAGCTTACAGTGTATTTACACACACACGTGAACAATCCATATGTTGTGGGACCAGAAATGTACTCCCTTTAATGCTTTATTTAGAATTCTACCATCAATATATATATATTAATAGGATATTCATTTATTAAATAAAATATTTGTATTATTCCTACTAACATTACAGCCTTGGCCTCACTTTTCATTGATGGGGTTTTTCCGTTTATTTTTTCTATGTGTTTGCATTGTCTCTAGGCATTGTGGGTAAACGTGCAAATAATCACATTCCAACGCATTTCTATGTGTCGTGTTTGATTTTGGGTTTGGCTTCTAGTATAATGGTCACATGCCAGAGCCAGTGCAGTGAGGTCTAGTGAATTAATAGTGTTCACTAGAACTATAGACACTGGTCTCCATACACAGTGTAGGGAGGGTTGGTGAATAGTGAGTTTACACACTGTTCACTAGAACTATAGACACTGGTGATCATCACACTGATCTCCATACACAGTGTAGGGAGGGTTGGTGAATAGTGAGTTTACACACTGTTCACTAGAACTAGACACTGGTGACCAATCACACTGATCTCTATACACAGTGTAGGGAGGGTTGGTGAATAGTGAGTTTACACACTGTTCACTAGAACTATAGACACTGGTGACCCCACACTGATCTCCATACACAGTGTAGGGAGGGGTGGTAATTATCAGTGAGTTACACACTGTTCACTAGAACTATAGACACTGGTGACCAATCACACTGATCTCCATACACAGTGTAGGAGGTTGTGAATTATCAGTGAGTTTACACACTGTTCACTAGAACTATAGACACTGGTTACTAATCAAAACCGATCTCCATACACAGTGAAGGGAGGGGTGGTGAATTAATAGTGAGTTTACACACTGTTCACTAGAACTATAGACACTGGTCTCCATACACAGTGTAGGGAGGTTGGTGAATAGTGAGTTTACACACTGTTCACTAGAACTATAGACACTGGTGACCCATCACACGATCTCCATACACATGTAGGAGGGGTGGTGAATTAATATTGAGTTTACACACTGTTCACTAGAACTATAGACACTGGTGACCAATCACACTGATCTCCATACACAGTGTAGGGAGGGTTGGTGAATTATCAGTGAGTTTACACACTGTTCACTAGAACTATAGACACTGGTTACTAATCAAAACCGATCTCCATACACAGTGTAGGGAAGGTTGGTGAATTAATAGTGAGTTTACACACTGTTCACTAGAACTATGACCTGGTCTCCATACACGAGTAGGGAGGGTTGGTGAATTAATAGTGAGTTTCACACTGTTCACTTGAACTATAGACACTGGTCTCCATACACAGAGTAGGGAGGGTTGGTGAATTAATAGTGAGTTTACACACTGTTCACTAGAACTATAGACACTGGTCTCCATACACAGAGTAGGGAGGGTTGGTGAATTATTAGTGAGTTTACACACTGTTCACTAGAACTATAGACACTGGTGACCAATCACACTGATCTCCATACACAGTGTGGGAGGGGTGGTGAATTAATAGTGAGTTTACACACTGTTCACTAGATTATAGACACTGGTCTCCATACCAGAGTAGGGAGGGGTGGTGAATTAATAGTGAGTTTACACACTGTTCACTAGAATTATAGACACTGGTGACCCATCACACTGATCTCCATACACAGTGTAGGGAGGGGTGGTGAATTAATAGTGAGTTTACACACTGTTCACTAGAATTATAGACACTGGTCTCCATACACAGTGTAGGGGGGTGGTGAATTAATAGTGAGTTTACCAACTGTTCACTAGAACTATAGACCTGGTGACCCATCACACTGATCTCCATACACAGTGTAGGGCAGCCAATCACTATAAATAAAAATCAACACAAATAACTGAGAAATTTATACCCATGTCGTAGGTTTATGACAAGTTAAAGGGCATGTCCTCCCACCAAATTAACTTTTGTATATACCGTAAGGTATACCCCCAAACCTTCTAACCATAATAACCACACATCAGAGTACATGATTACGGTCCTGTTACACAGGATACACATTCAGTCACAGTATTATTTTGTGCCTCTGTATTACAAAAAAATAATTTTTACAAGTAAAGTATTAAATGTTTATTATAATCAATAAAAAATGATAAATAATGGGTTTTCGATAAAATTTAAGGCAGGAAAGAATAGAAAAAAGATCATGGTATCAAGCAGGTGTGCACACTTGTCAGAACTATGTGGTTGGCCCTTCTAAACTGCCCCGTACCCTGTATAGTATAAAGTATAATGAACCAAACATGAAAAAGGAAGGGGGCACCACGCAAAATTGTATGCAAAACGTAACCTGGTTTATTGCAAAAAACTATTTCTGCTTGATGTCCCCTTATTAATAGATCATAGATCATAGCCCACGCAGTAGCCCTTAGGTTCATACACACGTGCGATGTGTATGAACGAACGTTTTGTCCGATAACCGGCCCGTGTGTAGGCGCTTAATTGGCCAAAATGGACGTTAGGTCCGGGATCGTTGCCCAACAATGACTGTTTGTGTAAAGTGCCCACACGGGTCAATTATCAGCCAAAACGTGCGTTCATACACCGTGCATGGCCATGTGTACGAACCTTTAGTTTAAGCATCATGGGATCGCAGTCAGGTAAGACGGAAGTTTTTGGTTTCTGCATTGTCCCGAATTTTCATCAATATCTGGTTAAAAAACACGTAATATTCTGGTCATAATAGCAGTCGGCATTGCGGGCAGATAACTGACCAATCAGAGCTGTGCAATGGGATTGAATGATCAGTGATATTAACCGGTTAGTTCCTGTTTGATCACTGTGGCTCGATGGGTTTCTGCGGCTGGTCTGTGTCATGTCTACATAGACATTCATGGGCAGACTCTCCATTCGAGGCTTGAAACGAAACTTCTTCTGTTTAAATATGCAATAAACATTGAATTTTAAAAGGTTTGGCGTAATGAATTAAAAAACATTAAGGAGAACTAAACCAAAATGTCTTCTACAGAATCGTAAAACATCCCCCCCATAGAAACACCAATAGACTGTAAAATCCATGGTCTGGCCACGCCTCCTGACCTCAATCCAGGGGAGTAATTACCAGGGGGGCAGGGGGAGCAACCGCATGAGGGGCCCTGGAGCCAAGGGGGCCCCATCTTATTTTTCCTACGACAGATAAGCCTCTCCCAGAAAACCACTGTGGATAAAGCACGGATAGGGGCCCCATCTTGGTTTTTCTGGGGGGGCCCAGTGGATTCCTAGTTACAACCACTGCCTCATCCCATGCTCCTTGCCTTATCCTTCCTGTAAGGATTGGCTAGAGACAACTAGTGGCCATGACCACATGTTTCTGCAGTAGCTTAGAACTGAGCATGTGTAAAGGAAACAATGGTCACTGACTAAATTGTGTGATACAGGAATGCTGGAAATAAAACACAAACCCCATGTAAAGGTAAAATTTCCCAGCACTTAAATCAAAATGAGAAATGACACAGATTACTGCTTTTATATCTACGGTAGGTACTCTGCTTTCTGATACAGTAACAGAAAAACCTTAACCACGAAGGACGGAGTGGGGTAGACTTGCAGCCTAAAAAATTCAAAGAGGTGTGAGATATCTGCACTAAAAAAAGGGGGACTAACCCCTATATCAAACATGGAATTACTGTGGACACATTCAGGTTCCTTCGTACCAAAGAACATTATTTGTTATGTTTATAATCTGAAGGAGAAAAGCAAAACTTTGTTTTCATTGGCTGAGACCACACTAATTTTTCGTTATATATATTTTCCGTTTGCGCTTGCCTTTGCACGTGCGATTTTGCCATTTTCTGTTGTGGAAACGCATCAAAAATGGTGAACGCTCGTGTGCTACCCAAATTGAAACGTATGCGCATCGGAAATCGGGGGAATTTTCCCAAAAATCCCGCGATTTCCATTTTAGTGAAAGTCGCTGGCGCAATCGCGAGCGAAAACGCACAAAAGCTCGGTAGTGTGACCTAGCCTGAGACTTGAAAACCAGTAAAGTAACTCCTATAAGTAACGGTACTTACCAAAGCTTTACCGATCAAGCCCAGACCATGATCAGGGTCAGAAGAAAGAAGGCAGCGGTAATTATGACGAGAATATGGTTTCTACTTGGCGCTGGATGCTTCGTCTCCGGGAGATTTTTTTTAGGTAACAGTCATTAATATTAGATTTTCGTGGCAAGGTGGAGTCGGTCTATTGATATCAGATGGTTTTAGCATGAACTTCTATCAGAATTTTATCAACATTTAAAGGAGAATTAAGGCGGATTTTTATTTAAAGGGAATCTCCACTTGGGGACTCTGTTTTATTGAAGAACAGGAGGTAAAGGAGCTGTGTCTTACCTCCCGTCCAATCAGGAGCAAGGAGACGGCTGCGCATAGGATCAGAGTCCTCGGGACCTGTCAGACTACGCGATGGGTAAGTATCTTCTCTCCTGGCTCCTGCAGGTTTTATTGAAGAACGGGAGGTAAACACAGCTCCTTTACAACCCACGTCCTTCAATAAAACTGAACACCAAAAAATGATTTTACCAGTGGAGATTCCCTTTAAATCCCACGCTGACTCCCCCCTCTCTCCATGGCCTGGTCTTTTTTATTTCTCCCAGCAGGCTGACCAGTGCTGGTTAGCCTGTCATGTAACTGACAGTAGCCAAATGGCATCATTTCCATGTCGCCGTTCTTAGCATAGTCTGGTGCATGGCAAATTACTCTATTTAGCCACCGGCTGTGTAGAAACAAACCCAGGAGGTGGGAGTCAGTGGGGGACCCCAGGAAGGTAAGGTACTTGCACTGGGGGATTATAGTTCCAGCTGGACACATGTCTGTACCCTCCACGTGGCAGAGGTTCGCTGCCCCTTTAAACTTCATCGATACCATCATCTAACTTCTCTTGGGCTGTATTAAAAGTTGCCCTGAAATGAATCTGCAGCTCCAATCAGATAACCTCTAATTGGTACCTAAGCCCAGAATCATCCAATTACTCACCACTACTGGAGTTATTCCCAATATCCTTGGGCATCACAATAATTACGGTTCCTCCGCCACAGATGCGATATTTCTCTGGCCAGAATCCAGCATGCCATCACACAGGTAAAATCCGGTGTCATTATCTGTCACGTTATTAATCGTCACGGTGAAATCGAGAACGGTTCCAGACACGTGCAGGCGTTCGCCGTGATAACTGTATATATGAGATTGTTTCTCTGGTTGACAAATACTATTTTGTTGAAGTGTTTTCTTAAGTTCACCCCACTATGTTTTCTTTGCTCTGCAAGCAGGAAATGTGGCAGGAACCTCCGGTTCGTTAGGATGGATTTCGGATATTGGATTATTCCTCCGCTAGGATTTCTTTTAAAAAGATAAAACATGTGTGAAGACTGGGAACCAATGGGGGTCCGTATTTCTGTAGAGATGTCCGAACTTCGCGAAATCCGGTCCGCTCGAGGATCCGCGAGAAATTCGAAAATCCGCGAGCGGACCCATTAAAATGAAAAAATCCTCGAAAATACAGAAATCCTCGTCATTTCGAAAATTTTCGAAAACGCCGTTCGGAAAAGTTCGGAAGGCAGAAAACCGGAAATCATCGATATCCGCGGTTTGCGAATGAGGTAAATCCGCCGCGGATCCGGGTTCGGATCCGCGAACTGGGCCATCACTATATTTCGTGGCTTCCAAGCAATTCCTTAAATTATAGTTCATTGGGGTTGGAAAAAAAAAGGCAAACCTCAAAACCCCACCCAACCAATAAAAACAAAGTACCAGTAAAATAATATAGCACTAATGGTGAAACCGAAACTACAGGGACCCTTTATCTAGACTGTGGATATATGGAATAGTGGTTCAAAATGCAGACATGGTGTAATATAATAGCACTAGGTGATTACATAGGTGAATGTAATCTCTTGATTACATTCAGCTGTGTCTAGTCCTAATTAGCACTGATTCCTGTCTCTTTATTACATTCACCTGTGTCACAGACCTAATTAGCGCTGATTACCTGTCTCTTTTTATACATTCACCTGTGCCATAGTCCTAATCAGCGCTGATTACCTGTCTCCTTATTCTTCACCTGTGTCACAGACCTAATTAGCGCTGATTTACCTGTCTCTTTATTACATTCACCTGTGTCATAGTCCATATCACGCTGATTACCTGTCTCCTTATTACATCACTCGTACAACCTGTGCCATAGTCCTAATCAGTTTGCTGATACCTGTCTCCTTATTACATTCACTGGCCATAGTCCTAATCATGCTGATACCTGTCTTATTACATTCAGCTGTGCCATGTCCATCACGCTGATTACCTTCTCCTTATTACATTCACCTGTGCCATAGTCCTAATCAGCGCTGATTAAACTGTCTCTTTATTACATTCAACCTGTGTCACACAGACCTAATCAGTGCTGATTACCTGTCTCCTATTACATTCACCTGTGCCATAGTCCTAATCAGTGCTGATTACCTGTCTCCTTATTACATTCACCTGTGCCTAGTCCTAATCAGCACTGATTACCTGTCTCTTTATTACATTTACCTTGCCATAGTCCTAAACGCTGATTACCTGTCGCTTTATTACATTCATCTGTGCCATAGTCCATCACACTGATTACCTGTCTCTTTATTACATTCACTTGTGCCATAGTCCTAATCAGCGCTGATTAACTGTCTCTTTATTACATTCATCACCTGTGCCTAGTCCTAATCAGCGCTGATTACCTGTCTCTTATTACATTCACCTGTGCATAGTCCTAATCAGCGCTGATTACCTCCGCTTTATTACATTCACCTGTGCCATAGTCCTAATCAGCACTGATTACCTGTCTCTTTATTACATTCACCTGTGCCATAGTCCTAATCGCGCTGATTACTGTCTCTTTATTACATTCACCTGTGCCATATTCCTAATCAGCGCTGATTACCTGTCCCTTATTACATTCACCTGTGTATAGTCCTAATCGCGCTGATTACCTGTCTCTTTATTACATTCATCTGTGCCATAGTCCTAATCAGCACTGATTACCTGTCTCTTTATTACATTCACCTGTGCCATAGTCCTAATCACGCTGATTAACTGTCCTCTTTTTATGACATTCCCTGTGCCATAGTCTCTAATCAGCGCTGATTAACTGTCGCCTTATTAACATTCACACTGTGGCATAGTCCTAATCAGCGCTGATTACTGTCTCCTTATTACATTCACCTGTGTCATAGTCCTATCAGCCTGATTACGCTTCTCTTTATTACTTCACCTGTGGCCATAGCCTAATCAGCGCTGATTACCTGTCATCTTTATTACAGCTCTTCTTCACCTGTGCCATAGTCCTAATCAGCACTGATACCTGACTCTTTATTACATTCACCTGTGCCATAGTCCTAATCAGCGTCGATTACCTGTCTCCTTATTACATCACCCTGTGTCATAGTCCTAATCAGCGCTGATTACCGACTCTTTATTACATTCACCTGTGCCATAGTCCTAATCAGCGCTGATTACCTGTCTCTTTATTAACTTCACCTGTCCATAGTCCTAATCAGCGCTGTGATTACCTGTCCCTTATTACACTTCACCTGTGTCATAGTCCTAATCAGCGCTGATACCTGTCTCTTGGTTGCTTTCACTGTGTTCAGGCGCAGGTTTTAAATGTTTACAGTGCACACAGACACTCAGGAAAGCTTGGTGTAGCCTTTCAAGCCTCATTCGTTTGCATTAGAATGAGAACTACTTATCACTACCTTACACATCTATTTAATTTCCAAACCCACCGCAGTGTACACAGAGCCCTATAGAGTGAATGGGAAAGAATTTCACAACTGTGTCACAACTGCTCAGTTTCTTTCTACTACAAACTGAACGGGAAACGTAAACGCACCTCATCACAGAATAGATAGTGTGCAGTTGTTACGTCCTTTCAGGCAGGTTCCAGCACAAGGAAAGGGCCCCGAAGAAGACGCAAGCCAAGAAACATCTTATCACCAAGCCAAGTCATTCGATTTTGTGTTCTTGTCACTTTACAACCTGTGATAACAGTTTCTTAGTTACAACCCTCCTTCTCGCAACAACTTGATGTAAATTGTGAAACGGCTGGAAAATGAAGTGGATCAACGGTCATAAAGTGTAACTACCGAGAGAGTGTATTGATTCAATTGGATCAGAACATAATACAATTATCTTGGACCTATTCAATTCGCTCTTCTAGCTCTGCTACTGGAATTCAAATCCAGTCCTCTACCACCTAACCACACCCCTACATGCCCAGGCCATGCTTAGTGTTTCGGGGCACCGGATAGACCCTTTAGAAACCTGTTTTTTTGGCTGTGGTCACGTCTGTGCGCCTGCTGTATCTAACTATATAAGGATATAAGTATAATTTACAGAATAAAGGCCTTAGGGAAAGCAACAAAGACAATTTTCATTTATCTGCAATCTTTAGTTTATTAAGTTTCACTAACTAACAGCAACAAGTAGTATGGTGAAAAAAAAGCAGAAAATAATCCTGTGGTGACGCAAGAGATATTTTATTGCAAATTTAATTTTTTTTCCAGCCACTAGGGTGGTTTCCAGTTTTAATTTTTCAGGTAAAATTCAGTGTCCAATCTTACATCAATTTTATGTACTGGTCTATAGCACCCAATATACCAAGACAACCAACCGATCAGATACCCTGGTCTATAGTCACCCAATATACCAACACACCACCCATCAGATTCACCCTGGTCTATAGCACACAATAACCACACACAAAACCCGACTCGATACCCTGTCTATAGCACCCAATATACCAACACACCTTATCAGATACCCTGGTCTATAGTCAACCGCAATTACCAACAACACCCTATCCAGATACCGCTGGGTCTATAGCACCCAATATACCAACACAAAACCGATCAGTATACTCGCTGTTCTATAGCACCCAGTGTACCGCCACCATACACCGCTATCATATACCTGGTCTATAGCCCAGTCACCCATATACCACACACCTTATCAAGTCCCTGGTCATATAGCACCCAATATACCACACACACCCTATCAGATACCGTGTCTATATCACCCAATATACTAACACACCCTAAATCAGATACCCTGGGCTATAGCACCCAATATACCACAACACAACAACCGATCAGATACCTGGGGGTTCTATCCAGGCACCCAGTTGTACCCCACACAACCCTATCATATACCCGGTCGTATAGCACGCCCATATACCACCACACACCCATCAGATACCCTGGTCTATGTCAAGCCCAATATCACCAACACACCCTATCAGATACCACTGGTCTATCGCACCCAATCTACCAACACACCCATTCAGATACCCTGGTCTACTAGCACCCATGTGTACCCACAACACCCATCAGATACCCTGTCGATAGCACCCAATTACCAACACACCTTATCAATACCCTGGTCTATAGACTACAAACATATAGACCTTACGCCACAATATACGCAACACCACACACCCTACTCAGATACCCTGGTCTATAGCACCCAATATACAACACCATCACCCTGGTCATGCACATACCAACCGCATCCGTCTATAGCACCCCAGTGTACCCCACACCCTATCAGATACCGCTGGTCGTAGCACCCAATATACCAACACAACCCTATCAGATACCCTGGTCTAGTAGCACCCATATAAACCAACCACATCCCTATCAGATACCCTGGTCTATAAGCACCCAATATACCAACACACCCTATCAGATACCCTGGTCTATAGCACCCAGTATACCAACACACCCTATCAGATACCGCTGGTCTATATCCCAGTATACCACACACACCCTATTCAGTCCTTGGTCTTACACCCCAGTATATAGCCCCACATCCCCTATGCAGATACCCTGGTTCTATAATAGCACCCATATACCAACCCACCCCTATCATATACCCTGGTCTATAGCACCCAGTATACCCAACACAACCCTATCGATACCCTGGTCTATAGCACCCATATACTAACCACGACCCTATCAGATAACCTGGTCTATAGCATCCAAGTATACCACACACCTCCTATCAGATACCCTGGTCTATATGCACCCAGTAAGCCAACCACCCTATCAGATACGCCTGTGTCATAGCACCCAGTAACCCCACACACGACCCTATCAGATACCCTGGTCTATGGCATCCTACTATACCAACACAGACCCATCAGATACCCTGGTCTATAGCCCCAGTATAAACACAACCCAACACTCCTAGTCAATACCCTGGTCTATATGCACCCAATAATACCAACACACCCTATCAGATACCTCTGGTCTATAGGGGCACCCAATTACCAACCCACCCGAATCAATAGCCGGCTGTCTATAGATCCCCAGTGTAACCTTCCACACAGCCCTACAGATAACCCTGGTCTATAGCTCCACCCAATTACCAACACACCCTATCAGTATCCCTGGTCTATAAGCACCCAGTAATACAAACCACACCCTATCAATACCCTGGTCTATATCACCCAGTATACCAACACCCTTCAGTACCCTGGTCATAGTCAACCCCCATATACCCCAACACCCTATCAGATACCCTGGTCTCTAAGCACCCAATATACCAACAACCAAATCCCTATGATACCTGGTCTATAGCACCCATATACAACACACCCTATCAGATACCCTGGTCTAAGGCACCCAGTCATCCAAACCAACACACCCTATCAGATACCCTGGTCATAACAACCCAGTATAACCGCACACAAATCCACACACTATCAGATACCCTGGTCTATGGCACCTAATATACCAACACAACCCTATCATATTACCCCTGGTCTATAGCACCCAGTATACCACACTCCCCTATCAGATATCCCTGGTCTATAGCACCCCTCAGTATACCACACACCCTATCAGATACCCTGGTCTATAGCACCAGTATAGACCAACACACCCAATCAGATACCGCGTCTGATAGCCCCCGTGTACCGCCACACACACCTATCCAATACCCTGTCTATAGGGCACCCATGTACCCCACACACCCAATCGATATACCTGGTCTTCGCACCCAGTGTACCCCGACACACCCTATCAGAATCCCTGGTCTAATAGCACCCATATACCACAACACACCCTATCAGATACCCTGGTCTATACACCCAATATACCAACACAAACCCTATCAGATACCCTGTCTATAGCACCCAATAACCAACACCCCGATCAGAGATACCTGGTCTATAGCACCCATGTAACCCCACACACCCTATCAGATACCCTGACTAATAGGCCACCCATATAACTCAACACACCCTATCAGCTACCCGGTCTATAGCACCCAATATACCAACAACACCAACCCTACTCAATACCCTGGTCTATAGCACCCAATAATACCAACACAATCACAACCCTATCAGATACACTGGTCTATAGGCACCCCGTATACCAGCACAACCTATCAATACCCTGGTCTAATATCACCCAGTATACAACACACCCTATCAGATACCCTGGTCTCTAGCACCCAGTATACCCCCACACCACCTATCAGATACCTGGTCTATATTAGCATCCCAATATACCACACACAGCCCTATCAGTACCCTGGTCTATAGCACCCATATACCAACACACACCCTATCGATACCCTGGTCATACCCCAGTATACCAACACCCCCTATCAGCTACCCTGGTCTAATAGCATCCCGTATACCAACACCCCCTATCAGATCCCTAGTCTATATCCACCCGTATACCCACACACCCTATTCAGCTCCCCTGGTCTATAGCACCCTATAACCACAACCCTATCAATACCCTGGTCTATACACCCAGTATACCCACACACCCTATCAGATACCCTGTCTATAGACCCAGTAATACCAACAAATTATTACATTCACCTGTGTCACAGACCTAATTAGCGCTGATTACCTGTCTCTTTATTACATTCACCTGTGCCATAGTCCTAATCAGCGCTGATTACCTGTCTCCTTATTACATTCACCTGTGTCACAGACCTAATTAGCGCTGATTACCTGTCTCTTTATTACATTCACCTGTGCCATAGTCCTAATCAGCGCTGATTACCTGTCTCCTTATACAAGTCACCTGTGCCATAGTCCTAATCAGCACTGATTACCTGTCTCTTTATTACATTTACCTGTGCCATAGTCCTAATCAGCGCTGATTACCTGTCTCTTTATTACATTCATCTGTGCCATAGTCCTAATCAGCACTGATTACCTGTCCTTTATTACATTCACTTGTGCCATAGTCCTAATCAGCGCTGATTAACTGTCTCTTATTAACATTCTACCTGTGCCATAGTCCTAATCAGCGCTGATACCTGTCTCCTATTACATTCACCGTCTCATAGTCCTAATCAGCGCTGATTACCTGCTCTTTATTACATTCACCTGTGCATAGTCCTAATCAGCACTGATTACTGTCTCTTATACATTCACCTGTGCCATAGTCCTAATCAGCGCTGATTAACTGTCTCTTTATTACATTCACCTGTGCCATAGTCCTAATCAGCGCTGATTACCTGTCTCCTTATTACATTCACCTGTGTCATAGTCCTAATCAGCGTGATTACCTGTCTCTTTATTACATTCATCTGTGCCATAGTCCTAATCAGCACTGATTACCTGTCTCTTTATTACATTCACCTGTGCCATAGTCCTAATCAGCGCTGATTAACTGTCTCTTATTAATCACCTGTGCCATAGTCTCTAATCAGCGCTGATTACCTGTCCTTATTACATTCACCTGTGCCATAGTCCTATCAGGCGATTACGTCTTCCTATAATTCACCTGTGTCACAGACCTAATTAGCGCTGATTACCTGTCTCTTTATTACATTCACCTGTGTCATAGTCCTAATCAGCGCTGATTACCTGTCTCCTTATTACATTCACCTGTGCCATAGTCCTAATCAGTGCTGATTACCTGTCTCCTTATTACATTCACCTGTGCCATAGTCCTAATCAGTGCTGATTACCTGTCTCCTTATTACATTCAGCTGTGCCATAGTCCTAATCAGCGCTGATTACCTGTCTCCTTATTACATTCACCTGTGCCATAGTCCTAATCAGCGCTGATTACCTGTCTCCTTATTACATTCACCTGTGTCATAGTCCTAATCAGCGCTGATTACCTGTCTCTTGGTTGCTTTCAGCTGTGTTCCAGGCGCAGGTTTTAAATGTTACAGTGCACACAGACACTCAGAAAGCTTTGTGTAGCCTTTCAAGCCTCATTCCGTTTGCATTAGAATGAGAACTACTTATCACTACCTTACACATCTATTTAATTTCCAAACCCGCAGTGTACACTAGAGCCCTATAGAGTGAATGGAAATGAAGTTCACAACTGTGTCACAACTTGCTCAGTTTCTTTCTACTACAACTGAACGGGACACGTAAACGCACATCTCACAAGGAATAGATAGTGTGCAGTTGTTACGTACCTTTCAGGCAGGTTCCAGCTACCAAGGAAAGGGCACCGAAAAGAGACGCAGAGCCAAGAAACATCTTATCACCAAGCCAAGTCATTCGATTTTGTGGTTCTTGTCACCTTTACAACCTGTGATAACAGTTTCTTAGTTCACACCTCCTTCTCGCAACAACTTGATGTAAATTGTGAAACGGCTGGAAAAATGAAGTGGCATCACGGTCATAAAGTGTAACTACCGAGAGATGTGATTGATTCAATTGGATCAGAACATAATACAATTTATCTTGGACCTATTCAAGCTCTTCCTAGCTCTGCTACTGGAATTCAAATCCATGCCCAGACCACCTAACCACACCCCCTACATGCCCAGCCATGCTTAGTGTTTCGGGGCACCAGGATAGACCCTTTAGATAACATGTTTTTTGGCTGTGGTCACGTGATCTGTGCCATGCTGTATCTAACTATTATAAGGATATAAAGTATAATATACAGAATAAAGGCCTTAGGGAAAGCAACAAAGACATTTTCATTTATCTGCAATCTTTAGTTTAATTAAGTTTCAACTAACAGCACAAGTAGTATGGTGAAAAAAGCAGAAAATAATCCTGTGTAGGAAGCAAGATATTTTATTGCAAAATTTAGATTTTTTTTCCACCACTAGGGTGTTTCAGTTTTATTTTGTAGGTAAAATTCAGTGCGCAATCTTACATCAATTATTATGTAATGGTCTATAGCACCCAATATACCAAGACACCCGATCAGATACCCTGGTCTATAGCACCCAATATACCAACACACCCGATCAGATACCCTGGTCTATAGCACCCAATATACCAACACACCCGATCAGATACCCTGGTCTATAGCACCCAATATACCAACACACCTTATCAGATACCCTGGTCTATAGCACCCAATATACCAACACACCCTATCAGATACCCTGGTCTATAGCACCCAATATACCAACACACCCGATCAGATACCCTGTTCTATAGCACCCAGTGTACCCCACACACCCTATCAGATACCCTGGTCTATAGCACCCAGTGTACCCCACACACCCTATCAGAAACCCTGGTCTATAGCACACCAGTGTACCCCACACACCCTATCAGATACGCTGGTCTATAGCACCAGTGTACCCCACACACCCTATCAGAAAACCTGGTCTATAACACCAGTGTAACCCACACAACCTCCAGAAAACCTTGTCTATAGCACCCAGTGTACCCCACCCCTATCAGATACCTGGTCTATAGCCCAGTACCCCACACCCCATCGATACCCTGTCTATAAACCCAGTGTACCCCACACACCACTATCAGATACCCTGGTAATAGCACCCAGTGTACCCCCCCCCCAGATACCCTGGTCTATAACACCCAGTGTACCCAACACACCCTATCAGAAACCCTGGTCTATAACACCCAGTGTACCCCACACACCCTATCAGATACCCTGGTCTATAGCACCCAGTGTACCCCACACACCCTATCAGAAACCCTGGTCTATAAACACCCAGTGTAACCCACACATCCTCCGAAGAAACACCCTTGTCTATAGCACCCAGTGTACCCCACACATCCTATCAGATACCCTGGTCTATAGCACCCAGTGTACCCCACACATCCTATCAGAAACACTGGTCTATAGCACCCAGTGTACCCCACACACCCTATCAGATACCTGGTCTATAGCACCCATACCCCACACATCCTATCAGAAACA
Organism: Hymenochirus boettgeri; assembly: GCA_019447015.1. Taxonomy (NCBI): domain Eukaryota; kingdom Metazoa; phylum Chordata; class Amphibia; order Anura; family Pipidae; genus Hymenochirus; species Hymenochirus boettgeri. Next base: position 5,905,676 of record CM033476.1, on the reverse strand, counting down.
CTGGTCTATACCCCAGTGACCCCACACACCTATCAGATTCCCTGGTCTATAGCACCCAGTGTAACCACACACCCTATCAGAAACCTGGTCTATAACACCCAGTGTAACCCACACACCCTATCAGATACCCTGGTCTATAAACACCAGTGTACCCCACAACCCTATCAGATACCCGGTCTATAACACCAGTGTAACCCACACACCCTATCAGATACCCTGGTCTATAACACCAGTGTACCCCACACACCCATCAGATACCCTGGATTCTAACACCCAGTGTACCCACACACCCTATCAGATACCCTGATCTAAAACACCAGTGATACCCACACACCCTATCAGATACCCTGGTCTATAACACCCAGTAACCAACACACCCTATCAGAAACCCTGGTCTATAGCACCCAGTGTACCCCACACACCCTATCAGAACACTGGTCTATAACACCCAGTGTACCCACACACCCTATCAGAAACCTGGTCTATAACCCCAGTAACCACACACCCATCAGATACCCTGGTCTATAACACCCAGTGTACAACCCACACACCCTATCAGATACCCTGGTCTATAGCACCCAGTGTACCCACAACACCCTATCAGATACCTGTCTATACACCCAGTGTACCAACACCACCTATCAGATACCCTGGTCTAAACACCAGTGTAACCCACACACCCTATCAGATACCTGGTCTTAAACACCCAGTGTACCCACAACACCCTATCAGATACCCTGGTCTATAACACCAGTGTACCCACACACCCTATCAGAAACCTGTCTAAAACCCGTGTACCCCACACACCCTATCAGTACCCTGGTCTATAGCACCCAGTGTACCCCCACACCCTATCAAAACCTGGTCTATAACACCCAGTGTAACCACACACCCTATCAGATACCCTGGTCTATAGCACCCAGTGTACCACAACACCCTATCAGATACCCTGGTCTATAACACCAGTGTAACCCACACACCCTATCAGATACCCTGGTCTATAACACCCAGTGTAACCACCCACCCTATCAGATACCCTGGTCTATAACCCAGTGTACCCCACACACCCTATCAGATACCCTGGTCTATAACACCAGGTACCCCACACACCCTATCAGATACCCTGGTCTATAACACCCAGTGTAACCCACACACCCTATCAGATACCCTGGTCTATAGCACCCAGTGTAACCCACACACCCTATCAGATACCCTGGTCTATAGCACCCGTGATACCCCACACACCCTATCAGAAACCCTGGTCTATAACACCCAGTGTAACCACACCCCTATCAGATACCTGATCTATAACACCCAGTGTAACCCACAACACCCTATCTAGATACCCTGGTCTATAAACCCAGTGTACCCACACACCCTATCAGATACCCTGGTCTATAAAAACCAGTGTAACCCACACACTATCAGATACCCTGATCTATAACACCCAGTGTAACCCACACACCCTATCAGATACCCTGGTCTATAACACCCAGTGTAACCCACACACCCTATCAGATACCCTGGTCTATAACACCCAGTGTACCCCACACACCCTATCAGAAACCCTGATCTATACACCCAGTGTAACCCACACACCCTATCAGATACCTGGTCTATAACACCAGTGTAACCCACACACCCTATCAGATACCCTGGTCATAACACCCAGTGTACCCCACACACCTATCAGATACCCTGGTCATAGCACCCAGTGTACCCACACACCCTACAGAAAACCCTGGTCTATAACACCCAGTGTAACCACACACCCTATAGATACCCTGGTCTATAACACCCAGTGTAACCCACACACACCTATCAGATACCCTGGTCTATAACACCCAGTGTAACCCACACAACCTATCAGATACCTGTCTATAACACCCAGTGTACCCCCCACACCCTATCAGATACCCTGGTCTATAACACCCAGTGTAACCCACACACCCTATCAGAACCCTGGTCTATAGCACCCAGTGTACCCCCACACACCTATCAGATACCCTGGTCTATAAACACCAGTGTACCCCCACACCCTATCAGAAACCTGTCTATAACACCCAGTGTACCCCACACACCCTATCAGATACCCTGGTCTATAGCACCAGTGTACCCCACACACCCTATCAGAAACCCTGGTCTATAACACCCAGTGTAACCCACACACCCTATCAGATACCCTGGTCTATAGCACCCAGTGTACCCCACACACCCTATCAGATACCCTGGTCTATAGCACCCAGTGTACCCCACACACCCTATCAGAAACCCTGGTCTATAACACCCAGTGTAACCACACACCCTATCAGATACCCTGCGTCTATAGCACCAGTGTACCCCCACACCCTATCAGATAACCTGGTCTATAGCACACCAGTGTACCCCACACACCTATCAGAACCCTGGTCTATAACAACCAGTGTAACCCACACCACCCTATCAGATACCCTGGTCTATAACACCAGTGTACCCCACCACCCTATCAGATACCCTGGTCATAAACCCAGTGTAACCCACACACCCTATCAGATACCCTGGTCTATAACACCCAGTGTACCCCCACACCCTATCAGATACCCTGATCTATAACACCCAGTGTAACCCACACACCCTATCAGATACCCTGGTCTATAACACCCAGTGTAACCCACACACCCTATCAGATACCCTGGTCTATAACACCCAGTGTAACCCACACACCCTATCAGATACCTGGTTATAGCACCCAGTGTACCCACACAACCTATCAGATAACCCTGGTCTATAACACCCAGTGTAACCCAACCACCCTATCAGATACCCTGGTCTATAACACCAGTGTAACCCACACACCCTATCAGATACCTGGTCTATAGCACCCAGTACAGTTACCCCACACACCTAGAGAACCCTGGTCTATAGCACCCAGTGTACCCCACACACCCTATCAGAAACCCTGGTCTATAACACCCAGTGTACCCACACACCCTATCAGATACCCTGATCTATAACACCCAGTGTAACCCACACACCCTATCAGATACCCTGGTCTATAACACCCAGTGTAACCCACACACCCTATCAGATACCCTGGTCTATGACACCCAGTGTACCCCACACACCTATCAGATACCCGTCTATAACACCCAGTGTAACCCACACACCCTATCAGATACCCTGGTCTATAGCACCCAGTGTAACCCACACACCCTATCAGATACCCTGGTCTACAACACCAAGTGTAACCCACACACCCTATCAGATACCCTGGTCTACAGCACCCAGTGTAACCCACACACCCTATCAGATACCCTGGTATAAACACCCAGTGTACCCACACCCTATCAGATACCCTGGTCTATAACACCCAGTGTAACCCACACACCCTATCAGATACCCTGGTCTATAACACCAGTGTAACCCACACAACCTATCAGATACCTGGTTCTATACACCCAGTGTAACCCACACACCCTATCAGATACCCTGGTCTATAGCACCCAGTGTACCCACACACCCTATCAGATACCCTGATCTATAACACCCAGTGTAACCCACACACCCATCAGATACCCTGGTCTATAACACCAGTGTAACCCCACACACCCTATCAGATACCCTGACTATAACACCCAGTGTAACCCACACACCCTATCAGATACCTGGTCTAAGCACCCAGTGTAACCCCACACACCCTATCAGATACCCCTGGTCTACACCCAGTGAACCCACACACCTATCAGATACCCTGATCATAACACCCAGTGTAACCCACACACCTATCAGATACCCTGGTATAACACCCAGTGTACCCCACACACCCTATCAGATACCCTGATCTATAAACACCAGTGTAAACCCACACACCTATCAGATACCCTGGTCTATAACACCCAGTGTAACCACACACCCTATCAGATACCTGGTATACAACACCCAGTGTAACCCACACACCCTATCAGATACCCTGGTCTAAACACCCAGTGTAACCCACAACACCCTATCAGATACCCTGTCTATAACACCCAGTGTACCCACCACCCTATCAGATACCCTGGTCTATAGCAACAGTGTACCCACACACCCTATCAGATACCTGATCTATAACACCCAGTGTAACCACACACACCCTATCAGATACCCTGGTCTATAACACCCAGTGTAACCACACACCTATCAGATACCCTGGTCTATAACACCAGTGTACCCCACACACCCTATCAGATACCTGATCTATACACCCAGTTGTAACCCACACACCTATCAGATACCCTGGTCTATAGCACCCAGTGTAACCCACACACCCTATCAGATACCCTGGTCTACAACACCCAGTGTAACCCACACACCCTATCAGATACCCTGATATATAACACCCAGTGTAACCCACACACCCTATCAGATACCCTGGTCTATAGCACCAGTGTAACCCACACACCCTATCAGATACCCTGTCTATGCACCCAGTGTAACCCACACACCTATGCAGATACCCTGGTCATAGACCCCAGTGTAACCCACACACCCTATCAGATACCCTGGTCTATAGCACCCAGTGTAACCCACACACCCTATCAGATACCCTGGTCTATAGCACCCTGTCTACCCTACACACTGTTTCTTTAGACACCCTACTAAAGGGGAGATGGGAGGACACTTGGGGCTTGGCCACACTATCGCACTTTTTTTTTTTTGCGTTTTTCAAATATGTAATGGAAGATGCAAACGCAATGAAATCGCAAATGAAATCACATGCGATTCCGTGTGCGATTGCATTTACGGCGCAGTGTGGCCGTGCCGTTAGAATGTTCTCTCTAAATTTCCCACCACAACCCTGATTTAATTTAAAGGGCAAGGAACGCTGATTTCCTATTTCTTATTATTTGGTTCTTTGATGATTGCAGTTGGATAGGGGAACATCAGCAGGTAGTAAGGGCACGGCCACACTGCGCCACATGCGATTCCGTTGCGATTCCTGTGCATTTGCGCATGCGATTTCTCCTTTTGAGATACAAAATCGCATTCGATTGCGCATTAAAAAGCCGATCACATGCGATTGCGTATCTCAAACGGATACGCAATCGCCTTGCACCCGAAAAAGCGTTGTTGCGATTCCTATGTTCGGGAAAAACGCATGCGCAAACGCAGAAAAACGTGTAAGTTTGGCCTAGCCCTGGGTAACATGATATTCAAATGATTAAATCGAGCTGATATCGGGTCAGCATTAAAGTGTTAAAGGCTATAATAGGTCAATTTGTTTACCTTCAGGCCACACCTCCACTTACGATACTTTGTAACAACCGGCCTTTAACATTAGCATCACCCTGCGACATGGACACAATGTTGCCATTAGCTGTTACCATTTTAGTGAGATAAATGAGAAGGGGGTGAGTTTGCCTTTAATCTCTATCCTATTCTGGCGGGGAGAGCTCGGTCCCTGTCCGTCTGTCTATTGAAAGGAATAAGGAAAGTGTAGCAATGTAACAAGGCAGGGGGCTAGTCTCAGCCTGCTCCTTCTAGATGTTATGACTGCGTTCTTTCTCTTGGAATTCCGGGCTCAGGGACCCCATCACATTCCACCCTCCAGGCACCTGTCAGTGAGTGATGATTGACTCTGTTGTGACATTTGAACATGTGTGAAATATGACAGGCTGTCTGTAATGCATGGAACATGACTGTGCATCGATAGTGATCAGCAAGAACGGTCAATTTCACCAGTTATCGCAGTTGAATAAACATTTTACACGGTCCTGCTGGGAGGCTTTGAAGTTCTTTCAGATGATGGAAATATTGCAGGGAAATCTCCTGTTAATGACTAAAGGAGCTTTTGGGCTGTGCAGGTAAATACAACCAGTACATACAAAGCTTGGCTCTTGTCATGTTCCAACCAATGGATCTTTCATAATGAAGCTGTCACACAAATATTTTCCTGCCACGGTCAATGCAAAAATACTGAGCAAACTTCATGCCTTTCCCCCTTATAGAAGGGATACTATGGATGTAAAGATCTACAAACACATGTGAACAGTAACAGCTCTGTAGGGGGCCATGTGCCTCACTCCTCTGTCAGAGCTAAGTTTCTGATGACATCACTTTACCCCATTGCCCCCTAAAATTTTTATTAAGTTACACCCCCTTAGTAGCTTATGTTCTGTTTACATAACTCCACCCCACAGGTAGGTCACGTTCTGTTTACATAACTCCAGAACCCTGAGTCTATCGCCACCGTGTACCCCACACACCTATCAGATACCCTGGTCTATACACCCAGGGTACCCCACAACCCTATCAGATACCTGGTCTATAGCACCCAGTGACCACCACCACCCTATCAGATACCCTGGTCTCTAACACCCAGTGTACCAAACCCTATCAGATACCCTGTTATACAACAGTGTAACCCACACACCCTATCGAAAGATTAACCCTGGTCTATACACCCAGTGTAACCCACACACCCTATCAGATACCCTGGTCTATAAGCACCCAGGTGTAACCCACACACCCCTATCAGATACCCTGGTCTATAGCACCCAGTGTACCCACACACCCTATCAGATACCCTGGGTCTATACACCCAGTGTACCCCACACCCTATCAGATACACCTGGTATATAGCACCCCAGGTTGTAACCCACACACCCTATCAGAACCCTGGTCTATAGCACCCAGTGTACCCACACACCTACAGAAAACCTGTGGTATATACACCAGTGTACCACACCCTATCAGAATACCCTGGGTCTATAGCACCCAGTGTACCCCAACACACCTCATCAGATACCCTGGTCTATAGCACCCAGTGTACCCACACACCCTATCAGAACCCTGGTCTATAACACCCAGTGTAACCCACACACCCTATCAGATACCCTGGTCTATAACACCCAGTGTACCCCACACACCCTATCAGATACCCTGGTCTATAAGCACCCAGTGTACCCCACACACCCTATCAGAACCCTGGCTATAGCACCAGTGACCCCAACACCCTATCAGACCCGCTATAGCACCCAGTGTAACCCCACACACACCCTATCAGATACCCTGGTCTATAGCACCCAGTTAACACACACCCATCAGAAACCCTGGTCTTTAACACCCAGTGTAACCACCACCCTATCAGATACCCTGGTCTATAGCACCCAGTGTACCCCACACACCCTATCAGATACCCTGGTCTATAGCACCCAGTGTACCCACACACCCTATCAAGATACCCTGGTCTATACACCCAGTGTATACCCCACACACACCTATCAGATACCATGGTCTATAGCACCCATGTAACCCCAACCAACCTTATACAGAACCCTGTCTATACACCCAGTGTACCCACACACCCTATCAGAACCCTGGTCTATTAGCACCCAGTGTACCCCACAACACCCTATCAGATACCCTGGTCTATAACACCCAAGTGTAACCCACACACCCTATCAGAACCCTGGTCTATAACACCCAGTGGACCCCCCCACACCCTATCAGATACCCTGGTCTATAACACCCAGTGTAACCCACACACCCTATCAGAACCCTGGTCTATAGCACCCAGTGGTACACCCACACACCATATCAGATACCCTGGTCTATACACCCAGTGTACCCCACAACCCTATCAATACCCTGGTCTATAGCACCCAGTGTACCCCCCACACACCCTATCAGATACCCTGGTTATAGCCACCAGTGTACCCACACACCCTATCAGATACCCTGGTCTATAGCACCCAGTGTACCCCACACACATATCAGATACCTGGTCTATGCACCCAGTGTACCCCACCACCCTTACAGAACCTGGTCTATAACCCAGTGTAACCCACACACCCTATCAGATTAACCTGGTCTTTATAACACCGTGTACCCCACAACCCTATCAGATACCCTGGTCTATAACACCCAGTGTATACCCCACACACCCTATCAGATACCCTGGGTATACACCCAGTGTAACCCACACACCCTATCAGATACCTGGTCTAACACCCAGTGTAACACCACAACCCTATCAGATACCTGGTCTATAGACACCAGTTGTACCCCACACACCTATCAAGATACCCTGGTCTATAGACCCAGTGTAACCCACACACCCTATCAGATACCCTGGTAATACACCAGTGGTAACCCCAACACAACTATCGATAACCTGGTCTATACACCCAGTGTAACCCCACACACCTATCAGATACCCTGGTCTATACACCCAGTGTACCCCACACACCCTATCAGATACCCTGGTCTATAACACCAGTGTAACCCACACACCCATCAGATACCCTGGTCTATAACCCAGTTGTACCCCACACACCCTATCAGATACCCTGGTCTATAACACCAGTGTACCCCAACACACCTATCAGATACCCTGGTCTATAACACCCAGTGTAACCCCACACACCCCACTATCAGATACCCTGGTCTATAACACCCAGTGTAACCCCACACCCTATCAGATACCCTGGATCAAACACCAGTGGTAACCCACACCACCCTATCAGATACCCTGGTCTATAGCACCCAGTGTACCCCACAACACCCTATCAGATACCCTGGTCTATAACACCCGTGTACCCCACCAACCTTATCAGATAACCTGGTCTATAACACCAGTGTAACCCACACACCTATCAGATACCCGTGTCTATACACCCAGTGTACCCACCACACCCTATCAGATACCCTGGTCTATACACCCAGTGTAACCCACACACCCTATCAGATACACCTGGTCTATAACACCCAGTGTAACCCCACACACCCTATCAGATACCTGGTCTATAGCACCCAGTGTACCCAACACACCTATCAGATACCCTGGTCTATAGACCCAGTGTACCCACACACACCCTATCAGAAACCTGGTCGTCTAAACACCCAGTGTACCCCACACACCTATCAGATACCCTGTCTAATAACACCAGTGTACCCAACACACCCTATCAGATACCCTGGTCTATAGCACCCAGTGTACCCACACACCCATATCAGTACAACCCTGGTCTATAGCACCCAGTGTACCCCACACACCTATCAGATACCCTGTCTTCTACACCCAGTGTAACCACACACCCTATCAGATACCCTGGTCTATAGCACCCAGTGTAACCCACACACCCTATCAGATACCCTGGTCTATAGCACCCAGTGTAACCCACCACACCCTATCAGATACCCTGGTCTTATAGACACCTTTTAGTGGTACTTAGGTTTTGGTTCTTTTTTACAACACAACGTCTTGTATACATGATAAAATGTATATGGAATACAGAAAACACACAACACAGAGCACAGAACGGACACCAAAATTAAAACCACAATGTTTGTGAGAGGAGAGGCTGCTTTCCTTTAAGTGGTTGTACTGTGTAAATTTTTAATAAACTGGAAAAACGTGTGAAGCCATCTGAACTCCACCTGCTGCTACCCCCTACATATACCGGTACGATGGTTAATTTCCCCTAATATATGGTAGTGTGTTACTTATCACCTAATATACCGGTACGTGTGTTAATGATCCCACTACATATACCTGGTAGTGTGTTAGTTATCCCTACATATACCTGTCCGTGTGTTACGTATTCCCCTACATTTTATACAGGTACGTGTCGTTCATTTATCCCTCGTTACATTTACCATTACGTGTTTGTGTTTTATATTATTCCCCTAATTTTATTACCGTGTGTGTGTTACGTATCCCACATTTTTACCATTAAGAGTGTGTTAATATCCCCTACATATACCGGTACGGTGTGATTATCCCCTACATAACGGTAGTGTGGTACTTATCCCCTACAATATACGGAAGTGTGTTATATGTTTTTGATGTATTTACTTGATCCTACATTTTAGACATATTACAAATTTTATTATATTATTATTTTTTTTTTACTTTTTTTTATTCATTATTTTTTTTTATTATATTATTAATATAATTTAATAATTTTTTTTTACATAAATTATTTACGGTACGTGTTGGTGTACTTATCACCTACATTTTCTTATAATCGGACGTGTTGTTTACTATCCTCTAATAACCGTGTTACGTGTTGTTATTATCCTCCCTACATATACCATTAAGTGTGTTAATTATCCCCTTTACAATACTGTACGTGTGTTACTTATCCCTACATACGGTACGTGTGTTATTATCCCCTACATATACCGGTACGTGTTTGTAATTTTATCCCCTACAATTACATAAGTCCGTTTTGTCTTTGTGTACTTATCCCCTAATATTATCGGTATCGTGTGTAATTAGCCATACAAATACCATTACGTGTTGTTAAATATTCCCTACTCATATATCGCGGTTCGTGTGTTAGTTATCCCCTACCATATACCGGTACGTGTGTTAATTATCCCCTACGATTATTTACGGTACAGTTGTTAATTATCCCCTACATATTAACATTACGTGTGAATTACCACGACATATACCGGTACAGTGTTTAATATCCCCTAAATATCCATACGTTGTGTTATTATCCCCTAATTACTGGTATGTGTGTTAGTTATCCCTACATTTACCGTTACGTTGTGTTAATGACCCCGACATATACAGGTAGGTTGTGACTTATATCCATACATATACCGGTCCGTTGTTTTGTGTTGTGTTAATTATCCCCTGACATATACGGTACGTGTGTAATTATCCTACATATACCATTACTGTGTCGTTAATTTTTTTTTTTTTTTTTTTTTCTTTTTTTTATTACCCTACTTATACCGGATACGTGTGTAGTTATTATCCCCATATTACCGGTACATGTTTTGTTTATTATACCTACATATACCTGGTAAGTGTGTTTGTTATATCCACATTATACCAGTGGACGTTGTGTTACTTATCCCTACTTTTATTACCGGACGTGTGGTACTTATCCCACATTATGTATACCGGTCACGTGTGTTACTTATCCCTACATATAAGGTACGTGTGGAAATTATCCCCTACAGATACCGGTACGTGTGTTAGTTATCCCCTACAGATACCGTTACGTTGTGTTAAATCCCTTACTAACCATTACATGTGTTTAATTATCCCTAAATATACCGGTACGTGTGTTCTGGTAGACCCTACTATTTAACGGTTTACGTTTGGTGTACTTATCCATCTACATTTATACCGGGACGTGATTACTATCCCCTCATTTAACTTATACCCGCGGAGTTGTGTTACTATCCTCCTACATTTTGATTACGGTACGTGTGTTACTTTATCACCTACATATACGGTCCGTGTGTTATATCCCCTACCAGATACGGAGTTTTTGTGTTAATTATCCCCTACACTTACGGTTACGTTTGTTAATTATCCCCGACATCTATGGTACGTGTGTTATTAATACCCTACAATTTTACCGCGTGACGGTGGTACTTATTGCACGAATATACTGGTCCAGTCGTGTAATATCCCTACATTATACCGGGTACAGTGTTAATTATCCCCTACATCACCGGTCATTGTGTTAATATCCCTAAAGTACGGGTACTGTGTTACTTATCCCCTTACATATACTGGTTTACGTGTGTTTACTTTCCCCTAATTAGACCGGGTCAATGTGTAATTATCCCCTATATACGTAGTGTGTACTGTATCCATACTGTACCAGAGAATCTGGTCGTGTGTTTTAATTATCCTCTACATATAACGGTACGTGTGTTACTTATCCCCTCATATACCGGTCGGGTGTTTTTTAAGTATTCCTCTATATTATACCGGTAAGGGTGTTACTGATCCCCTACATGATAGGGGTATGTGTGTTGTTAACTTTGTTTCCCCTACATATACGTATGTGTGTTACTTGATCCCCACATTATACCGGTACGTGTTTTCGTTACTTATCCCCTACATATAACGGTACGGGTGTTACTTATCCCCTACCATATAAAGGTACGTGTTACTTATCTACCCTCCATGATACCCCGTTACGGTGTGTTACTTTATCCCTACCTATACCGGTACGTGTGTTTACTAGACCCTAACATATAACCCGATTTTTTGTACGTGTGTTACTTATCCCATACATATACCGGTTACGTGTGTTAATTTATCCCCTACTATTATAACCGGTATTTTAGGTGTTATTATCCTATACACTATACCGGTCGTGTGTTTACTTATCCCCTACAGATACCGTACGGTGTTAATTATACCCTACATTATACAAGTACGTGTTGTTATATCCCCTACATATACGGTAGGTGTGTACTTATCCCCTACATATACTGGTAGTGTGGTATTATTCCCCTACATATATACCGGTAGTGTGTTTACTTATCCCCTACTATAGACGGCCGTGTGTAATATCCCCTTATAATACCAGTATGGTGTTACTTATTCCCTAATCATATACAGGTACGTTGTTGGTACTTATCCCACATCCTGGTAGTGGGGTACTTATTCCCCTACAATATGGACTGGTGTTGGACTTATCCCCAACATTAACCTGTACTGTTGTGTTACTTATCCCCTACATTTATTCCGGTCTGGGTGTTAATTATCCCATAAATATTAACTTGGTAGTGTGTTAATATACCCTAAATATTTTACCGGACGGGTGTGACGGATCCCCTACATTATATCCGGGTACGGTGTTAATTTATCCCGAGATACCGGTCGAGTACATTGTGTTAACTGATCCCTCTACATATACCGGTCTGAGTGTTAATTATCCCTCTACATATACGGTACGTGTTTGTTACTTATCTCCTTACATATACCGGGCCGGGTGTTAATTTATCCCCTACATATACCGCGTACATGTGTTACTATCCCGCAATAACTGGTATTCTGGGTGTAACTATCCATCTCACTGATCTCCATACACAGTGTAGGGAGGTTGGTGAATGTCTGAGTTTACGAAACCTGTTTCACTAGAACTATTAACCACTGGTTGACGCACATCACACTGAATCTGCCAACCATGAGGAGGGTGTGATTATCATGAGTTTACGCACACTGTTCACCCCTAGAAACTATAGACTGTGGACAATCACCGATCTCCATACACAGTTAGAGGTGTGGTGAATTACTGTGAGTTTACAACACTGTTCCTAGAAACTATAACGGTAGCTAATAAGGAAGATCTCCATACACATATAGGGAGGGTTGGTGAATTAATGATGGAGTTTACACACTGTTCACCTAGAACTATAGACACTGGGTCTCCCTACCAAGTGTAGGAGGTTTGTGAATTATTGATTTTCACACACTGTTACCTAGAACTATAGACACTGGTCCCCATACACATGAGTACCGACCAGGTAGGGATGTTGTGAATTATTATTGAGTTTTACAACACGTTCACTAGAATTAAGACACTGTTGCCCCTCCCACTGATCTCCATACACGTGTAGGGAGGGTTGGTGAATTATCATGAGTGTGACCACACTGTTCACAAATTATAGACACTGGTCTATAATCACCTAGCAGTACATGGGAGGCGAGTGTGAATTCTCGTGAGTTTATCCATGTTCACTAGATATAAGACACTGGTACCATCACATGAATCTCCTACACGTAGTAGGGAGGTGGGCATTAATATGGTTTTACACACTGTTCACTGAATTATAACACTGTTCTCATACACCGAGAGGTAGGGGTGGTGAATAATAGTGAGTTTACACACTGTTCACTAGAACTATAGACAATGGTCTCCTACACAGGATGGTTATATTCCACACTCACTAATAACAATCGGGACTCAACATATCTCCATATCACAGTGTAGGGAGCAGTTGTAAATAAAGGATCTAACACATGTTCAATCATTATAATGGTTCCATACACAGATGTCTGGAGGTATGCAGTGATTAAAGGCAGTTCCTCGGCTTCACGCAATTAGATGTGAATAGACCGTAGGTAGGAACCCAACCTTCACCAAGCTATCTCCCTACACAGAGTAGAGGTGTCGGTGATTACATAGTAGTATTACACATTCTCACTAGATATTTGATGGACTACTGTACCTTACCCATACATGAATAGAAGTGGTAATTTAGAGTATTACATACTTACAAGAGATATAGACTGGTAATCCATGATATATCAAAAAACAGGTGATGCGGAATCATATAACTCAATATGGGTTTATACGCATAAGTTATGATTAAGGCATGCCATCCCAAAAACTTTGTTATATACAAAAAAAAGGATCATGGTATAAGCCAACTTGCAACTTATCACCTCATAGTGGCCGTTGCGGCCCTGTTACACGACACCCTTCACCGTCATGTCTGTGTATACAAGTAATACTTGACAAGAACAGTATAAAAGGTACGGTAATCACCAAAATTGAATGAAATGAAAGTACTTGGGTTTTTGCAAAAACTTCTCTGATGCCCTTGATAATGAAACAAGATCATGGTAGAAGCATGTGCCCACCTGCAGAACTATAGGTGCCCCTCTTAAACTCGCCCGTTCGTACACCTTAGTATAGTCGTGCCATGTATAGAAACGGGGCACACAGCAATTGTACAACGATAAACCGGTTCACAAACTATCTGTTGTGAGTCCCAATAGGCATAGCTATCACATATTGGTTCAAAACCTGGAGGTTAACGGTGACCTACGTGTGTTGGCGTAAGCATAGACTTAGCCGGGATCGTTGCCCAACAAAATGACTGTTTGTGTAATGCGCCCCACGGTCAATTATAGCACAACGTGCTTCATCACCGTGCATGGACATGTGGTACGTACCTTTAGTTTAAAGCATCATGGGGATCGCAGTCCAGGTAGCTCGGAGTTTTTGTTTCTGCAAATTGTCCCGAATTTCATCAAATATCTGTTAAAAAACACTACATATTCTGGTCTATACAGTTGACGGCAGTTTTGCGGGCAGATACAATGCCCAATCAGAAAGCGTGTGCAATGGGATTGAATGATCATGATATGTACCAGTTAGTTCCTGGTTTGATCACCTGTGGCTCGATGGGTTTCTTGCGGCTTGGTCTGTTCATGTCACTAATAGACCATTCATAGGGCAGACTCTCCATTCGCGCCTTGAAACGAAACTTCTCTGTTTAAAATATCACATAACATTGAATATTAAAGGTTGCGGTGAATGAATCAAAAAAACATTTAAGGACGACTAAAAACAAGATGTCTTACTACAGAATCGTAAAACATCCCCCCCATAGAACCCAATAACTGTAAATCCCATGGCCTGGCCACCCCTCCTGACCTCCAATCCGGGGTAATTACCATGGGGCAGGGGGAGCAACGCGATGAGGGTCCCCCTGGACCAAGGGGCCCCTCTTATTTTTCCTCCTACGACAATTTAGCCTCCTCCGACCAACCACTTGTGATAAAGCACGGAAGGGCCCCACTTGGTTTTTCTGGGGGGCCCAGTAGTTCCTAGTTACACCACCTGCCCTCAGTCCCATGCTCCCATTTGCCTTATTCCTTTCCTGTAAAGGAATGGCTCAGAGACACTAGTGGCCATGACCACATGTTTTCTGCAGTAGCTTAGAACTGAGCATGTGTAAAGGAAAACAAGGTCACTGCGTAAATTGTGGATCCAGGAGCTGGAAAATCAAAACACAAACCTCATTACATAAGGTAAAATTTCCCAGCCTTAAATCAAAATAGAGAATGAGACCAGATTACTGCTTTTATATCTCACGGTAGTACTCGGCTCGAGGTTTCTGATACAGTAACAGAAAAACCTTACCACGAAGGAACGGAGTGGGTAACTTGCAGCCAAAAATTTCACACAAGAGTGTGAGATATCTGCACTAAAAAAGGGGGACTAACCCCTATTCAACATAGGCATTGACTGTGGACACACTTCAGGTTCCTTCGTACACAGAACACTATTTGTTATGGTTTATAATCTGAAGGCAGAAAGCAAAACTGTGTTTCTTAAGCTAGACCACACTATATTTTTTCGTTTATATAGGTTTTCCGTTGCGCCTTGCCTTTTCACGTGCGATTTTGCCATTTTTTCTGTTGTGGAAACGCATCAAAAATGGTGAACGCGTGTGCTAACCAAAATTGAAACTATGCGCATCGGAAAGTCGGGGGAATTTTCCCAAAATCCCCTCGATTTTCCATTTTAGTGAAAGTCGCTGGCGCAATCGCGAGCGAAAACGCACAAAAAGCGCGGTAGTCGTGACAGCCTGAGACTTGAACAACCAGTAAGTAACTCCTATAAGTTTAACGGTACTTACCAAAGCTTACCGATCAAGACCAACGCTGATCATCAGGTCAGAAAAGAAGCATCGTAATTTGACGAGAATATGGTTTCTTCTACTGGCGCTGGCATGCGGTTCGTCTCCTGGGGGAGTTTTTTTTAGGTAACAGATCTTATATTAGATTTTCGTGGCAAGGTAGGAGGTCGGTCTATTGATATCCAGCTGGGTTTAGCATGAAACTTCTATCAGAATTTTATCAACATTTTAAAGGAATTAAGGCGGATTTTTATTTAAAGGAAATCTCCACGTTGGGGGACCTCTGTTGTATTGAAGAACAGAGGTACAGGCGTGTCTTTACCTCCCGTCCAACCAGGAGCAAAAGCGACGGCTTGCGTCATAGGATACAGATCCGTCGGGACCTGTCAGACTGACAGCGTGGTGGTACATATCTTCTCTCCCTGCCCTGCAGGTTTTAATTGAGAACGACGGGAGGTAAGACACAGCTCCTTTAACAACCCCCGTCCTTCAAATAAACTGAACACCAACAAAATGTTTTACCAGTGGAGATTCCCTTTAAACTCACCATCGCGACTCCCCCCTCCTCCAATGGCCTGGGTCTTCTTTTTATTTCTCCAGCAGCGCTGACCAGTGCTGTTGTTTTTAGCCGTCATGTAACTGACGTACCAATGGCATCATTTTCCATGTCGCTCGTTCATGGGGTAGCAGCTAGTCGCCTGGTGCATGGCAAATTACTCTATTTAGCCACCGGCTGTGTAGAAACAACAACACAGAGACACTTGGAGGACCATTACTGGAAGGAGATGGCCAAGGGGAAGTGGTTTGATGTATTGACAGGTTAAGATGGACACGGTTTGTTCTTGGTATTATGTTCTTGTAGATGTTTCTGGTGACACGAATTTCTTGTCGTGTGGTTTGAATTTTCACAGAGCTCAACCTCCACTTCCTTCCCTTTTATCACCACTGCTGCATGGCGAGCGTGCAAAATACCTTGCAGTGTGTGTTCACCAAACCTCCCAGTGCGACACATTTCTACTAAACACGTTCTGGATATCAACAATGTACATTTACACTACATCAGGCCCCCGTTCAGAAGAGCTTACAGTGTATTTACACACACACGTGAACAATCCATATGTTGTGTGGGACCAGAAATGTACTCCCTTTTAATGCTTTATATTAGAATTCTACCATCAATATATATATATTTAATAGGATATTCATTTATATAAATAAAATATTTGTATTAATATCCTACTAACATTACAGCCTTGGCCTCACTTTTACATTGATGGGGTTTTTCCGTTTATTTTTCTATGTGTTTGCATTGTCTCTAGGCATTGTGGGTAAACGTGCAAATAATCACATTCCAACGCATTTCTATGTGTCTGTGTTTGATTTTGGGTTATGGCTTCTAGTATAATGGTCACATGCCCAGAGCCAGTGCAGTGAGGTCTAGTGAATTAATAGTGTTCACTAGAACTATAGACACTGGTCTCCATACACAGTGTAGGGAGAGGGTTGTGAATAGTGAGTTTACACACTGTTCACTAGAACTATAGACCTGGTGATCCATCACACTGATCTCCTACACAGTGTAGGGAGGGTTGGTGAATAGTGAGTTTACACACTGTTCACTAGAACTAGACACTGGTGACCAATCACACTGATCTCTATACACAGTGTAGGGAGGGTTGGTGAATAGTGAGTTTACACACTGTTCACTAGAACTATAGACACTGGTGACCCTCAACGATCTCCATACACAGTGTAGGGAGGGGTGGTGAATTCAGTGAGTTTACACACTGTTCACTAGAACATAGACCACTGGTGACCAATCACACTGATCTCCATACACAGTGTAGGGAGGGTTGGTGAATTATCAGTGAGTTTACACACGGTTCACTAGAACTATAGACACTGGTTACTAATCAAAACCGATCTCCATACCAGTGAAGGGAGGGGTGGTGAATTAATGTGAGTTTACACACTGTTCACTAGAACTATAACACTGGTCTCCATACACATGTAGGGAGGGTTGGTGAATAGTGAGTTTACACACTGTTCACTAGAACTATAGACACTGGTACCCATCACACGATCTCCATACACAGTGTAGGGAGGGGTGGTGATTAATATTGAGTTTACACACTGTTCACTAGAACATACACTGGTGACCAATCACACTGATCTCCATACACAGTGTAGGGAGGGTTGGTGAATTATCAGTGAGTTTACACACTGTTCACTAGAACTATAGACACTGGTTACTAATCAAAACCGATCTCCATACACAGTGTAGGGAGGTTGGTGAATTAATAGTGAGTTTACACACTGTTCACTAGAACTATAGACACTGGTCTCCATCACAGAGTAGGGAGGGTTGGTGAATTAAAGTGAGTTTACACACTGTTCACTTGAACTATAGACACTGGTCTCCATACACAGAGTAGGGAGGGTTGGTGAATTATAGTGAGTTTACACACTGTTCACTAGAACTATAGACACTGGTCTCCATACACAGAGTAGGGAGGGTTGGTGAATTATTGTGTGAGTTTACACACTGTTCACTAGAATTTAGACACTGGTGACCCATCACACTGATCTCCATACACGTGTAGGGAGGGGTGGTGAATTAATAGTGAGTTTACACACTGTTCACTAGATTATAGACACTGGTCTCCTACACAGAGTAGGGAGGGGTGGTGAATTAATAGTGAGTTTACACACTGTTCACTAGAATATAGACACTGGTGACCCATCACACTGATCTCCATACACAGTGTAGGGAGGGGTGTGTATTAATAGTGAGTTACACACTGTTCCCTAGAATTATAGACACTGGTCTCCATACACAGTGTAGGGAGGGGTGTGAATTAATATGAGTTTACACACTGTTCACTAGAACTATAGACACTGGTGACCCATCACACTGATCTCCATACACAGTGTAGGGCAGCCAATCACTATAAATAAATCAACACAAATAACTGAGAATTTATACCCAATGTCGTAGTTTATGACAGTTTAAGGGCATGTCCTCCCACCAAATTAACTTTTGTATATACCGTAGGTAGGTATACCCCAAACCTTCTAACCATAATAACCACACATCAGAGTACAGTGATTACGGTCCTGTTACACAGAGATACACATTCAGTCACAGTATTATTTTGTGCCTCTGTATTACAAAAGAAATAATTTTTACAAGTAAAGTATTAATGTTTTATTATAATCAAATAAAAATGAATTAATAATGGTTTTCGATAAAATGTAAGGCAGGAAAGAATAGAAAAAAGATCATGGTATCAAGCAGGTGTGCACACTTGTCAGAACTATTGGGTTGGCCCCTTCAACTGCCCCGTACCCTGTATAGTATAAAGTATAATGAACCAACATGAAAAAGGAAGGGGGCACCACGCAGAAATTTATGCAAAACGTAACCTTGGTTTATTGCAAAAAACTATTTCTGCTTGATGTCCCCTTATTAATATCATAGATCATAGTCCAGCAGTAGCCCTTAAGGTTCATACACACGTGCGATGTGTATGAACGAACGTTTTGTCCGATAACCGGCCCGTGTGAGGCGCTTAATTGGCCAAAATGGACGTTAGGTCCGGGATCGTTGCCCAACAAATGACTGTTTGTGTAAAGTGCCCACACGGGTCAATTATCAGCCAAAACGTGCGTTCATACACCTTGCATGGCACATGTGTACGAACCTTAGTTTTAAAGCATCATGGGATCGCAGTCAGGTAAGACGGAAGTTTTGGTTTCTGCATTGTCCCGAATTTTCATCAAATATCTTGTTAAAAACGTAATATTCTGGTCATAATAGCAGTCGGCATTGCGGGCAGATAACTGACCAATCAGAGCTGTGCAATGGGATTGAATGATCAGTGATTTAACCAGTTAGGTTCCTGTTTGATCACTGTGGCTCGATGGGTTTCGCGGCTGGTCTGTGTCATGTCTACATAGACATTCATGGGCAGACTCTCCATTCGAGGCTTGAAACGAAACTTCTTCTGTTTAAATATGCAATAAACATTGAATTATTAAAAGGTTGCGGATGAATTAAAAAACATTTAAGGAGAACTAAACCAAAATGGTCTTACTACAGAATCGTAAAACATCCCCCCATAGAACACCAATAGACTGTAAAATCCATGGTCTGGCCACTCCTCCGACCTCAATCCGGGGAGTAATTACCAGGGGGCAGGGGGAGCAACCGCATGAGGGCCCTGGAGCCAAGGGGGCCCCATCTTATTTTTCCTACGACAGATATAGCCTCTCCCAGAAAACCACTGTGGATAAAGCACGGATAGGGCCCCATCTTGGTTTTTCTGGGGGGCCCAGTGATTCCTAGTTACACCACTGCCTCAGTCCCATGCTCCCTTGCCTTATCCTTCCTGTAAAGGATTGGCTAGAGACAACTAGTGGCCATGACCACATGTTTCTGCAGTAGCTTAGAACTGAGCATGTGTAAAGGAAACAATGGTCACTGACTAAATTGTGTGATACAGGATGCTGGAAATAAAACACAAACCCCATGTAAATAAGGTAAAATTTCCCAGCACTTAAATCAAATGAGAAATGAGACACAGATTACTGCTTTATATCTACGGTAGGTACTCTGCTTTCTGATACAGTAACAGAAAAACCTTAACCACGAAGACGGAGTGGGGTAGACTTGCAGCCTAAAAAATTCAAAGAGGTGTGAGATATCTGCACTAAAAAAGGGGGACTAACCCCTATATCAAACATGGAATTACTGTGACACATTCAGGTTCCTTCGTACCAAGAAACATTATTTGTTATGTTTATAATCTGAAGGAGAAAAGCAAAACTGTGTTTCATTAGGCTGAGACCACACTATAATTTTTCGTTATATATATTTTCCGTTTGCGCTTGCCTTTTGCACGTGCGATTTTGCCATTTTCTGTTGTGGAAACGCATCAAAAATGGTGAACGCGTGTGCTACCAAAATTGAAACGTATGCGCATCGGAAATCGGGGAATTTTCCAAAAATCCCGCGATTTCCATTTTAGTGAAAGTCGCTGGCGCAATCGCGAGCGAAAACGCACAAAAGCGCGGTAGGGTGACCTAGCCCTGAGACTGAAAACCAGTAAAGTAACTCCATAAGTAACGGTACTTACCAAAGCTTTACGCTCAAGACCAGGACCATGATCAGGTCAGAAGAAAGAAGGCAGCGTAATTACGAGAATATGGTTTCTACTTGGCGCTGGATGCGGTTCGTCTCCTGGGGAGATTTTTTTTAGGTACAGTCATTAATATTTGATTTTTCGGGGCAAGGTGGAGGTCGGTCTATTGATATCAGATGGTTTTAGCATGAAAACTTCTATCAGAATTTTATCAACATTTAAAGGAGAATTAAAGGCGGATTTTTATTTAAAGGAATCTCCCTTGGGGGACTCTGTTTTATTGAAGAACAGAGGTAAGGAGCTGTGTCTTACCTCCCGTCCAATCAGGAGCAAGGAGACAAGGCTGCGCATAGGATACAGAGTCCGTCGGGACCTGTCAGACTACGCGATGGGGTAAGTATCTTCTCTCCTGGCTCCTGCAGGTTTTATTGAAACGGGAGGTAAGACACAGCTCCTTTACCCACGTCCTTCAATAAAACTGAACACCAAAAAATGATTTTACCAGTGGAGATTCCCTTTAAATCCCACGCTGACTCCCCCCTCTCTCCATGGCCTGGGTCTTTTTTATTTCTCCCAGCAGGCTGACCAGTGCTGGTTAGCCTGTCATGTAACTGACAGTAGCCAAATGGCATCATTTCCATGTCGCCGTTCATTAGCATAGTCTGGTGCATGGCAATTACTCTATTTAGCCACCGGCTGTGTAGAAACAAACCCAGGAGTGGGATCAGTGGGGACCCCAGGAAGGTAAGGTACTTGCACTGGGGGATTATAGTTCCAGCTGGACACATGTCTGTACCCTCCACGTGGCAGAGGTTCGCTGCCCCTTTAAACATTCACGATACCATCTAACTTCTCTTGGGGCTGTATTAAAAGTTGCCCCTGAAATGAATCTGCAGCATCCAATCAGATACCTCTAATTGGTACCTAAGCCAGAATCATCCAATTACTCACCACTACTGGAGTTATCCCAATATCCTTGGGCATCACAATAATTACGGTTCCTCCGCCACAGATGTCGATATTTCTCTGGCCAGATCCAGCATGCCATCACACAGGTAAATCCGGGTGTCATTATCTGTTCACGTTATTAATCGTCACGGTGAAATCGAGAACGGTCCAGACACGTGCAGGCGTTCGCCGTGATAACTGTATATATGAGATTGTTCTTCTGGTTGACAAATACTATTTTGTTGAAGTGTTTTCTTAAGTTCCTAGTGAGTTTACACACTGTTCACTAGAATTATAGACACTGGTGACCCATCACACTGATCTCCATACACAGTGTAGGGAGGGGTGGTGAATTAATAGTGAGTTTACACACTGTTCACTAGAATTATAGACACTGGTCTCCATACACAGTGTAGGGAGGGGTGGTGAATTAATAGTGAGTTTACACACTGTTCACTAGAACTATAGACACTGGTGACCCATCACACTGATCTCCATACACAGTGTAGGGCAGCCAATCACTATAAATAAAAATCAACACAAATAACTGAGAAATTTATACCCAATGTCGTAGGTTTATGACAAGTTTAAAGGGCATGTCCTCCCACCAAATTAACTTTTGTATATACCGTAGGTAGGTATACCCCAAACCTTCTAACCATAATAACCACACATCAGAGTACAGTGATTACGGTCCTGTTACACAGAGATACACATTCAGTCACAGTATTATTTTGTGCCTCTGTATTACAAAAGAAATAATTTTTACAAGTAAAGTATTAAATGTTTTATTATAATCAAATAAAAATGAATGAAATAATGGGTTTTCGATAAAATGTAAGGCAGGAAAGAATAGAAAAAAGATCATGGTATCAAGCAGGTGTGCACACTTGTCAGAACTATAGTGGGTTGGCCCCTTCTAACTGCCCCGTACCCTGTATAGTATAAAGTATAATGAACCAAACATGAAAAAGGAAGGGGGCACCACGCAGAAATTGTATGCAAAACGTAACCTTGGTTTATTGCAAAAAACTATTTCTGCTTGATGTCCCCTTATTAATAGATCATAGATCATAGTCCCACGCAGTAGCCCTTAAGGTTCATACACACGTGCGATGTGTATGAACGAACGTTTTGTCCGATAACCGGCCCGTGTGTAGGCGCTTAATTGGCCAAAATGGACGTTAGGTCCGGGATCGTTGCCCAACAAATGACTGTTTGTGTAAAGTGCCCACACGGGTCAATTATCAGCCAAAACGTGCGTTCATACACCGTGCATGGCACATGTGTACGAACCTTTAGTTTAAAGCATCATGGGATCGCAGTCAGGTAAGACGGAAGTTTTTGGTTTCTGCATTGTCCCGAATTTTCATCAAATATCTGGTTAAAAAACACGTAATATTCTGGTCATAATAGCAGTCGGCATTGCGGGCAGATAACTGACCAATCAGAGCTGTGCAATGGGATTGAATGATCAGTGATATTAACCAGTTAGGTTCCTGTTTGATCACTGTGGCTCGATGGGTTTCTGCGGCTGGTCTGTGTCATGTCTACATAGACATTCATGGGCAGACTCTCCATTCGAGGCTTGAAACGAAACTTCTTCTGTTTAAAATATGCAAATAAACATTGAATTATTAAAAGGTTGCGGTAATGAATTAAAAAAACATTTAAGGAGAACTAAACCAAAATGGTCTTACTACAGAATCGTAAAACATCCCCCCCATAGAACACCAATAGACTGTAAAATCCCATGGTCTGGCCACGCCTCCTGACCTCAATCCAGGGGAGTAATTACCAGGGGGCAGGGGGAGCAACCGCATGAGGGGCCCTGGAGCCAAGGGGGCCCCATCTTATTTTTCCTACGACAGATATAGCCTCCTCCCAGAAAACCACTGTGGATAAAGCACGGATAGGGGCCCCATCTTGGTTTTTCTGGGGGGCCCAGTGATTCCTAGTTACACCACTGCCTCAGTCCCATGCTCCCTTGCCTTATCCTTCCTGTAAAAGGATTGGCTAGAGACAACTAGTGGCCATGACCACATGTTTCTGCAGTAGCTTAGAACTGAGCATGTGTAAAGGAAACAATGGTCACTGACTAAATTGTGTGATACAGGAATGCTGGGAAATAAAACACAAACCCCATGTAAATAAGGTAAAATTTCCCAGCACTTAAATCAAAATGAGAAATGAGACACAGATTACTGCTTTTATATCTACGGTAGGTACTCTGCTTTCTGATACAGTAACAGAAAAACCTTAACCACGAAGGACGGAGTGGGGTAGACTTGCAGCCTAAAAAATTCAAAGAGGTGTGAGATATCTGCACTAAAAAAAGGGGGACTAACCCCTATATCAAACATGGAATTACTGTGGACACATTCAGGTTCCTTCGTACCAAGAAACATTATTTGTTATGTTTATAATCTGAAGGAGAAAAGCAAAACTGTGTTTCATTAGGCTGAGACCACACTATAATTTTTCGTTATATATATTTTCCGTTTGCGCTTGCCTTTTGCACGTGCGATTTTGCCATTTTCTGTTGTGGAAACGCATCAAAAATGGTGAACGCGTGTGCTACCAAAATTGAAACGTATGCGCATCGGAAATCGGGGGAATTTTCCCAAAAATCCCGCGATTTCCATTTTAGTGAAAGTCGCTGGCGCAATCGCGAGCGAAAACGCACAAAAAGCGCGGTAGTGTGACCTAGCCCTGAGACTTGAAAACCAGTAAAGTAACTCCTATAAGTAACGGTACTTACCAAAGCTTTACCGATCAAGACCAGGACCATGATCAGGGTCAGAAGAAAGAAGGCAGCGGTAATTATGACGAGAATATGGTTTCTACTTGGCGCTGGATGCGGTTCGTCTCCTGGGGAGATTTTTTTTAGGTACAGTCATTAATATTTAGATTTTCGTGGCAAGGTGGAGGTCGGTCTATTGATATCAGATGGTTTTAGCATGAAAACTTCTATCAGAATTTTATCAACATTTAAAGGAGAATTAAAGGCGGATTTTTATTTAAAGGGAATCTCCACTTTGGGGGACTCTGTTTTATTGAAGAACAGGAGGTAAAGGAGCTGTGTCTTACCTCCCGTCCAATCAGGAGCAAGGAGACAAGGCTTGCGCATAGGATACAGAGTCCGTCGGGACCTGTCAGACTACGCGATGGGGTAAGTATCTTCTCTCCTGGCTCCTGCAGGTTTTATTGAAGAACGGGAGGTAAGACACAGCTCCTTTAACCCACGTCCTTCAATAAAACTGAACACCAAAAAATGATTTTACCAGTGGAGATTCCCTTTAAATCCCACGCTGACTCCCCCCTCTCTCCATGGCCTGGGTCTTTTTTATTTCTCCCAGCAGGCTGACCAGTGCTGGTTAGCCTGTCATGTAACTGACAGTAGCCAAATGGCATCATTTTCCATGTCGCCGTTCATTAGCATAGTCTGGTGCATGGCAAATTACTCTATTTAGCCACCGGCTGTGTAGAAACAAACCCAGGAGGTGGGAGTCAGTGGGGGACCCCAGGAAGGTAAGGTACTTGCACTGGGGGATTATAGTTCCAGCTGGACACATGTCTGTACCCTCCACGTGGCAGAGGTTCGCTGCCCCTTTAAACATTCATCGATACCATCATCTAACTTCTCTTGGGGCTGTATTAAAAGTTGCCCCTGAAATGAATCTGCAGCATCCAATCAGATAACCTCTAATTGGTACCTAAGCCCAGAATCATCCAATTACTCACCACTACTGGAGTTATTCCCAATATCCTTGGGCATCACAATAATTACGGTTCCTCCGCCACAGATGTCGATATTTCTCTGGCCAGAATCCAGCATGCCATCACACAGGTAAAATCCGGTGTCATTATCTGTCACGTTATTAATCGTCACGGTGAAATCGAGAACGGTTCCAGACACGTGCAGGCGTTCGCCGTGATAACTGTATATATGAGATTTGTTCTTCTGGTTGACAAATACTATTTTGTTGAAGTGTTTTCTTAAGTTCACCCCCACTATGTTTTCTTTGCTCTGAGCAGAGCAGGAAATGTGGCAGGAACCTCCAGGTTCGATTAGGATGGATTTCGGATATTGGATTATTCCTCCGCTAGGATTTTCTTTTAAAAAGAATAAAACAATGTGTGAAGACTGGGAACCAATGGGGGCTCCGTATTTCGTTAGAGATGTCCGAACTTCGCGAAATCCGGTCCGCTCGAGGATCCGCGAGAAAATTCGAAAATCCGCGAGCGGACCCATTAAAATGAAAAAATCCTCGAAAATACGAGAAATCCTCGTCATTTCGAAAATTTTCGAAAACGCGCTTCGGAAAAGTTCGGAAGGCAGAAAACCGGAAAATCATCGATATCCGCCGTTTGCGAATGAGGTAAATCCGCCGCGGATCCGGGTTCGGATCCGCGAACTGGGCCATCACTATATTTCGTGGCTTCCAAGCCAATTCCTTAAATTATAGTTCATTTGGGGTTGGAAAAAAAAAAGGCAAACCTCAAAAAACCCACCCAACCCAATAAAAACAAAGTACCAGTAATAATAATATAGCACTAATGGTGAAACCGAAACTACAGGGACCCCTTTATCTAGACTGTGGATATATGGAATAGTGTTCAAAATGCAGACATGGTGTAATAATATAGCACATAGGTGATTACATAGGTGAATGTAATCTCTTGATTACATTCAGCTGTGTCATAGTCCTAATTAGCACTGATTACCTGTCTCTTTATTACATTCACCTGTGTCACAGACCTAATTAGCGCTGATTACCTGGTCCTCTTCCTTTTATACATCAACCGACCTGTGGCCATAGTCCCTAATCAGGCGCTGATTACCTGTCTCCTTATTCTTCACCTGTGTCACAGACCTAATTAGCGCTGATTTACCTGTCTCTTTATTACATTCCACCTGTGTCATAGTCCTATCATGCGCTGATTACCTGTCTCCTTATTACATTCACCTGTGCCATAGTCCTAATCAGTCGCTGATTACCTGTCTCCTTATTACATTCACCTGCCATAGTCCTAATCATGCTGATTACCTGTCTCCTTATTACATTCAGCCTGTGCCATAGTCCTAATCAGCGCTGATTACCTTCTCCTTATTACATTCACCTGTGCCATAGTCCTAATCAGCGCTGATTAACTGTCTCTTTATTACATTCACCTGTGTCACAGACCTAATCAGTGCTGATTACCTGTCTCCTTATTACATTCACCTGTGCCATAGTCCTAATCAGTGCTGATTACCTGTCTCCTTATTACATTCACCTGTGCCATAGTCCTAATCAGCACTGATTACCTGTCTCTTTATTACATTTACCTGTGCCATGTCCTAAACGCTGATTACCTGTCCCTTTATTCATTCATCTGTGCCATAGTCCGATCATCACTGATTACCTGTCTCTTTATTACATTCACTTGTGCCATAGTCCTAATCAGCGCTGATTACCTGTCTCTTTATTACATTCATTCACCTGTGCCTAGTCCTAATCAGCGCTGATTACCTGTCTCTTATTACATTCACCTGTGCATAGTCCTAATCAGCGCTGATACCTCCCTTTATTACATTCACCTGTGCCATAGTCCTAATCAGCACTGATTACCTGTCTCTTTATTACATTCACCTGTGCATAGTCCTAATCGCGCTGATTACTGTCTCTTATTACATTCACCTGTGCCATATGTCCTAATCAGCGCTGATTACCTGTCTCCCTTATTACATTCACCTGTGTCATAGTCCTAATCAGCGCTGATTATCCTGTCTCTTTAATTACATTCATCTGTGCCATAGTCCTAATCAGCACTGATTACCTGTCTCTTTATTACATTCACCTGTGCCATAGTCCTAATCACGCTGATTACTGTCCTCTTTTTAGACATTCACCTGTGCCATAGTCTCTAATCAGCGCTGATTAACCTGTCGCCTTATTAACATTCACCCTGTGCCATAGTCCTAATCAGCGCTGATTACCTGTCTCCTTATTACATTCACCTGTGTCATAGTCCTAATCAGCTGATTACCTGTCTCTTTATTACTTCACCTGTGGCCATAGCCTAATCAGCGCTGATTACCTGTCTCTTTATTACACTTCTTCACCTGTGCCATAGTCCTAATCAGCACTGATACCTGACTCTTTATTACATTCACCTGTGCCATTAGTCCTAATCAGCGCGATTACCTGTCTCCTTATTACATCACCCTGTGTCATAGTCCTAATCAGCGCTGATTACCGACTCTTTATTACCTTCACCTGTGCCATAGTCCTAATCAGCGCTGATTACCTGTCTCTTTATTAATTCACCTGTGCCATAGTCCTAATCAGCGCTGGATTACCTGTCTCCTTATTACCTTCACCTGTGTCATAGTCCTAATCAGCGCTGATTACCTGTCTCTTGGTTGCTTTCACTGTGTTCCAGGCGCAGGTTTTAAATGTTTACAGTGCACACAGACACTCAGAAAGCTTGTGTGTAGCCTTTCAAGCCTCATTCCGTTTGCATTAGAATGAGAACTACTTATCACTACCTTACACATCTATTTAATTTCCAAACCACCCGCAGTGTACACAGAGCCCTATAGAGTGAATGGGAAAGAATTTCACAACTGTGTCACAACTGCTCAGTTTCTTTCTACTACAAACTGAACGGGAAACGTAAACGCACCTCATCACAGGAATAGATAGTGTGCAGGTGTTACGTCCACTTTCAGGCAGGTTCCAGCTACCAAGGAAAGGGCCCGAAAAGACGCAAGCGGCAAGAAACATCTTATCACCAAGCCAAGTCATTCGATTTTGTGTTCTTGTCACCTTTACAACCTGTGATAACAGTTTCTTAGTTACAACCCTCCTTCCGCAACAACTTGATGTAAATTGTGAAACGGCTGGAAAATGAAGTGGCATCAACGGTCATAAAGTGTAACTTACCGAGAGATGTATTGATTCAATTGGATCAGAACATAATACAATTATCTTGGACCTATTCAATTCCTCTTCTAGCTCTGCTACTGGAATTCAAATCCATGCCCACCACCTAACCACACCCCTACATGCCCAGCCATGCTTAGTGTTTTCGGGGCACCGGAATAGACCCTTTAGAAACATGTTTTTTGGCTGTGGTCACGTCCTGTGCCTGCTGTATCTAACTATATAAGGATATAAGTATAATTTACAGAATAAAGGCCTTAGGGAAAGCAACAAAGACAATTTTCATTTATCTGCAATCTTTAGTTTATTAAGTTTCACAACTAACAGCACAAGTAGTATGGTGAAAAAAAGCAGAAAATATCCTGTGGTGAGCAAGAGATCTTTTATTGCAAAATTTAGAATTTTTTTTCCAGCCACTCGGGTGGTTCTCAGTTTTTATTTTTAGGTAAAATTCAGTGCTCGATCTTACATCAATTTTATGTAATGGTCTATAGCACCCAATATACCAAACAAACCACCCGATCAGATACCCTTGGTCTATAGCACCCAATATACCAACACACCCGATCAGATCCCCTGGTCTATAGCACCCAATATCCAACACAAACCCGATCATATCCCTGTCTATAGCACCCAATATACCAACACAACCTTATCAGATACCCTGGTCTATAGTCACCCAATTACCAACACACCCTATCAGATACCCTGGCTATAGCACCCAATATACCAACACACACCGATCAGATACCCTGTTCTATCGCACCCAGTGTACCCCACACACCCTATCAGATACCTGGTCTATAGCACCCATATACCAACACCTTATCAGATACCCCGGTCATAAGCACCCAATATACCAACACACCCTATCAGATACCTGTCTATAGTCACCCAATATACTAACAACCCTATCAGATACCCTGGGTCTATAGCACCCAATATACCACACACACCCGATCAGATACCCTGGTCTATAGCACCCTTGTACCCCACACAACCCTATCAATACCCTGGTCTATAGCACCCCATATACCAACACCCCCATCAGATACCCTGGTCTATGCAGCCCAATATCCAACACACCCTATCAGATACCCTGGTCTATAGCACCCATATACCAACACACCCGATCAGATACCCTGGTCTATAGCACCCAGTGTACCCCACACACCCTATCAGATACCCTGGTCTATAGCACCCAATATACCAACACACCTTATCAGATACCCTGGTCTATAGCACCCATATACCAACACACCCTATCAGATACCCTGTCTATCGCCACCAATATACCAACAACACACCCTATCAGATACCCTGGTCTATAGCACCCAATATACAACACACACCCGATCAGATACCCTGGTCTATAGCACCCAGTGTACCCCACACACCTATCAGATCCCTGGTCGATAGCACCCAGTATACCAACACACCCTATCAGATACCCTGGTCTATAGCACCCAATATACCAACACACCCTATCAGATACCCTGGTCTATAGCACCCAATATACCAACACACCCTATCAGATACCCTGGTCTATAGCACCCAGTATACCAACACCCTATCAGATACCCTGGTCTATAGCACCCAGTATACCAACACACCCTATCAGATCCTTGTCTATAGCACCCCGTATATACCCCACATCCCCCCTATCAGATACCCTGGTCTATATAGCACCCAATATACCAACCAGCCCCTATCAGATACCCTGGTCTATAGCACCCAGTAATACACCAACAAACCCTATCGATACCAGCTGGTCTATAGCACCCATATACTAACACAACCCTATCAGATAACCCTGGTCTATAGCATCCAAGTATATCCACACACCTCCTATCAGATACCTCTGGTCTATTGCACCCAGTATCCAACCACCCTATCCAGATAACCCTGTTCATAGCACCCAGTATACCCCACACACCAACCCTTCAGATACCGCTGGTCTATGGCACCTATATACCAACACAAAGAACCCCTATCATGATACCCTGGTCTATAGCACCCAGTATACACCAACCCAACTCCTACAGATACCCTGGTCTATAACACCCAATAACCAATCACACCCCTATCAGATACCCTGGCTATAGGCACCCAATACTACCACCCAACCCGATCATCATAGCCCTGGTCTATACCCCAGTGTAACCCCACACAAGCCCTATCAGATACCCTGGTCTATAAGCTCCACAATTACAACACACCCTATCATTATCCCTGGTCCTATAAAGCACCCAGTAATACAACCACACCCTATCAGTATACCTCTGGTCTATACACCCAGTATCACCACACACCCTTCGTACCCTGGTCATAGTGCACCGCCTATACCCACACACCCTATCAGATACCGCTGGTCTACTAGGCAACCCAATATACCAACACACCAAACCCATCAACCCTGGTCTATAGCACCCGTATACCAACACACCCTAATCAGAATAACCGCTGGTCTATAGCACCCAGTCATCCACAAACCACAACCCTATCAAGATACCCTGGTCATAGCAACCCAGTATAAACCCCACAAACCCACACACTATCAGATACCCTGGTCTATGGCACCTAATAACCAACACAACCCTATCAATACCCCTGGTCTAATAGCACCCAG
Source organism: Hymenochirus boettgeri (assembly GCA_019447015.1). Classification (NCBI taxonomy): domain Eukaryota; kingdom Metazoa; phylum Chordata; class Amphibia; order Anura; family Pipidae; genus Hymenochirus; species Hymenochirus boettgeri. The sequence continues at coordinate 5,873,865 of CM033476.1, read as the reverse complement.
TATACCCACTCCCTATCAGATTCCCTGGTCTATATGCACCCTCAGTATAACCAACACACCCTATCAGATACCCTGGTCTATAGCACCAGTATAAACCAACACACCCAATCAATACCGTGTCGATAGGCACCCCAGTGTACCCCACACACCATATCCAGATACCCTGGTCTATAGGCACCCAGTGTACCCCACACACCCAATCGATAACCTGGTCTATAGCACCCATGTGTACCCGACACACCCTATCAGAATACCCTGGTCTCTAGCACCCATATACCACAACGCACCCTTCAGATACCCTGGTCTATACACCCAATATACCAACCAAACCCTATCAGATACCCTGTCCCTATAGCACCCAATAGTACCAACACCCCGATCAGATACCTGGTCTATAGCACCCATTGTACCCCACACAACCCTATCAGATACCCTGATCTATAGGGCACCCAATATAACTGCAACACACCCTATCAGCATACCCGGTCTATAGCACCCAATATCCAACACACAACCCTACTTCAGATACCCTGGTCTATAGTCACCCAATCTACCACACAACACAACCCTATCAGATACCCTGGTCTATAGCACCCCAGTATACCAGCACAACCTATCAATACCCTGGTCTAATATCACCCAGTATACAACACACCCTATCAGATACCCTGGTCTCTAGCACCCAGTATACCCCCACACCACCTATCAGATACCTGGTCTATATTAGCATCCCAATATACCACACACAGCCCTATCAGTACCCTGGTCTATAGCACCCATATACCAACACACACCCTATCGATACCCTGGTCATACCCCAGTATACCAACACCCCCTATCAGCTACCCTGGTCTAATAGCATCCCGTATACCAACACCCCCTATCAGATCCCTAGTCTATATCCACCCGTATACCCACACACCCTATTCAGCTCCCCTGGTCTATAGCACCCTATAACCACAACCCTATCAATACCCTGGTCTATACACCCAGTATACCCACACACCCTATCAGATACCCTGTCTATAGACCCAGTAATACCAACAAAGCCAAGGGGTAGGGACCCCATAGAACAGCAAGGGGTCAGGGACCTCCATATAACAGCAAGGGGTCAGGGACCTCCAATAACAGCAAGGGGTCAGGGACCTCATATAACAGCAAGGGGTCAGGGACCCCATATATAACAGCAAGGGGTCAGGGACCCCCATATAGCAGAAAGGGGTCAGGGACCTCCATATAACAGCAGGGGTCAGGGACCTCCATATAGCAGCAAGGGGTCAGGGACCTCCATATAACAGCAAGGGGTCAGGGACCCCCATATAACAGCAGGGTCAGGGACCTCCATATAAAAGCAAGGGTCAGGGACCTCCATAAACAGCAAGGGGTAGGGACCCCATATAACAGCAAGGGGTCAGGGACCTCCATATAACAGCAAGGGGTCAGGGACCTCCATATAACAGCAAGGGGTCAGGGACCTCCATATAACAGCAAGGGGTCAGGGTCTTCTGTGCTGTGCCATACATTGGTGCAGCTGATGTTTATTCTCCAATCAGAGCACTCGTCACTCAATCATAAATGAGATGTAAATGACAATATTGTCTCTATTCTGGGCCGTATTACATGTTTGCTCATAGGCTCCTATGGAAACAAAATCTTTACTTGTCTGATTTTCATTCTTTTCTCTTATATTGTTCTTTTATGTGATTGAACCTTCTGACTGGACTGTTACTGTTTGTGTTTATTTTAGATTGGGGGATACGGGGTCTCGTTGAGGTCCATGTAGGACTAGATCCTTGTTTATTATCATTGAGCGTTAATTCATCTTTCAGTGACGTTCCCCTTTATTATAATTTACCTTGATTTCTATGGGAGGAAATAACATTAGTTTGTGGTGGATTGTCAGAAATGCTTTTCATCTGCGGCTGACAACTTCCCTGCTCCTTTCCCCATCCTCCCATCCCTTCTCTCACATAGACTAGTGTGCGTGCGTGGGCAATAGTCATGACACTGAGTGCAGTGAGTTTGAATCCATAGATGACTGGCTCAGCATTCCATAACTATTAAGATGTGAGACAGGAGTTTATTGTTGTGTAAGGTGGAACTACCAGGGGAGGCAGCTGCAGAGGGGCCAAGGAGCCAAGGGGGCCCCATCTGTGGATGAAGCACGGATAGGGGCCCCTCAAGGTTTGCTGGGGTGCCCACTGATTCCTAGTTACCCACACGCACCTGCCTTTACCATCCGCCATGGGCACCAGAATCTGAAGATTGGGTCGACTATAAACCATCTGCCTGACCAATTATCCTCCAGTGGTTGATAGAAAAATCAGCAAATTATTTAATTCAATTCATTCTTCAAATCAGTTGAAAAATTTGACCCCGTGTTTGACCTGTTGATTTTCCAACCTATTCTATAAATTCAAACGAAACAGTCAGAAAACTCTAAATAGGATTTACTCATTCAACAAACAGAAACAAACTGTGTATGACATCCCTATCATCAGTACCCCTGTGGTACACGTGTTTATGTGTGTGTTTATTACCGTGCGTTTATATATTTATAATAAACAGCTGTTATCTTTTCTTTCTGAGCTAGAATTACCTTAAAGATGCTGACATCTGTGTTTAACTGTGTTCCTTTAAAATTTGCCAGAGCCAGAGTCTGCCAGACAATTGTTAAGTGAGGCACTTTCAGTTGGGCAGTTAATTTACGGCAGACGTAAAAGTGATTAATTTACGGCAGACGGTAAAAGTGATTAATTTACGGAGACGTAAAAGTGATTAATTACGGCAGACGGTAAAGTGATAATTTACGGCAGACGGTAAAAGTGATTAATTTACGGCAGCCGGTAAAAGTGATTCATTTACGGTAGACGGTAAAAGTGATTCATTTACGGTAGACGGTAAAAGTGATTAATTTACGGCAGACGGTAAAGTGATTCATTTACGGTAGACGGAAAAGTGATTAATTTACGGCAGCCGGTAAAGTGATTCATTTACGGTAGACGGTAAAAGTAATCAATTTACGGCAGACGGTAAAAGTGATTAATTTACGGCAGACGGTAAAAGTAATTAATTTACGGCAGACGGTAAAAGTGATTAATTTACGGCAGACGGTAAAAGTAATTAATTTACGGCAGACGGTAAAAGTGATTAATTTACGGCAGACGGTAAAAGTGATTAATTTACGGCAGACGGTAAAAGTGATTAATTTATGGCAGACGGTAAAAGTGATTATAATCGGTAACACGCTGCTGCCATTGCTTCGGATCTGACGGTTTCTCCGATTGCTTGCATGATCATTAATATTATATGAGGTCCTATCCACCAAATGTGAAATCTGTATGCACAGCTGTCTATGTTGGCAGTGAGCTGAGACTATAAAGAATGATGTTTCCCTGGTCACGGAACCTTGAAATTGAAGGTGATCTCATGTTGAAAATAGGAACTGTGGATAACGGCATCTACCGCTGAAACCAGGGGGCCTTTGAGACCAGTCAAGATATTTTAGTTGGAAAGTAATATTGATTCTATGTATGTATTCATTTTCTTATATAGCACAGAGCTTTATAGGGATATTATCCTTTCTGGTCCCATCTGGTCCTGGCCTAAAAAGTAGAAATGTTCAAAACGGCGAGGTCCGCTCTGTTTTCAGATTTTCTTTTAAAAAAAAAATAGAAACAGCAAGTTGGTGTAAATGAACCGGACCTGGGAATGGTCCAGGGAACATGTACATATCTCCAATGCAAAGTAGCTCTGTATTTTTCAGGTTACCAAAATATGGAAAGTAGCAAGATCTGAAAGTGCCCAGGAGTGTTCCTAGTGTTTTTAACACCTAAAACAACTTTTAAAGGCCGCCTATCGGTAGATGGGTGGCGGCACGTGAAGTAGGCGTGGCTTCATCAGGGAATATAGGCGTGGAGGTGGAAGTGATGGGCTGACTAATACTGATTGGTGGACTGGCGCTAAATGCAGTATTGCAGGAAGGAAGATATTTTTTTTTAACTGACGCCTTTTAAGTGTTCTGCAGGGGTGAGCAAATGTTTCAGTTTGCTTCATGGTATGGGCAACCTTGAAAGGTTGCGACGGAACTCGGAAATGAGAGTTCCGAATCGGAACCGGGTTTGAATCACACCCGAACTTCATCCTTCTACTGAGAGCTTACAATTAAGCACCTTATCACTCTCATACATACAAAAGAACCTACAGATTTCTTGCAGATGTAGCATAAATTTGCGTAAATAAAACAGGACTTGAATGCTTATGGAAACTTTAAAAAATGTACTTTTCCTTATATTAATCTATAACTTAATACATGTATGTAAAAAAGTCACCAACAGTTTTCCGTGATCGAATTGCCCAACGGGTTGAATGTCAGTCACCCAAGAAACCATCAAATATTTCAGTCCCATTGGCCCAAGATATTGTATGGTGGGTACCCAGCTTAAGGTTTGTGTGTTGTCACCATTCCAGTTCTTGTTTTGAATTGGCTCAGACTCCTTCTCCTGACTAACCGTGAAAGTAAGCATGCTCATAATCACTATGAGGCAACTCTGGGAGGGAAATTTCCCACCATGCAATTCACAACATTCCAACTATCACTGTTCCATTTACACAGCAAAACTGCACACAGCAGAAGAGTGCTTGATTGACAGCTGAAATGTAAGTGGTTCAGGCTGGCACATTCCGGATCGCAATGGCTGCACCATGGCATTATGGAAATTAAGTTTCTGAATTCAATTAAATGTTAAAGGACAACTAAAGCTTGTAGAAACTGCTAGACCCGTTAGGTTATTGTCTGTGATGATAAACGTTCATCTTAGACCATCATTTTGCTGCAAGCAGAACTAGTTCTTTGGGTCTGCAATGTGTAATTCTTGGCAATGACTGGTTAGGAGGTGGCAAGTCTTTGGAGGTCTATCACACTGTTGGACCTATTGAACCTTTAATCTTAATAAACCCCCAAACTGACCCTTGCTGAATGAAAAGTAGAATTGGTTTGGTAAGTAGTGAGCTCTCCTCCTAGGGGCCAATATGGGAGGCAGGGCAAGTGCAGAGGACACCAGAGCAGCACAAGTTCCCTAATATTAATTACATGAATATTCCAATACTATTACCCAGTTTCCCTTTCTGTTGGAGGTCAGGCGGGGGTGAAGGGCACACGTGCAAACCTAAAAAACAGTCAGACACATCTCTGGACTATGACTCAACCAGTAATCATACCAGTAGCTTTGTATTGTCTGTTCTAATAGAAATCCATCCAAGTCTTTCTGGGAAACCCTACTGTATCTGCCAGCATCCCCCTCTTAGTCCATTCCACGAATGTGTTCTGTAGTAAAGAAATATTATTTCCAAAGGATATTTATATCTGTAATTACCAATTGAATTTCAATTGATATAAGGCAATCTTAACTAGAAGTAATGTTAACGTGTTCAATCTACAATGGACCTCCCATGTGTGTAAACGTCCATTTGCAGCATGACGCCATCTACTGGAGTCTGTTTAGTATGTAGTACACAAAGTGTGACATCATGACGGGTATGACATGTCTGTAGTTAGAGTGTAATAATAATAAACTAAGATAAAACCAAATGCACTATACATCAGTGAAAAAGCAACAAATTAAAGGAGAACTAACTGCATAGACAATTTTAGAAAAAAAACTTGAAATGAAAAGTATCTGGGGCAGGGAGGTAGGATTTGGTAACTCCTACTTCCCAATTTACTTTCTGTGAGGATTCAGAGCACCAGCATGAAAAAAAAATGGCTTCTGCCAGGCTTTCTCGGTGCTTCAGCGCTATGTTTAATACACAAAGGTCCAGGACATTAACCTGGCATGAAACAACTGGCTAGTTCCTCATTGTTATGAGGTGAAGTGGAAAAATTGACATCGGATGAAAAGACAAAGTTTAAAAAAAACTGTAACTGTAATAAAGTGTGGAAAGCCCTTGTCAGACGGCTCCTTCCTGTGGTGATATTTGGCATTATGTTGTCACAGAGAAGTAATATTTTGCAACCAAACTCTGCATTTCCAATAAAGAAGATGCTATGGCCATGTAGTAAGTAATATTAGATTTTGCCAGTGGCAGAAATAAATAAATGGAGTAATGTTTTTTGTATTATGTATATCTTTATTTTCTTGTCCACAAGTTGTAGGTTATACAATGTGAAGGTATTACTGTAATGTTTAAATCCTTTGAAGGGCATGTTCATCCCCAGATGAATTGGTGGCGCAGTTCTCTTTTGTGACCACCAGGGGCGAACTGTTACAATCTTAGCTTTGGGGAGAAGGTTAGAAGCAAATTTTCTTTGAACACTTCTGACACATTAAAAACAAAACAACTCTTGTCCAAGTTTACTATGTAACTTGTACCACTATTATCCTTCTTCCTTCTGACCCAACTCACGTTCTGCACCCTATACTTTCACCAGCAACAGTTCACAAGGGTGTAAGTGGAGGGGGGGACTAAGCTGTGTACACATGGACAGATCGTAGTAGTAGTAATGAAAAAAGGGGATATCTGTATTGGATAACTGTGATGATAATCATGGCAAGTAGAGAATATAGATATAATATTAAATGATTCATATAAATTAGGAAACATGGATGTATTCTAAAATACAACTAAATGCAACTAAATTAAATAGGGATTGTGGGGAGCTTGAATATGAAGAGAGACTGGAAAAGTTACAATTATGTACACTAGAGAAAAGGCGTTTGGTGGGGATATGATAATGTGTATAAATACATTAACGGGCCAACAATAAACTATCTGGGGCATTGTTCACCAATAGAACATGTCAGAGGACACGGACATCCCTTAAGACTTGAGGATAAAAGGTTTAGGCTTCAAGTTGGGAAAACACGATAGGGCGCGTGAGAATATTGTGGCCTAGCCCTTAATGGATCACACGTAGAGCAGTCAACTTTCCAGACAGGTCGGGGGCACAAAAGAAGGCACACTGAGAAAATGAATAAAAATCCGGATATAATAGGGGCAGGTTTCTGAGACACATGGACTTGGAGGACCATTACTGGAAGGAGATGCCATGGGGAAGTTATTCTGATATAATAGGGGCAGGTTTCTGGACACATGGACTTGGAGGACCATTACTGGAAGGATGATGCCATGGGAAGTTATTCTGATATAATAGGGCAGTGTTCTGAGACACGGGACTTGGAGGACCATTACTGGAAGGAGATGGCCATGGGGAAGTTATCCGGATATAATAGGGGCAGGTTCTGAGACACGTGGACTTGGAGGGCCATTAATGGAAGGAGATGGCCAAGGGGAAGTTATTCGGATATAATAGGGGCAGGTTTCTGAGACACGTAGACTTGGAGGACCATTACTGGAAGGAGATGGCCATGGGGAAGTTATTCGGATATAATAGGGGCAGGTTTCTGAGACACGTGGACTTGGAGGCCATTAATGGAAGGAGATGGCCAAGGGGAAGTTATCCGGATATAATAGGGGCAGGTTTCTGAGACACATGGAATTGGAGGACCATTACTGGAAGGAGATGGCCATGGGGAAGTTATTCGGATATAATAGGGGCAGGTTTCTGAGACACTTGGACTTGGAGGACCATTACTGGAAGGAGATGGCCAAGGGGAAGTTATTCGGATATAATAGGCGCAGGTTTCTGAGACACTTGGACTTGGAGGACCATTACTGGAAGGAGATGGCCAAGGGGAAGTTATTCGGATATAATAGGGGCAGGTTTCTGAGACACTTGGACTTGGAGGACCATTACTGGAAGGAGATGGCCAAGGGGAAGTTATTCAGATATAATAGTGGCAGGTTTCTGAGACACTTGGAGGACCATTACTGGAAGGAGAGCCAAGGGGATGTTATTCGGAATAATAGGGGCAGGTTTCTGAGACACTTGGAGGACCCATTACTGGAAGGAGTTGGCCAAGGGGAAGTTATTCGGAATGATATAATAGGGGCAGGTTTCTGAGACACTTGGACTTGGAGACCATTACTGGAAGGAGATGGCCATGGGGAAGTTATTCGGATATAATAGGGGCAGGTTTCTGAGACACTTGGAGGACCATTACTGAAGGAGATGGCAAGGGGAAGTTATTCGGATAATAGGGGCAGGTTTCTGAGACACTTGGACTTGGAGGACGATTACTGGAAGGAGATGGCCATGGGGAAGTTATTCGGATATAATAGGGGCAGGTTTCTGAGACACTTGGAGGACCATTACTGGAAGGAGATGGCCAAGGGGAAGTTATTCGGATATAATAGGGGCAGGTTTCTGAGACACTTGGACTTGGAGGACGATTACTGGAAGGAGATGGCCATGGGGAAGTTATTCGGATATAATAGGGGCAGGTTTCTGAGACACTTGGAGGACCATTACTGGAAGGAGATGGCCAAGGGGAAGTGGTTTGATGTATTGACAGGTTAAGATGGACACGGTTTGTTCTTGGTATTATGTTCTTGTAGATGTTTCTGGTGACACGAATTTCTTGTCGTGTGGTTTGAATTTTCACAGAGCTCAACCTCCACTTCCTTCCCTTTTATCACCACTGCTGCATGGCGAGCGTGCAAAATACCTTGCAGTGTGTGTTCACCAAACCTCCAGTGCGACACATTTCTACTAAACACGTTCTGGATATCAACAATGTACATTTACACTACATCAGGCCCCCGTTCAGAAGAGCTTACAGTGTATTTACACACACACGTGAACAATCCATATGTTGTGTGGACCAGAAATGTACTCCCTTTTAATGCTTTATTAGAATTCTACCATCAATATATATATATTTAATAGGATATTCATTATATAAATAAAATATTTGTATTAATATCCTACTAACATTACAGCCTGGCCTCATTTTACATTGATGGGGTTTTTCCGTTTATTTTTCTATGTGTTTGCATTGTCTCTAGGCATTGTGGGTAAACGTGCAAATAATCACATTCCAACGCATTTCTATGTGTCTGTGTTTGATTTTGGGTTATGGCTTCTAGTATAATGGTCACATGCCCAGAGCCAGTGCAGTGAGGTCTAGTGATAATAGTGTTCACTAGAACTATAGACACTGGTCTCCATACACAGTGTAGGGAGGGTTGGTGAATAGTGAGTTTACACACTGTTCACTAGAACTATAGACACTGGTGATCCATCACACTGATCTCCATACACAGTGTAGGGAGGGTTGGTGAATAGTGAGTTTACACACTGTTCACTAGAACTAGACACTGGTGACCAATCACACTGATCTCTATACACAGTGTAGGGAGGGTTGGTGAATAGTGAGTTTACACACTGTTCACTAGAACTATAGACACTGGTGACCCCACACTGATCCATACACAGTGTAGGGAGGGGTGGGAATTATCAGTGAGTTTACCACACTGTTCACTAGAACTATAGACACTGTGACCAATCACACGATCTCCATACACAGTGTAGGGAGGGTTTGGAATTATCAGTGAGTTTACACAACTGTTCACTAGAACTATAGACACTGGTTACTAATCAAAACCGATCTCCATACACAGTGAAGGGAGGGGTGGTGAATTAATAGTGAGTTTACACACTGTTCACTAGAACTATAGACACTGGTCTCCATACACAGTGTAGGGAGGGTTGGTGAATAGTGAGTTTACACACTGTTCACTAGAACTATAGACACTGGTGACCCATACACTGATCTCCATACACAGTGTAGGGAGGGTGGTGAATTAATATTGAGTTTACACACTGTTCACTAGAACTATAGACACTGGTGACCAATCACACTGATCTCCATACACAGTGTAGGGAGGGTTGGTGAATTATCAGTGATGTTTACACATGTTCACTAGAACTATAGACACTGGTTACTAATCAAAACCGATCTCCATAACCAGTGTAGGGAAGGTGGTGAATTAAGTGAGTTTACACACTGTTCACTAGAAATAGACACTGGTCTCCATACACAGAGGGGAGGGTTGGTGAATTAATAGTGAGTTTACACACTGTTCACTTGAACTATAGACACTGTCTCCATACACAGAGTAGGGAGGGTTGGTGAATTAATAGTGAGTTTACACACTGTTCACTAGAACTATAGACATGGTCTCCATACACAGAGTAGGGAGGGTTGGTGAATTATTAGTGAGTTTACACACTGTTCACTAGAATTATAGAAACTGGTGACCCATCACACTGATCTCCATACACAGTGTAGGGAGGGGTGGTGAATTAATAGTGAGTTTACACACTGTTCACTAGAATTATAGACACTGGTCTCCATACAACAGAGTAGGAGGGGTGGTGAATTAATAGTGAGTTTACACACTGTTCACTAGAATTATAGACACTGGTGACCCATCACACTGATCTCCATACACAGTGTAGGGAGGGGTGGTGAATTAATAGTGAGTTTACACACTGTTCACTAGAATTATAGACACTGGTCTCCATACACAGTGTAGGAGGGGTGGTGAATTAATAGTGAGTTTACACACTGTTCACTAGAACTATAGCACTGGTGACCCATCAAACTGATCTCCATACACAGTGTAGGGCAGCCAATCACTATAAATAAAAATCAACACAAATAACTGAGAAATTTCCCAATGTCGTAGGTTTATGACAAGTTTAAAGGGCATGTCCTCCCACCAAATTAACTTTTGTATATACGTAGGTAGGTATACCCCAAACCTTCTAACCATAATAACCACACATCAGAGTACAGTGATTACGGTCCTGTTACACAGAGATACACATTCAGTCACAGTATTATTTGTGCCTCTGTATTACAAAAGAAATAATTTTTACAAGTAAAGTATTAAATGTTTTATTATAATCAAATAAAAATGAATGAAATAATGGGTTTTCGATAAAATGTAAGGCAGGAACGAATAGAAAAAAAGATCATGGTATCAAGCAGGTGTGCACACTTGTCAGAACTTAGTGGGTTGGCCCCTTCTAACTGCCCCGTACCCTGTATAGTATAAAGTATAATGAACCAAACATGAAAAAGGAAGGGGGCACCACGCAGAAATTGTATGCAAAACGTAACCTTGGTTTATTGCAAAAACTATTTCTGCTTGATGTCCCCTTATTAATAGATCATAGATCATAGTCCCACGCAGTAGCCCTTAAGGTTCATACACACGTGCGGATGTGTATGAACGAACGTTTTGTTCCGATAACCGGCCCGTGTGTAGGCGCTTAATTGGCCAAAATGGACGTTAGGTCCGGGATCGTTGCCCAACAAATGACTGTTTGTGTAAAGTGCCCACACGGGTCAATTATCAGCCAAAACGTGCGTTATCCACCGTGCATGGCACTGTGTACGAACCTTTAGTTTAAAGCATCAGGGATCGCAGTCAGGTAAGACGGAAGTTTTTGGTTTCTGCATTGTCCCGAATTTTCATCAAATATCTGGTAAAAACACGTATATTCTGGTCATAAGCAGTCGGCATTGCGGGCAGATAACTGACCATCAGAGCTGTGCAATGGGATTGAATGATCAGTGATATTAACCAGTTAGGTTCCTGTTGATCACTGTGGCTCGATGGGTTTCTGCGGCTGGTCTGTGTCAGTCTACATAGACATTCATGGGCAGACTCTCCATTCGGGCTTGAAACGAAACTTCTTCTGTTTAAAATATGCAAAAAATTGAATTATTAAAAGGTTGCGGTAATGAATAAAAAAACATTTAAGGAGAACTAAACCAAAATGGTCTTACTACAGAATCGTAAAACATCCCCCCCATAGAACACCAATAGACTGTAAAATCCCATGGTCTGGCCCGCCTCCTGACCTCAATCAGGGGAGTAATTACCAGGGGGCAGGGGGAGCAACCGCATGAGGGGCCCTGGAGCCAAGGGGGCCCCATCTTATTTTTTCCTACGACAGATATAGCTCCTCCCAGAAAACCACTGTGGATAAAGCACGGATAGGGGCCCCATCTTGGTTTTTCTGGGGGGCCCAGTGATTCCTAGTTACACCACTGCTCAGTCCCCATGCTCCCTTGCCTTATCCCTGTAAAAGGATTGGCTAGAGACAACTAGTGGCCATGACCACAGTTTCTGCAGTAGCTTAGAACTGAGCATGTGTAAAGGAAACAATGGTCACTGACTAAATTGTGTGGATACAGGAATGCTGGGAAATAAAACACAAACCCCATGTAAATAAGGTAAATTTCCCAGCACTTAAATCAAATGAGAATGAGACACAGATTACTGCTTTATATCTACGGTAGGTACTCTGCTTTCTGATACAGTAACAGAAAAACCTTAACCACGAAGGACGGAGTGGGGTAGACTTGCAGCCTAAAAAATTCAAAGAGGTGTGAGTATCTGCACTAAAAAAAGGGGGACTAACCCCTATATCAAACATGGAATTACTGTGGAACATTCAGGTTCCTTCGTACCAAGAAACATTATTTGTTATGTTTATAATCTGAAGGAGAAAAGCAAAACTGTGTTTCATTAGGCTGAGACCACACTATAATTTGTTTATATATATTTTCCGTTTGCGGCCTTTTGCACGTGCGATTTTGCCATTTTCTGTTGTGGAAACGCATCAAAAATGGTGAACGCGTGTGCTACCAAAATTGAAACGTCTATGCGCATCGGAAATGCGGGGGAATTTTCCCAAAAATCCCGCGATTTCCATTTTAGTGAAAGTCGCTGGCGCAATCGCGAGGCGAAAACGCACAAAAGCGCGGTAGTGTGACCTAGCCCTGAGACTTGAAAACCAGTAAAGTAACTCCTATAAGTAACGGTACTTACCAAAGCTTTACCGATCAAGACCAGGACCATGATCAGGGTCAGAAGAAAGAAGGCAGCGGTAATTATGACGAGAATATGGTTTTCACTTGGCGCTGGATGCGGTTTCGTCTCCTGGGAGATTTTTTTTAGGTACAGTCATTAATATTTAGATTTTCGTGGCAAGGTGGAGGTCGGTCTATTGATATCAGATGGTTTTAGCATGAAACTTCTATCAGAATTTTATCAACATTTAAAGGAGAATTAAAGGCGGATTTTTATTTAAAGGGAATCTCCACTTTGGGGGACTCTGTTTTATTGAAGAACAGGAGGTAAAGGAGCTGTGTCTTACCTCCCGTCCAATCAGGAGCAAGGAGGACAAGGCTTGCGCATAGGATACAGAGTCCGTCGGGACCTGTCAGACTACGCGATGGGGTGGTAAGTATCTTCTCTCCTGGCTCCTGCAGGTTTTATTGAAGAACGGAGGTAAGACACAGCTCCTTTAACCACGTCCTCAATAAAACTGAACACCAAACAAAATGATTTTACCAGTGGAGATTCCCTTTAAATCCCACGCTGACTCCCCCTCTCTCCATGGCCGGGTCTTTTTTTATTTCTCCCAGCAGGCTGACCAGTGCTGGTTGCCTGTCATGTAACTGACAGTAGCCAAATGGCATCATTTCCATGTCGCCGTTCATTAGCATAGTCTGGTGCATGGCAAATTACTCTATTTAGCCACCGGCTGTGTAGAAACAAACCCAGGAGGTGGGAGTCAGTGGGGGACCCCAGGAAGGTAAGGTACTTGCACTGGGGATTATAGTTCCAGCGGACACATGTCTGTACCCTCCACGTGGCAGAGGTTCGCTGCCCCTTTAAAACATTCATCATACCATCATCTAACTTCTCTTGGGGCTGTATTAAAAGTTGCCCCTGAAATGAATCTGCAGCATCCAATCAGAAACCTCTAATTGGTACCTAAGCCCAGAATCATCCAATTACTCACCACTACTGGAGTTATTCCCAATATCCTTGGGCATCACAATAATTACGGTTCCTCCGCCACAGATGTCGATATTTCTCTGGCCAGAATCCAGCATGCATCACACAGGTAAATCCGGTGTCATTATCTGTCACGTTTTAATCGTCACGGTGAAATCGAGAACGGTTCCAGACACGTGCAGGCGTTCGCCGTGATAACTGTATATATGAGATTTGTTCTTCTGGTTGACAAATACTATTTTGTTGAAGTGTTTTCTTAAGTTCACCCCCACTATGTTTTCTTTGCTCTGAGCAGAGCAGGATAAGTGGCAGGAACCTCCAGGTTCGATTAGGATGGATTTCGGATATTGGATTATTCCTCCGCTAGGATTTTCTTTTAAAAAGAATAAAACAAGTGTGAAGACTGGGAACCAATGGGGGCTCCGTATTTTGTGTTAGAGATGTCCGAACTTCGCAAATCCGGAATCCGCGCTCGCTCGAGGATCCGCGGAAGAAAATTCGAAAATCCGCGAGCGGACCCATAAAATGAAAAAATCTAAAATACGAGAAATCCTCGTCATTTCGAAAATTTTCGAGAAAACGCGCTTCGAAAGTTCGGAAGGCAGAAAACCGGAAAATCATGATATCCGCCGTTTGCGAATGAGGTAAATCCGCCGCGGATCCGGGTTCGGATCCGCGAACTGGGCCATCACTATATTTCGTGGCTTCCAAGCCAATTCCTTAAATTATAGTTCATTTGGGGTTGGAAAAAAAAAGGCAAACCTCAAAAAACCCACCCAACCCAATAAAAACAAAGTACCAGTAATAATAATATAGCACTAATGGTGAAACCGAAACTACAGGGACCCTCTTATCTAGACGTGGATATATGGAATGTGTTCAAAATGCAGACATGGTGTATAATATAGCACATAGGTGATTACATAGGTGAATGTAATCTCTTGATTAATCACTGTGTCATAGTCCTAATTAGCACTGATTACCGTGTCTCTTTATTACATTCACCTGTGTCACAGACCTTAATTAGCGAGTTACCTGTCCTCTTTATACATTCACCTGTGCCATAGTCCTAATCAGCGCTGATTACCTGTCTCCTTATTACATTCACCTGTGTCACAGACCTAATTAGCGCTGATTACCTGTCTCTTTATTACATTCACCTGTGTCATAGTCCTAATCAGCGCTGATTACCTGTCTCCTTATTACATTCACCTTGTGCCATAGTCCTAATCAGTGCTGATTACCGTGTCTCCATTACATTCACCTGTGCCATAGTCCTAATCAGTGCTGATTACCTGTCTCCTTATTACATTCAGCTGTGCCATAGTCCTAATCAGCGCTGATTACCTGTCTCCTTATTACATTCACCTGTGCCATAGTCCTAATCAGCGCTGATTAACTGTCTCTTTATTACATTCACCTGTGTCACAGACCTAATCAGTGCTGATTACCTGTCTCCTTATTACATTCACCTGTGCCATAGTCCTAATCAGTGCTGATTACCTGTCTCCTTATTACATTCACCTGTGCCATAGTCCTAATCAGCACTGATTACCTGTCTCTTTATTACATTTACCTGTGCCATAGTCCTAATCAGCGCTGATTACCTGTTCCTTTATTACATTCATCTGTGCCATAGTCCTAATCAGCACTGATTACCTGTCTCTTTATTACATTCACTTGTGCCATAGTCCTAATCAGCGCTGATTAACTGTCTCTTTATTACATTCACCTGTGCCATAGTCCTAATCAGGCTGATTACTGTCTCCTTATTACATTCACCTGTGTCATAGTCCTAATCAGCGCTGATTACCTGACTCTTTATTACATTCACCTGTGCCATAGTCCTAATCAGCACTGATTACCTGTCTCTTTATTACATTCACCTGTGCCATAGTCCTAATCAGCGCTGATTACCTGTCTCTTTATTACATTCACCTGTGCCATAGTCCTAATCAGCGCTGATTACCTGTCTCCTTATACATTCACCTGTGTCATAGTCCTAATCAGCGCTGATTACCTGTCTCTTTATACATTCATCTGTGCCATAGTCCTAATCAGCACTGATTACCTGTCTCTTTATTACATTCACCTGTGCCATAGTCCTAATCAGCGGCTGATTAACTGTCTCTTTATTACATTCACCTGTGCCATAGTCCTAATCAGCGTGATTACCTGTCTCCTTATTACATTCACCTGTGCCATAGTCCTAATCAGCGCTGATTACCTGTCTCCTTTAGTTACATTCACCTGTGTCATAGTCCTAATCAGCGTGATTACTGTCTCGTTATTACATTCACTGTGCCATGTCCTAATCAGCGCTGATTACTGTCTCTTGATACTTACTGTCCTGTCTAATTCACCACTTTACCGACTCTTTAACATTCCCTGTGCAAGCAATCAGCGCTGATTACCTGTCTCCTTATTACATTCACTGTGTCATAGTCTAATCAGCGCTGATACCTGACTTTTATTACATTCACCGGCCATAGTCTAATCAGTCGCGATTACTGTCTCTTTATTACATTCACCTGTGCCATAGTCCTAATCAGCGCTGATTACCGTCTCCTATTACAGTTCACCTGTTGTCTAGTCCTAATCAGCGCTGATTACCTGTTCTTCTGTTGCTTTCAGCTGTGTTCAGGGCAGGTTTTTAAATGTTACAGTGCACACAGACACTCAGAAAGCTTGTGTAGCCTTAAGCCTCATCCGTTTGCATTAGAATGAGAACTACTTATCACTACCTTACACATCTATTAATTTCCAAACCCCGCAGTGTACACTAGACCCATAGAGTGAATAGGAAATGAAGTTCACAACTGTGTCACAACTTGCTCAGTTTCTTTCTACTACAAACTGAACGGACAACGTAAACGCACATCTCACAAGGAATAGATAGTGTGCAGTGTGGTTACGTACCTTTCAGGCAGTTCCAGCTACCAAGGAAGGGCACCGAAAGAGACGCAGGAGCCAAGAAACATCTTATCACCAAGCAAGTCATTCGATTTTGTGGTTCTTGTCACCTTTCACAACCTGTGATAACAGTTTTCTTAGTTACACCTCCTTCTCGCAACAACTTGATGTAAATTGTGAAACGGCTGGAAAAAGGAAGTGGCATCACGGTCATAAAGTGTAACTACCGAGAGATGATTGATTCAATTGGATCAGAACATAATACAATTTATCTTGGACCTATTCAAGCTCTTCCTAGCTCTGCTACTGGAATTCAAATCCAGCCAACCACCTAACCACACCCCCTAATGCCCAGGCCATGCTTAGTGTTTCGGGGCACCAGGATAGACCCTTTAGATAACAGTTTTTTTGGTGTGGTCACGTATCTGTGCATGCTGTATCTAACTATTATACAGGATATAAAGTATAATATACAGAATAAAGGCCTTAGGGAAAGCAACAAAGACATTTTATTTATCTGCAATCTTTAGTTTAATAAGTTTCAAACTAACAGCACAAGTAGTATGGTTGAAAAACAAGCAGAAAATAATCCGGGTAGGAAGCAAGATATTTTATTGAAAATTAGATTTTTTTTCCACCACTAGGGGTTTCAGTTTTATTTGTAGGTAAAATTCAGTGCGCAATCTTACATCAATTATTATGTAATGGTCTATAGCACCCAATATACCAAAGACACCCGATCAGATACCCTGGTCTATAGCACCAATATACCAACACACCCATCAGTACCCTGGTCTATAGCACCAATATACCAAACACAACCGATCGATACCCTGGTCTATAGCACCCAATATACCAACACAACCTTATCAGATACCCTGGTCTATAGCACCCAATTACCAAACACCCTATACGATACCCTGGTCTATAGACCCAATATACCAACACACCACGATCAGATTACCCTGTTCTATAGCACCCAGGGTACCCCACACACCCTATCAGATACCCTGGTCTATAGCACCAATACACACACACCCTTATCAGATACCCTGGTTATAGCACCCAATATACCAACACACCCTATCAGATACCTGGTCTATAGCACCCAAATACCAACACACCCTATCAGATACCCTGGTCTATAGCACCCAATATACCAACAACACCCGATCAGATACCCTGGTCTATAGCACCCAGTGTACCCCACACACCCTATCAGATACCCTGGTCTATAGCACCCCATATACCAACACACCCTATCAGATACCCTGGTCTATAGCACCCAATATACCAACACACCCTATCAGATACCCTGGTCTATAGCACCCAATATACCAACACACCCAATCAGATACCCTGGTCTATAGGCACCCAGTGTACCCCACACACCCTATCAGATACCTGGTATATGCACCCAATATACCAAACACACCTTATCAGATACCCTGGTCTATAGACACCCAATATACCAACACACCCTATCAGATACCCTGGTCTATAGCACCAATATACCAACACACCCTATCAGATACCCTGGTCTATAGCACCCAATATCACAACACACCCGATCAGATACCCTGGTCTATAGCACCCAGTGTACCCCACACACCCTATCAGATACCCTGGTCGATAGCACCCAATATACCAACACACCCTATCAGATACCCTGGTCTATAGCACCCAATATACCAACACACCCTATCAGATACCCTGGTCTATAGCACCCAATATACCAACACACCCTATCAGATACCCTGGTCTAAGCACCCAGTATACCAACCACCACCCTATACAGATACCCTGGTCTATAGCACCCAGTTATACCAACACACCCTATCAGATACCCTGGTCTATAGCCACCCAAGTATACCACCCACACACCCTATCAGATACCCTGGTCTATAGCACCCAATATACCAAACCACACCCTATCAGATACCCGGTTATAGCACCCAGTATACCAACACACCCTATCAGATACCCTGGTCTATAGCACCCAATATACTAACCACACCCTATCAGATACCCTGGTCTATAGCACCAAGTATACCAACACACCCTATCAGATACCCTGGTCTATAGCACCCAGTATACCAACACACCCTATCAGATACCCTGGTCTATAGCACCCAGTATACCCCACCCCACACCATCAGATACCCTGGTCTATGGCACCTATATAACCAACCACAATCAGATACCCTGGTCTATAGCACCCAGTATAACCAACACACCCTATCAGATACCCTGGTCTATAGCACCCCAAATACCACCACACACCCTATCAGATACCCTGGTCTATAGCACCCAATATACCAACACACCCGATCAGATACCCTGGTCTATAGCACCCAGTGTACCCACACACCCTATCAGATACCCTGGTCTATAGCACCCAATATACCAACACACCCTATCAGATACCCTGGTCTATAGCACCCAGTATACCAAACACACCCTATCGATACCCTGGTCTAGCACCCAGTATACCACAAACCCTATCAGATACCCTGCTATAGCACCAAGTACCCAATCCCACACACCCCTATCAGATACCCTGGTCTATAGCACCCAAACCTATACACAACACACCCCCTATCAGATACCCTGGTCTATAGCACCCGTATACCAACACACCCTATCAGATACCTCGGTCTATAGCACCCAGTATAACACCACACCCCCGCACACCACCAACCCTAACCCCCACCCTATCAGATACCCTGGTCATAGCAACCAGTTACACCCTACCACACCACCCTCCATCCCAGACATGGTCTATGGCACCTCAATATACCAACACACCTATCAGATACCCTGGTCATAGCACCCAGTATACCAACACACCATCAGATACCCTGGTCATAGCCAGTTACCAACACACCTTCAGAACCTGGTCTATAGACCAGTAACCAACACCCAATCAGTACCTGGTCTATAGCACCCAGTGTACCCCACACACACTATCAGATACCCTGGTCTATAGCACCCAGTGTTACCCCACACACCCAATCAGATACCCTGGTCTATAGCACCCAGTGTACCCCACACACCTATCAGATACCCTGGTCTATGCACCCATATACCACACACCCTATCAGATACCCTGGTCTATAGCACCCAATATCCAACACCACCCTATCAGATACCCTGTCTATAGCACCCAATATACCAACACCCCGATCAGAGATACCCTGGTCTATAGCACCCAGTGTACCCCACACAACCCTATCAGATACCCGTGATCTATAGCACACAATATACCAACACACCCTATCAGATACCCTGGTCTATAGCACCCAATATACCAAACACACCCTATCAGATACCCTGGTCTATAGCACCCAATTACCAACACACACCCTATCAGATACCCTGGTCTATAGCACCCAGTATACCAGCACACCCAATCAATACCCTGGTCTATAGCACCCAGTATACCAACACACCTATCAGATACCCTGGTCTATAGCACCCAGTATACCCCCACACACACCTATCAGATACCCTGGTCTATAGCACCCATATACCAACACACCCTATCAGATACCCTGGTCATAGCACCCAATATACCACACACACCCTATCAGATACCCTGGTCCATAGCACCAGTATACCAACACACCCTATCAGATACCCTGGTCAATAGCATCAGTATACCACAACACACCCTATCAGATACCCTAGTCTATAGCAACCAGTATACCCCCACACACCCTATCAGATACCTGGTCTATAGCACCTATATACCAACACACCCTATCAGATACCCTGGTCTATAGACACCAGTATACACCACAACCCTATCAGATACCCTGGTCTATAGCACCAGTATACCAATCAACCCTATCAGATACCTGGTCTATAGCATCCAGATATACCAACACACCATCAGATACCCTGGTCTATAGCACCAAGTGTACCCACCACACACCTATCAGATTACATGGTCTATAGCACCCAGTGTACCCCACACACCCTAATCAGAATACCCGGTCTATAGCACCCAGTGTGTACCCCACACACCCTATCAGATACCCTGGTATATAGCACCCAGTTGTAGCCCACCACACCCATCAGAACCCTGTCTATAGCACCAGTGTACCTCACACACCCTATCAGATACCTGGTCATAAGCACCCAGTGTACCAACAACCTATCAGAACCCGGAGTCTATAGCACCCCGTGTAACCCACACACGCCTAATCAGATACCTTGGTCTATAGCCCCAGGTTACCCCACACACCCATCAGTATACCCTGGTGATATTACACCAGTGGTACCCCACACACCCTAGCAGATTACCCTGGTCTTATAGCACACAGTACCCAGAGTTCCCTGTATAACTCAGTCTGTGTCCTTGTACCTTTATCTAGACACAGAACTCCTTGGTGACTTCTAATATCCTTATAATTTACAGTAGGGGATACATATTCACTGTATTAATTGTTAAGTAATTTTCCAACCATGTAGAGTGGTACAGGGGCCCCATTACACACACTTCAGTCCACACGCAGGCGTCTCCGTCAAGCTCAGTAATAACATTGCACTTCCTTACATTGTTTAACTCTTACTGCCAAGCTCTCCAGGCACGTTGGAAACTAGCGCTGATGCAATAAGAAATGCGGAAGTTTGCCTGTGCAGCAACTAATCTGGTTTTAGCTTTTTACTTGTTATCTGCAGTAAGCTAACATCTGATTGGTTGCTACAAATAAATTGCAAAGTGGGGATTTTCAAGTGTCCCACGTGTCAGGGGAAACCACACTGGAATGTCAAAAAAACCCCCGATACAGATATTGATGTCGATTACACAAGCAATGATGTGGTGTGTAGATTTTAATTGTCAAATGATTGGGAATGTTTCCCATAGAGAAGGGTTTCCACATGTATACCCTAGTTTGTCCATAGAGCTTGCAATCTAATTTCTCTTCAGTCTCGTCTACGAAGAGTTATGCTCGCCATACACTAGACAGACATTCGTAAGATTAAATGTTTGTCCCAGTCTACGTAAACCGTTTTGTATGGGCCTTAAGTATATAAATAAGGCTGGGTACACACAAGAAGATGTTTCCAAAAGTGGCCATGGCCGATAGTTTGGCGTGTCTGATTGTGCGGTCAATAGGAAATCGCACGATCGGCCGTTCATCTGATTTGATTACCAGCGAAATCACCGCAGATTTTTTGGTCCGACCAACGGTAATTCGTCTCGGTTACATTGTTTTATTGTAGTTAACCCCTCATAATTAACTCCTGCACAGGACTCAGCCCAGGAATGACCAATGCCAGGGGTGTAGTGCATCATGGGAGCATTGGGAGGTAAAGATCCTAGTGTATGACCAGCTTAAGGTAGGTACACATGGCTTAATAGTAGAATAGATTGGGCAGTCATTTCCCATGTGTACCTACCTTATTCTGTTCTATAGTGAATGTAAGGCATTTTGTTGGGTAAGGACATAACATGGTAGGTTATGACCTCCTCGCTCCAATCCAGCGCCCTTCACTTGATTGGCGGTGATTGTATTCATGGTGGGCATATTATAATTGTCTCCATTCACATCAGGCCCTTCCCGGGAGAGCTTACAATCTAAATAGCCTTGCAGATCTGTCCGAGGGAGAATTTGAATCAAGGGTCACCTATCACACCCATCTACCTGGGTAACAAGAGGTAACGAGGGAAAAACTGACTTTCCTTCCATTCTCACTAGCCCTTGATATTTACATGATAACACACGGACCTGTCCGTCATTGTCTATACAACTGGCTACACACATTCCCAGCAATCTATTCTTCAACGATTCTAATCAAAAGATGACACATAATCCAGTTTTTTATGGCATCACTTGACCAATTGGCAATGATTCAGCCAACAAAATGGGGGAGGGTCAGTCAAATGATCCCAGAATAACTGTCCATCAACTTTCCATAGTCTCATAATTTTCCATCGACCCATCCTAAGTCCTGATCTGAACCAATCAAATTGTATACTATAAAGGAGTGATGCATTACCATCCAATCAAATTGTGTACTATAAAGGAGTGATGCATTACCATCCAATCAATTGTATACTATAAAGGAGTGATGCATTACCATCCAATCAAATTGTTACTATAAAGGTGTGATTCATTACCATCCATCAAATTGTATACTATAAAGGGTGATGCATTACCATCCAATCAAATTGTATAATATAAAGGGGTGATGCATTACCATCCAATCAAATTGTATACTATAGGTGTGATTCATTACCATCCATCATTGTATACTATAAAGTTGATCATTACCATCCAATCAAATTGTAATACTATAAGGAGTGATGCATTACCATCCAATCAAATTGTATACTATAAGGAGTGATGCATTACCATCCAATCAAATTGTATACTATAAAGGAGTGATGCATTACCATCCAATCAAATTGTATAATATAAAGGAGTGATGCATTACCATCCAATCAAATTGTATACTATAAAGAGTAGTTGCATTACCATCCACAAATTGTATACTATAGGAGTGATGCATTACCATCCAATCAAATTGTTACTATAAAGGAGTGATGCATTACCATCCAATCAATTGTATACTATAAAGGAGTGATGCATTACCATCCAATCAAATTGTATAATATAAAGGATGATGCATTAACCATCCAATCAAATTGTATAATATAAAGGAGTGATGCATTACCATCCAATCAAATTGTATTCTATAAGGATTGATGCATTACCATCACAATCAAATTGTTACTATAAAGGAGTGAGCTTACCATCCAATCAAATTGTATACTATAAAGAGTGTGCATTACCATCCAATCAAATTGTATTCTATAAAGGAGTGAGCATTACCATCCAATCAATTTTCTATAAAAGGAGTGATGCATTAATGGGGCACAGGGCATTACCAATATATAGGAATATATCTATACATTGCATTGTAACGTGATGCTGTACCATAGCCTTTCATTAGAGTTGTAATGAGGAACTGGCTGCTCCCAGATGATTTTGGGCCCGAGGAAGGGGAGCGAATTGCAGTTCCATCCCCACCCCCAAACCTCCATCTGTGCCTCTTCCAAGAACTCCGCCCACAGGTAGGATCACTATCCGCCGTACATAATCCACCCCCACAGGTAGGTCACTTGCCTTTACATAACTCCACCCACAGGTAGGTCACTTCGCTTACAAAACTCCACCCCACAGGTAGGTCACTTTCCCTTACATAATCCACCCCACAGGTAGGTCACTTTTCGCTTACATAACTCCACCCCACAGGTAGGTCACTTTCCCCTTACATAACTCCACCCACAGGTAGGTCACTTTCCCCTTACATAACTCCACCCCACAGGTAGGTCACTTCTTTCCCCTTACAAAAACTCCACCCCACAGGTAGGTCACTTTCGCTTACATAACTCCACCCCACAGGTAGGTCACTTTCCGCTTACATAACTCCACCCCACAGGTAGGTCACTTTCCGCTTACATAACTCCCACCCACAGGTAGGTCACTTTCCGCCTTACATAATCTCACCCCACAGGTAGGTCACTTTCCCCTTACATTACTCCACCCCAGTAGGTCACTTTCCCCTTACATAACTCCACCCCACAGGTAGGTCACTTTCCCTTACAAAACTCCACCCCACAGGTAGGTCACTTTCCTTACATAACTCCACCCCACGGTAGGTCACTTTCCGCTTACATAACTCCACCCCACAGGTAGGTCACTTTCCGCTTACATAACTCCACCCCACAGGTAGGTCACTTTCCGCTTACATAACTCCACCCCACAGGTAGGTCACTTTCCCCTTACATAACTCCACCCCACAGGTAGGTCACTTTCCCCTTACATAACTCCGCCCTGGGCTGGTTTACAATACGCTAGGAGTGCAAAAAGACTTTCACTCTTAACCCCAATTAACCCCTAATTTTCCATTTCACTGGCAGTGTGACCTGCAAACCCGGTTGTAGTATGGAAAGCTGACGACACACTAAGTTTGGTTGACTGTAGACGGTGAGATTGTAGCTGTGTTAATTGTTCTGTGGTGGCTTTATATGGTGCATGTATGAACCCTCTACCTCTATGGGAGCCAAAACCCTTTAAATGATTGTAATTCCAAGTACAGTCCAGTAGATGTCGCAGTTCTCCACCTAATATTGGAGGGTTGTCCCCTGCTCAGGACTATCTATATCTTCGCTTTATAACTGGAAAGTGAGGATTGTCAGTGTAACAATATAGAATTAGGTCAATTCTACTCAGTGGTCAGTAAACATGCTGCTTCCTAATTCTCACACTCCCTATCTCTGTGTTACTCCTGATTTAGGTCTAGCCTCATGGCTGGTGGTGGTGCAGGGGGCTCATCACGCCGTAACCCTGGGTCATGGAAGAAGCAGAAGAGACCCGAGGCCTCGGGTTTGGGGAAATCGCCAGCAGCGAGCAGCAGATAATATCACGTAAGGAATGAATGTCTCACTTCCTACTGGGATTAACCTCCTCTATATCATTCAGCAGGACAGGTCCCAAATCAGGCTACCCATATCTTAATATTACCTATTATCCAATGTGCATGTCTTGACATCATCTGGTCACCCAATAAGGACATCATCCGATTGGTCACTTATCCTGTTCCCTGGGGAACTGTTAGCAGGGGGAGTGGCCTGGATCAATGATGTCACTGACACATGGTAATTGTAAAACCCAGCCGGACGTAATTAAACCCCCGCTGATTAGAACAAGACACATATTCATTCCATTCATATAATATGTGATTTTCCATTGCAATAAATACAATGGGAAAGTTGATAGCAAAATGTGCATCAAAGTAACACATTATATTGATTTATATAGTATGTATGATTTTATTCTTATATAGCGCTACGTATTCCGCAGCGCTTACAATTATTTACATCAGGCCTCCCCAGAAGAGCTTACAATCTAATCACTTTATGTACACATACAACTATCAGTATGTCTTTATGATTGTGGGGGAAAACCAGAGTGCCCAGAGGAAACCCACGCAAGCACGGGGAGAACATACAAATTCCTTTCCATATGTGTCCGAGTGTGGGATCGAACTCAGGACCTCAGCTGCAAGGCATCAGTGCTAACTACTGAGCCACCGTGCTGAGCCCATATATGGTAAATGTTATTTTTCTCCTATCAATGAGGAGCGGCCAAAATGCTTCACTAGGTGGGCACCTTTAGGGCAGAGTCTCTCTGTACCTCCTTAACAAAGATCATCACTAATACATTAAATAAGGTATGGAGAGAATTCAGGCTTTGATACTACCTTTTCAGCAATTTGCAAATAGGGACAAAGACTTCTGGGAATTACCATGTTTATACATGGAAGCTTTAGGAACACTACAGTATATACTCGAGTATAAACGAGTTTTTCAGGCTGTAAAATCAGCCTGAAAACTTAAACTCTGTTATACTCGAGTCAGTGCTTACCTTACCAATCCGGAAGGCGCCGCGCGCATTCCTGTACTGGAGCGCTGGCTGACGTCACTGCCGGTGCCGATTAGTGACATCAGCCGGCACGACAGTACGGACAGTACAGGGAATGAGCGCTTGGCTGCCGGACCGCTTAAGTAATCTTGGCTGGCACACACATACATGCACAACAGGGACAAGCCTCAGGAACCGACAGGAACTGGATGAAACAGAGGAGAGCCCACAGAAGGTACCCACGAACCTGGGTGGGAGGGTGAAGGTGTAGATGTTTGGAAACCTACAACTCCCAGCTAATAAGCAAGTGCGGGAGTTGTAGTTTCAAACATATGGAGTGCCAAGGATTAAGAATGTAGTTTCTTTTAAATGAAACAGCAGAATTTTTACAGTAGTAGACATATCCAGTATGGGAATTCTGCAGTCCATTTAAAGGGCAACTAAATCTTTAAAACAATACAGAATTAGAGGCAGTCATGGTCACATATTCTGCCCTCAGTTTATACTCCAGTCAATCAATTTATTAGTTTTTCAGGTAAATTAGGTATCTCGGTTTATACTCGGGTTGGTTTATACTCGGGTCGGTTTATACTGGGGTGTTATACTCGGGTATATACGGTATGTCTTTAAAAAGACTTTTACAGCATTCCACAAGCTAAATGCAAAACACAGAGCGCTAACTACAGACCGTTTCGGCTTTATTGAGCCATCATCAGTGTAGGGAGGCCTCTGGTTTTGCAGTGTGTGAAGGGCCTATGGACAGACGTCACCGATGATGGTTCAATAAAGCCGAAACCGGTCTGTAGTTGGCGCTCTGGTTTTGCATTTAGCTTGTGGAATGCTGTAAAAGTCTTTTTAAAGACACAGTGTTCCTTAGAGCCTCCATGTGTAAACATGGTAAATTCCCCGAAGTCTTTGTTCCTTATTAACAAAGATCATTGAATTGATATTTTTGAGGTCTAGTTAATAATACTGCATCTATTTTATAGATCACGGTTCCAGAAATGAACGAATGTTCTGACCTTGTTTATAGGCAACTACAGGCGTTGTGTGTTCCTTGTTTACACTTTTATTTGTGTTGGAGTGTCAGTTCCCCTTGGAACAGTCTCTTGTGGTCTGGAAATGTCTTGTCTGTTCTGTGGCATTGAGAGTTGTCTGATTGGGAGAGTTCATTCATAGAGAGAAAATGTAATTAAAGCGCATCTGGGTTGGTTTGGACAGACACGGAATTGTCTGGAATCCAAGGAGTCTGAGATAGAGGAGAAAAGACTTAACAATTCAGCTTTTACCCCCTCCTGCATCTTAGAGGGTCTAGGCCAATGTCACTAGTGACCTCCACAAAAGGGGCCAAAAGGAATTCATACAAAATGCTAGAAGTCATGGGATTTTTGTAATTAAAGCTCCCACAAGGATTTGAACCTACTTAAGTATTGGTGTTCACAACCCATCTCACTTCCACCTGATCCATAACGGAATGTAACGCTGCATTAAATAGGGAATACACTGAATTATTTACTGAAAAATTGCCTATTGAAAAATCATTATTACATCATAATATGCCAGGCAGTAGATCATTATAACATCATTACATCATTATTACATCATAATATGCCAGGTAGTAAATTATTACATCATAATATGCCAGGCAGTAGATCATTACATCATAATATGCCAGGCAGTAAGTATTATAACATCATTACATCATTATTACATCATAATATGCCAGGTAGTAAATTATTACATCATAATATGCCAGGCAGTAAATCATTACATTATAATATGCCAGGTAGTAAATCATTACATTATAATATGCCAGGCTGTAAATCATTACATTATAATATGCCAGGCAGTAAATTATTACATTATAATATGCCAGGTAGTAAATCTTACATATAATATGCCCGGCAGTAAATCATTAATCTAAATATGCAGGTAGTAAATCATTACATTATAATAGCCAGGCTGTAAATCATTACATTATAATATGCCAGGCATGTAAATCATTACATTATAATATGCAGCGTAAAATACATATAATATGCAGGCAGTAAATCATTACTAATATGCAGTAGTAAATCATTACATTATAATATAGCCAGGCTGTAAATCAGTCCAATTAAAATGCAGGAGTAAATCATTACATTATAATATGCCAGGACTGTAAATCATTAACATTATATATGCCAGGTAGTAATCATCAATTATAATAGCCAGGTAGTAAATCATTACATTATAATATGCCAGGCATAGTAGTAAATCATTACATTATAATATGCCGGTAGTAAAATCATATACATTATAATATGCCAGGCTGTAAAATCATTACATTATAATATGCCAGGAGTGTAAATCATTACAATAAATATGCCAGGTAGTAAATCATTACATTATATGCCAGGCTGTAATCATTACATTATATATGCCAGGAGTAAATATTACATTATAATATGCCAGGATGTAAATCATTACATTATAATATGCCAGGCAGTAAATTATACATTAAATATGCCAGGTAGTAAATCATTACATTATAATATGACAGGCAGTAAATCATTACATTTATAATATGCCAGGTAGTAAATATACATGATATATGCAGGCAGTAAATCATTACATTATAATATGCCAGGTAGTAATCATACATTTAAATATGCCAGGTAGTAAATCATTACATTATAATTTGCCAGGTAGTAAATCATTACATTATAATATGCCAGGCAGTAAATCATTACATTATAATATGCCAGGTAGTAAATCATTACATTATAATATGCCAGGTAGTAAATCATTACATTATAAGATGCCAGGGGGAATCAAAATTATAATATGCCAGGTAGTAAATCATTACATTATAATATGCCAGGCAGTAAATCATTTACATTATAAATGCCAGGTAGTAAATCATTACATATAATATGCACAGGTAGTAAATCACTTACATATAATATGGCCAGGCTAGTAAATCATTACATTATATATGCCAGGTTAGTAAATCATACATTATAATATTGCCAGGTGTAAATCAATTACATTATAATATGCCAGTAGTAAATCATTACATATAATATGCCAGGCTGTAAATCATTACATTATAATATGCCAGGAGTAAATCATTACATTATAATATGCCAGGCTGTAAATCATTACATTATAATATGCCAGGCTGTAAATCATTACATTATAATATGCCAGGTAGTAAATATATACATTATAATTATGCCAGGAGTAAATCATTACATTATAATAGCCAGAAGTAGTATCATTACATTATAATATGCCAGGTAGTAAATCATTACATTATAATATGCCAGGTGTAAACTCATTACATTATAATATGCCAGGTAGTAAATCATTACAATAAATGCAGGGAATTTACATTAAATATGCCAGGCAGAAATCAATACATTAAATATGCCAGGTGAATCATTACATTATAATATGCCAGGGTAGTAAATCATTACATTATAATATGCCAGGCTGTAAATCATTACATTATAATATGCCAGGTATAAATCATTACATTATAATATGCCAGGTAGTAAATCATAACATTATAATATGCCAGGTAGTAAATCATTACATTATAATATGCCAGGTAGTAAATCATTACATTATAATATGCCAGGTAGTAAATCATTACATTATAATATGCCAGGCTGTAAATCATTACATTATAATGCAGGCCGTAAACATTACATTAAATATGGCCAGGCAGTAAATCATTACATTTATAATATGCCAGGTAGTAGTAAATCATTACATATATATATGCCAGGTAGTAAATCATTACATTATAATATGCAGGTCGTAAATCATTACATTTATAATATGCAGGCTGTAAATCATTACATTATAATATGCCAGGTAGTAAATCATTACATTATAAATGCAGGTAGTTAATCATTACATTATAATATGCCAAGGTAGTAAATCATTACATTATAATATGGGCAGGCAGTAGTAAATCAGTACATTATAATATGCCAGTAGTAGTAAATCATTACATTATAATATGCCGGGTAGTAAATCATTACATTATTAATATGCCAGGTAGTAAATCATTACATTATAATATGCCAGGTTAGTAAATCATTACATCGTTATAAATATGCCAGGCTGGAAATCATTACATATAATTGCCCAGCGTTGTAAATCATTACATATAAATGCCAGGTAGTAAATCATTACATTATAATATGCCAGTAGTAATCATTACATTTAATTAATAATATGCCAGGTAGTAAATCATTACATTAAATATGCCAGGTAGTAAATCATTACATATTAAATGCAAGTAGTAAATCATACATTATAATATGCAAGCGTAAATCATTACATTATAATATGCCAGGCTGTAAATCATTACATTATAATATGCCAGGTAGTAAATCATTACAAGTATAATATGCCAGGTAGTAAATCATAAATTATAAATATGCCAGGGTAGTAAATCATTACATTATAATATGCAGGTAGTAAGTAAACTCGATTACATTATAATATGCCAGAGTTAGTAAATCATTACATTATAATATGCCAGGCATAAATAATACATATAATATGCCAGGTAGTAAATCATTACATTATAATATGCCAGGTAGTAAATCATTACATTATAATATGCCAGGTAGTAAATCATACATTATAATATGCCAGGCTGTAAATCATTACATTATAATAGCCAGGCTGTAAATCATTACATTATAATATGCCAGGTAGTAAATCATTACCATATATAGATGCCAGGACTGTAAATTATTACATTATAATATGCCAGGTAGTAAATCATTACATATAATATGCCAGGTAGTAAATCATTACATTATAATATGCCAGGTAGTAAATCATTACATAAATATGCCAGGTAGTAAATCATTAATATTATATTGCCAGGCTGTAAATCATTACATTATAATATGCCAGGTAGTAATCATTACATATAATATGCCAGGTAGTATAATCATTACATTATAATATGCCAGGCTGTAAATCATTACATTATAAGAGGCCAGCTGTAAATCATACAATATATGAGGGCATGTAAATCATTACATTATAATATGCCGTAGTAAATCATTACATTATAATATGCCAGGCAGTAAATCTATTACATTATAATATGCCAGGTAGTAAATCATACATTATATAGCCAGGTAGTAATCATACATTATATATGCCAGGGAGTAAATCATTACATCATAATATGCCAGGTAGTAAATCATTACATATTAATATGCCAGGCGTTAAATCATTACATTATAATATGCCAGGGTAGTAAATCATTAAATTATATATGCCAGGCGTAAATATTACTTATAATAGCCAGGCAGTAAAATCATACATTATAATATGCCAAGGTAGTAAATTATTACATTTAATATGCAGGTGTAAATCATTCATTATAATATGCCAGGTAGTTAAATCATTAATTAATATGCCAGGCAGTAAATCATTACATATAATATGCCAGGTATTGTAAATCATTACATTATAATATGCCAGGCAGTAAATTATTACATTATAATAGCCAGGTAGTAAATATTACATTATAATAAGCCAGGTTAGTAAATCATTACATTATAATATGCCAGGTAGAATAGAACATATAATATGCAGAATTACATTAAATATGCCAGGTAGTAAATCATTACATATAATATGCCAGGTAGTAAAATTTTATATAATATGCCAGGCAGTAAATCATTACATTATAATATGCCAGGTAGTAAATCATTACATTATAATATGCCAGGCTGTAAATCATTACATTATAATATGCCAGGGTAGTAAATCATTACATTATAATATGCCAGGTAGTAAATCCAATTATTACATTATAATATGCCAGGCATGTAAATCATTACATTATAATATGCCAGGCAGTAAATTATACACTATAATATCGCAGGTAGTAAATCATACAGTATAATATGCCAGGAGTAATTATTACATTCTAGATGCCAGGTAACATATACCGGTACGTGTGTTAATTATCCCCTACATATACCGGTACATGTGTTAATTATCCCCTACATATACCATTACGTGTGTTACTTATCCCCTACATATACCGGTACATGTGTTAATTATCCCCTACATATACCATTACGTGTGTTAATTATCCCCTACATATACTGGTACGTGTGTTAGTTATCCCCTACATTTACCGTTACGTGTGTTAATTATCCCCTACATATACCGGTACGTGTGTTACTTATCCCCTACATATACCGGTCCGTGTGTTAATTATCCCCTACATATACCGGTACGTGTGTTAATTATCCCCTACATATACCATTACGTGTGTTAATTATCCCCTACTTATACCGGTACGTGTGTTAGTTATCCCCTACATATACCGGTACATGTGTTACTTATCCCCTACATATACCGGTACGTGTGTTACTTATCCACTACATATACCGGTACGTGTGTTACTTATCCCCTACATATACCGGTATAGGCCCACAGATCCCGTGTGTTTACTTATCCCCTACAGTGGTACCTGTGTTACTTATCCCCTACATACACCGGTACGTGTGTTACTTATCCCTACATATACCAGTACGTGTGTAACTTATCCCCTACATATACCGGTACGTGTGTTTCTTATCCCCTACATATACCGGTACGTGTGTTACTTATCCCCTACATATATATACCGGTGTGTTACTTATCCCCTACATTTCTGGTAAGTGTGTACTTATCCCCTACATATACTGGTAAGTGTGTTACTTATCCCCTACATATACTGGTATGTGTGTTACTTATCCCCTACATATACCGGTACGTGTGTTACTTATCCCCTACATATACCGGTCCGTGTGTTAATTATCCCCTACATATACCGGTAAGTGTGTTACTTATCCCCTACATATACCAGTATGTGTGTTACTTATCCCCTACATATACCGATAAGTTTGTTACTTATCCCCTACATATACCATTACGTGTGTTATTTAGCTGTTATGGATATTACATTGACTAACTGATTTTGTTTCCATAGGCCAATTTACTGCTCAATGCAATACGCAGTGCGCAGAGACTGACCTCATTGTTATATCAGCACTTTATCCAGCAAACATTTCCCAGCATGCCTGAGTAGGCACTTGCTTACGGACGCCTGTAGTTGCAGGGGCTGCTGCCAATCTCTCCCTGCTTTTAGAAAACCTACCAGATATATTCGAGTATAAACCGAGACATTTTACCTTCAAAATATATCTGTTGTATTCAGTTAGATCAACTGACTGGCTTTCTCAATTCAGAATGACTTGTACAAGAATCTGTGGCAATTATGTACCCTAGAAAATCCCAATTAGCATATCAAAGCCAGGTGTTAAGGGTGTGATTAGATAGTGGCTAAGAGGTGTTATAGAAACACCCAGAGTAAGGTGTCAAAACAGCATTGTACATGGCAGACAGTTGGTGTCGAACCCCCCACCTCTATTTAGGCTTGGTTTCTTTATTTTCACATAAATGGCCTCCTTGACACCTCTCTTGAACCAGTCATGTTCCTTTGCCAATATGTTAACATTACAATCTTCAAAGGTATGTCCTTTATCCTTAAGATGCAGGTACACGGCTGAGTCCTGACCCGAATTGTCTCTTCTGTGCTGGGCCATACGTTGATGCAGTTGCTGTTTGGTCTCCCCCACATACAAATCAGAGCATTCTTCACTGCAATGCACTGCGTATATGATGTCGCTGCACTGCATATATGATGTCACTCTTCACTGCACTGTACTGCGTATATGATGTCACTCTTCACTGCACTGCGTATATGATGTCACTCTTCACTGCACTGCACTGCATATATGATGTTGCTTTTCTTGTGTTTCGGTATTGGGTCTTTCGGATGTACCAATTGCTGCCTCAGTGTGTTGTTTGGTTTATAGCAGGCAGGGATACGGTGTTTTTTGAAAATTCTTCTTAATTTCTCGGAGACCCCTGCTACATATGGGATGACCATGTTCTTCCTCCTGTCTTGCTTTTCCCCTTCACTGTTGGTATTCGTGTTCTTTTCTTTCCTTCTACTTCTTTTGACAAAGGCCCAGTCTGGATATCCACAAGTTTTAAGGGCTCCTCTGAGATGTTTCATTTCTTTAGCCTTCGCCTCTGTGCTAGTGGGGATGTTCTTGGCTTTGTGTTGCAGGGTTCTGATGACACCCAGCTTGTAATCTAAAGGGTGGTGGGAGTCAAACATCAAATACTGGTCTGTGTGGGTTGGTTTTCTGTAAACCTCTACTTCCAGTTTACCATTTTCCTTAACTTCTACCAAGCAGTCAAGAAAGCCAGTTTGTTGTTTTGTATCTTCCCTTGTAAATTTGATGTTTGGTCTACCGCATTAATGTGTTCTGTGAAAGCTTGAACTTCCTTCTGGTGGATTTTAACCCAGGTGTCATCCACATATCTGAACCAGTGGCTGGGTGCTAAGCCCTTAAAGGTATTAAGCGCCTGAATACCACCTATTTCAAATACAGGGATAAGTTCTATAAGCAAAAACATGGATGTGCTATGGGATCTCCAGTTTCACCTATTGTGGCCAACCTTTACATGGAGGAGGTAGAAACACAGGCGCTTAATACCTTTAAGGGCATAGCACCCAGCCACTGGTTCAGATATGTGGATGACACCTGGGTTAAAATCCACCAGAAGGAAGTACAAGCTTTCACAGAACACATTAATGCGGTGGACCAAAACATTAAATTCACAAGGGAAGATACAAAACAACAAACTGGCTTTCTTGGACTGCTTGGTAGAAGTTAAGGAAAATGGTAAACTGGAAGTAGAGGTTTACAGAAAACCAACACACACAGATCAGTATTTGATGTTTGACTCCCACCACCCTTTAGATCACAAGCTGGGGGTCATCAGAACCCTGCAACACAGAGCTGAGAACATCCCCACTAGCACAGAGGCGAAGGCTAAAGAAATGAAACATCTCAGAGGAGCCCTTAAAACTTGTGGATATCCAGACTGGGCCTTTGTCAAAAGAAGTAGAAGGAAAGAAAAGAACACGAATACCAACAGTGAAGGGGAAAAGCAAGACAGGAGGAAGAACATGGTCATCCCATATGTAGCAGGGGTCTCCGAGAAATTAAGAAGAATTTTCAAAAAACATCGTATCCCTGTCTGCTTTAAACCGAACAACACACTGAGGCAGCAATTGGTACATCCAAAAGACCCAATACCAAAACACAAGAAAAGCGACATCATATATGCGGTGCAGTGCAGTGAAGAATGCTCTGATTTGTATGTGGGGGAGACCAAACAGCAACTGCATCAACGTATGGCCCAGCACAGAAGAGCCAATTCCTCGGGTCAGGACTCAGCCGTGTATCTGCATCTTAAGGATAAAGGACATACCTTTGAAGATTGTAATGTTAACATACTGGCGAAGGAACGTGACTGGTTCAAGAGAGGTGTTAAGGAGGCCATTTATGTGAAAATAAAGAAACCAAGCCTAAATAGAGGTGGGGGGGTTCGACACCAACTGTCTGCCATGTACAATGCTGTTTTAACACCTTACTCTGGGCGTTCCTATAACACCTCTTAGCCACTATCTAATCACACCCTTAACACCTGGCTGTGATATGCTAATTGGGATTTTCCAGGGTACATAATTGCCACAGATTCTTGTACAAGTCATTCTGAATTGAGAAAGCCAGTCGGATGACTAGCGAAACGTCTTCAAGAACTACATTTCAAGTCCAGTTGATCTAATTGAATACAACAGATATATCCTTCATACAATATGATAATATAATAATACAATATGTTATAATGTCAATGAATATAACAGATATACCATGACCTGGATGAATGAATATAACAGATATACCATGACCTGGATGAATGAATATAGAACAGCTGGGGCAGTTATGATAAGAACAGCTGGGGCAGTTATGATTAGACATAGACTACTCTACAACTTTAACAAACTTGCTTTTTGACCCCCTTTAAGTGAATTGGTGATGAGCTCTGACCTTTGTGCTGCCATCTTTGTGATCGCCCTCATGAGAAATAGCTGAGCTTAACAAGGCTTTAATTGGAGGAAAAAGGGCAACAGTGAGCAAAGAGCACGGCCAACTTAATAATAAAAATTCAATTTAACAATACACATAACCCTCTCCCTCCCATTCAGCTGGGGAGACTGATTAGACCTCTTTGAGGATGATGTCAGCGGGTGCAAAGGAGCATGGGAAACAGAGCGTATCATGTAAGTAAGGGTCAAACCATTCATAAGAAATTGTAATCAAGCAGGTGGATGTCAGAGTTATCAAGACCTTCCATACTGGGGTAACCTTTAATTTGTATGAAAACATATAACTAGCCCTGTGTTACTACTGTATATACTATAACAGATACTCTATGGGGCCCTGTAATGTGCATTGGTTATCATCTGTACACATACAATGGATGTACTGAACTGTCTGCTCTGTTACAATAAGGAAAAGAACATTTTTAAAAAACATATTGTATTGAATGAAATGTAGAGAACAATAGAGAATCAAA
This sequence comes from Hymenochirus boettgeri, assembly GCA_019447015.1. NCBI lineage: Eukaryota > Metazoa > Chordata > Amphibia > Anura > Pipidae > Hymenochirus > Hymenochirus boettgeri. The sequence goes on along the minus strand of CM033476.1, from coordinate 5,837,272 downwards.
TACATCAGGATTAAAAAAAACATGTTTCATTACAGATATTTACAAACTTCTTATGGTCGCCATAGACGATTAGATCCTGATATCGTTGGATCGTGTATAGACAATCGTTGAAAGATCTTTCAACAATCTTCCAATAATTTCCCCATCAGCCCAGTTAAAAAAAAATGTGTCAGACTGGCAATACAAATATAAAACCCGCTGATTGTACAATCGGATTGCAGTGTCTATGGCCACCATTAGGCTGGGTACACACAAGCAGATTTTTCAGCCCACCTGATATTTCCATGTATCGGTCGGTTGGGCGAAAAATCAGAGGTGATTTTACTAATGACAGTCACGCGGATAGGCCAAAGGGGGGATCGGACATGTGTGAAAATCACCACCAATCGTGCGGCCTGCTATGGACAAAACAATTGGTCTGACAGTTCTCTGTGACCGACAGTGACTTTTCCTGGCCGACCACTCGCTAATGGCGAACGGTCAGTTAGGATGAAAAGTCTAGTTGTGTGTACCCAGCCTGAAAGACAGATAAATTTTACAAAAAATAGACATCACAAAAAATAAACATCACAAAAGATAAACATCGCAAAAGATAAACATCACAAAAAATAAACATCACAAAAAATAAACATCGCAAAAGATAAACATCACAAAAAATAAACATCACAAAAAATAAACATCGCAAAAGATAAACATCACAAAGAATAAACATCACAAAAAGTAAACATCGCAAAAGATAAACATCACAAAAAATAAACATCACAAAAAATAAACATCACAAAAAATAACCAACACAAAAGATAAACATCACAAAAAATAAACATCACAAAAAATAAACATCGCAAAAGATAAACATCACAAAAAATAAACATCACAAAAAATAAACATCACAAAAAATAACCAACACAAAAGATAAACATCACAAAAAATAAACATCACAAAAAATAAACATCGCAAAAGATAAACATCGCAAAAAATAAACATCACATAAAATAAACATCACAAAAAATAACCAACACAAAAGATAAACATCACAAAAAATAAACATCGCAAAAGATAAACATCGCAAAAGATAAACATCGCAAAAAATAAACATCACAAAAAATAAACATCACAAAAAATAACCAACACAAAAGATAAACATCACAAAAAATAACCAACACAAAAAATAAACATCACAAAAAATAAACATCACAAAAGATAAACATCACAAAAAATAAACATCACAAAAAATAAACAACACAAAAGATAAACATCACAAAAAATAAACATCACAAAAGAAAACGCCTGATACAGAAACTATTTCTATCTGTTTGGTAGCTTGGTTGATTTAGATGCTGCGGTGTTGATAAATGTTTGTACATAATATCACTAAATGAGAACCGTGTGATCAGCTCAGGTCTATAATATTGATGCAGGAGAAGCGGATTAGAATCAGGGGTGCAATGTTCCAGAAGAGGTGTAGGTATTGTAATTGTTCATAGTGTTCCTTCGGGTCTGGGTCATGTCCACGTAAACGGGGTTCTGGGGGATTTTCTTTAGGGCATTTTTCAGTTGCATTTTCGTCTGTGAAAATCACAACTTGTGTCAATACTTAAGAAACTGGTAACATTTCTAAACTTAAAAGTGAACTAAAATGCAAATAAAGTTAAAAAAAACATTAACAATTCAATGTACCTGGGGCAGGTAGGTGGGCTTGGTAATTCCTACCTCCTAATATCTAGCACAATCAGATTACAAAACGCGTTCCGAAATGCTCTAGTGGGGACCAATCCTTACTGTTCTCATCAACGCCATTATACCATAGCTATGTTATGTTTATTATCAGCTATGCCATAGGTATGTTATGTATATTATCAGCTATACCATAGGTATGTTATGTTTATTATCAGCTATACCATGTATTTGTAGTTTTTATACTCATCTAAAATAACATCACTAGCTGGCTGTACTGGTTTTATTACTGCGAGTCGTATACCATGATCTTGTATGTGTATGTATCGAGGCTGATAAACCACATTAAGATATGTTATGGTTTATTATCATCTAGATAGCCATAGCTATGTTATGTTATTACGCGGACTTTAGACACGCATAGGTAGTGTATTTATATATCAAGCTATATCGCATAGCAGAATGTTTAGTATTTAATCAGCAGTAGCCATAGCTATAGTTCATGAATATATTATCAGCTATACATAGGTAATGGTTATTTCCATTATCAGCTATACCATAGCGATGGTATGTAATACATTAGCAGCTATGAGCCATAGCGTAGTTATGTTATTACCGAGCTACCCATAGACTATGTTATGGTCTCTTGAATCGAAAGAAAGGAGAGGAGCTATACCATATGTATGTTTATGTTATATTATCAAGCTATTACCATAGGTATGGTTATGTTTATACATCTATACCGATAGCGATGTTAGTATATATCATCTGATATACCAGTAATTTTTAGGTTTTATGACCAGCTAGAACAGAGGTATTTTTATGGATATTCTCATCTATACCATAGATAATAGGTTTGTTATATCAGTATACCATGATAATCACATTATTAGTACCGAATCTAAACCCATAGGTCTAGTGTTATGAGTTTATTATCGGCTATACCATAGAATAGTGTGAGTTTTATTATCAGCTATAACCATACGGTAGTGTTATGATTTATTATCACTATACCATAGCTATGTTTTTGTTTTTATCGCTATAACCATTCTATGCTATTAATCACACCCATAGAGTAAGTGCTGTTTTCTTATCAAGTCTTACCCATAGCTTTAATGTTTTAGTATCATATCCATATATTTATGTATTCAGCTATACCCTAGCTAATGAGTATATTATAGTTACCATATATCGTTATGCTATATCTACTAGCTATCCATAGGTAGTATGTTTAGTCCACTATACCATAGCTAATGTTATAGTTATATATCCGCTAATCTAGCTTAGGTTATGTTTATTACCAGCTAGTGGCCATAGCATATGTTATGTTCTAAGTTATCAGCTATTCCTAGGTATGTTTTATTATATTACCAGCTATACCATAGCGCTATGTTTGTTTAGTATACCAGCTATACCATATATGTTAGTATTATTATCAAGCTATACCATAGGTATGTTATGTTTATTACCACTTATAGTAACCATAGTATGTATGATATTTATATTATCAGCTATGATCCATAAGAGCTATGTTATGTTTATTACTCGAGCTATACCATAGCTATGTTATGTTTATTATGTATCAGCTATACCATAGTATGTTAGTGGTTTATGATTCAGCTATACCATAGTATGTTATGTTTATATCAAGCTATACCATAGATATGTTATGTTTATTATCAGCTATACCATAGTATGTTATGTTTACCCCGCTATGTATGTTTTTATCAGCTATACCAGATAGTAGTTATGTTAATTACACTATACCAGGATAATGTTATGTTTATATCACCGATCTAATACCATAGGTATGTTATGTTATTATCACTATACCATAGATATGGTTTACTTACCACATACTATAGCTAGTAGTAAGGGAGGGAGTTTATCAGCACCATAGCTAGTGATGATACAGCAACAACTAGTGATGTATACCAAAACTAAGAACCATAGCTAGTAATGTACAAATCAGCTATAACCAATAGGATAATGTGTTATTATTAAGCTCATAGCATAGGTATGGTTATGGAATTAGCTATAAGGGTATTCCGCTCGTTTGTTTCATTTACCAGGTAAGCTATGTGTTATGGTCAGTATTGGTAATGTCACGACATCGCTATATGTTACCAGCTAAGATAGCTATATGGATATTATAGCTGTATACCAATTACCAAAAAAACAATAGTATGCAGCTATACAATCCATAGTTGTGTTATGTAATACACAGCTATACCATAGCTATGTTATTATATTTTTAAACGCTATACCATAGGTAATGTTATAGTTTATTACCGTTGCGTATACCATGTATGTTGATGTATATTATCACTATACCATAGCTATGTTAGTTACTTATTATCAGCTATACCAGAGGTATGTTATGTATATTACCAGCTATACATGCTATTGTTATGTATATTACCAGCTTATCCATAGCTATGTTATGTATATTATCAGCTATACCATAGGTATGTTTGTTTATTATCGCATACCATAGGTTGAAATATTATATCATACTAATGGACACACCCATAGACTATGTTGTATTACGCAGCTCCATAGCTATGTTAGTGTATATTATCCAGGTTATATATACCATAGCTAGTATATGTAATATACCAGCTATACCATAGCTATGTTATGTATATTATCAGCTATACCATAGCTAGTATGTATTACAGCTATACCATAGGCTATGTTATGTATTTATACCAGCTATACCATAGCTATGTATGTATATTACCAGCTATACCATAGCTATGTTATGTATATTACCAGCTATACAAGCTATAAATTAGATGTATATACAGCTACTAGATACGATAGCTACTATTATGTATTTATTCAGCTATACCATAGCTATGTTATGTTTATTATCAGCTATACCATAGCTATTTTATAAGTATATTAGCAGCTATACCATAGGGTATTTATGTAGTATTCTAGGCTATACCATAGCTATGTTATGTTTAGTATCAATCTCTACCATAGGTTATTTAGTATTTTATTATCAGCTATACATCCATAGCGTATGTTAGGTTTATTATCACGCTGAGTACATAGGTATGTTATGTTATAGTTACTCGACTATCCATAGCTATGTTATGTTTTTATCAGCTATGACCATAGCTATGTTGTATAGTTATATATCCAGCTATACCATAGTAATGAGCTTATAGGTATATTATTACAGCTATACCATAGCTTGTTTATAAGTTATGGTATACATAGCAACCATATCTATGTTATGTTATATCCAGCTATACCATAGGGATATGTTATGATATTATCAGCTATACCATAGCTATGTTATGTTTATTATCTTATAACCAGTATACTCTCTGGTTTATGTATTTTCCAGCTATACCATAGTATGTTATGTATATATCAGCTATACCATAGGTATGTTATGTATATTCCAGCGTATACCATAGCTAGATGTTATGTAGTTATTACCAGCTATACCATATTTTGGTTATATTCATTACAGCTGATACCATAGCTCTGTTATGTTTATTATCATCGTATACCATAGCTAGTTATGTATTATTATCAGCTATACCAGAGTTATGTTATGTTTATATCAGCTATACCATAGGTATGTTATGTTATTCAGCTATACCATAGCTATGTTATGTTATTATATACCGCAATGCTATACCAGATAAATGTTATGTATATTATCAGCTATACCATAGCTATGTTATGTTTATTATCAGCTATACCATAGCTATGTTATGTTTATTATCAGCTATACCATAGCTATGTTATGTATATTATCAGCTATACCATAGCTATGTTATGTTTATTACCAGCTATACCATAGCTATGTTATGTATATTATCAGCTATACCATAGCTATGTTATGTTTATTATCAGCTATACCATAGCTGTTATGTTTATTACCACTATGCCATAGGTATGTTTGTTTATATCATCTATACCAATCGTATTTATTTTATTACCATCTATACCATAGCTTGTTATGTATATTATCAGCTATACCATAGATATGTTATGTTATATTATCAGCTATACCATAGCTATGTTATGTATTTACAGCTATACCATAGCTATTTATTTTTTATCAGCTATCCATAGGTATGTTATGTTTATTATCAGCTATACCATAGCTATGTTATGTATATTATCAGCTATCCATAGCTATTATGTTTAGCTATCAAGTTTTTATGTATATTATCAGCTCTACCATAGCTATGTTATGTATTAATCAGCTATCCATAGCTATGTTATGTATATTATCAGCTATACCATAGCTATGTTATGTATGATTATCAGCTATACCATAGCTATGTTATGTATAATTATCAGCTATACCATAGCTATGTTATGTTATATCAGCTATACCTAGTAATGTTATGTATATTATCAGCTATACCATAGCTATGTTATGTATATTATCAGCTATACCATAGCTATGTTATGTATATTACCATCTATACCATAGCTATGTTTATATTACAGCTATACCATAGCTATGTTATGTATATTACCAGCTATACCATAGCTATGTTATGTTTATTATCAGCTATACCATAGCTATGTTATGTTATTATCAGCTATACCATAGCTTGTTATTATATTATCAGCTATGCCATAGCTATGTTATGTATATTACCAGCTATACCATAGCTATTTATGTTATTACCAGCTTAACATAGATGTTATGTATTACTTACCACTATACCATAGCTATGTTATGTTATTTACCAGCTAACCATAGCTTTTATGTTGTTATCAGTCTATACCATAATGTTATTTTATTACAGCTATACCATAGCTATGTATGTATATTATCAGCTATACCATAGCTATGTTATGTATATACCAGCTATCCCATAGGCTATGTTAGTGTATTTATCAAGCTATACCATAGCTATGTTATGTATATTATCAGCTATTACCATAGCATGTTATGTTTATTATCAGCTATACATAGGTATGTTATGTATATTATCCAGCTTACCATAGCTATGTTATGTATATTATCAGCTTACCATAGCTATGTTATGTATATTATTACAGCTATACCATAGCTATGTTATGTATTTATCAGCTATACCATAGCTATGTTATGTATATTATCAGCTATACACTATAGTATTTATGTTTATTACCAGCTATACCATAGGTATGTTATGTATTTATCAGCTATACCATAGTATGTTTTGTTTATACCAGCTTATCATAGGTAATGTTTATGTATATTATCAGCTATACCATAGGTAATGTTATGTTTATTATTATTATCACTATAACATAGGTATGTTATGTTTATATTATCAGCTATACCATAGGTATGTTGTTTATTATCAGCTATACCATGGCTATGTTATGTTTATTACAGCTATACCATAGGTATGTTATGTATATTATCAGCTATACCATAGCTATGTTATGTTATATTATCAGCTATACCATAGTATGTTATGTTTATTACCAGCTATACCATAGGTATGTTATGTATATTATCAGCTATACCATAGCTATGTTATGTATATTATCAGCTATACCATAGGTATGTTATGTTTATTACCAGCTATACCATAGGTATGTTATGTTTATTATCAGCTATACCATAGTATGTTATGTTATTATCAGCTATCTATTATGTTATGTTTATTATCAGCTATCCATAGGTATGTTATGTATATTATCAGCTATACCTAGCTATGTTATGTTATTACAGCTATACCATAGCTATGTTATTTATATATCAGCTATCCATAGGTCTGTTATGTAATATCAGCTATACCATAGGTAATGTTATGTTTATTATTCAGCTATACCATAGGTATGTTATGTTTATTATCAGCTATACCATAGTATGTTATGTATATTATTCAGCTATAACCATATGTATGTTTATAGCTATATATATTATCAGCTATACCATAGCTATGTTATGTATATTTATCAGCTTACCATAGTAATGTTATGTTATTACAGCTATACCATAGGTATGTTATGTTTATTATCAGCTATACCATAGTGTATTTATGTATATTATCAGCTATACCATAGGTATGTTATGTTTATTATCAGCTATACATAGCTATGTTATGTTTATTATCAGCTATACCATAGCTATGTTATGTTATATTATCACTATCCATAGGTATGTTATGTTTATTATCACTATGCCATAGTATGTTATGTTTATGTTTATTATCAGCTATGCCATAGCTATGTTATGTATATTATCAGCTATACCATAGCTATGTTATGTTTATTATCAGCTATACCATAGCTTATGTTATGTTATTATCAGCTATACCATAGGTATGTTATGTTTATTATCACTATGCCATAGGATGTTATGTTTTATTATCAGCTATACCATAGCTATGTTATGTTTATTATCAGCTATCCATAGGTATGTTATGTATATTATCAGCTATACCATAGCTTATGTTATGTTATTATCAGCTATACCATAGGTATGTTTGTTTATTCAGCTATACCATAGTTATGTATTTATTTATCAGCTCCATAGCTATGTTATGTTATTATCACTTAGCCATAGGTATTTATGTTTATTATCAAGCTACCATAGGTATGTTATGTATATTATCAGCTATACCTAGTATGTTATGTTTATTATCAGCTATACCAGTAGTTGTGTATATTATCAGCTATCCATAGTTAGTTATTTATATTATCAGCTACCATAGTATGTTATGTTTATTTCAGCTATACCATGCTATGTTATGTTTATTATCAGCTATGCCATAGGTATGTTATGTTTATTATCAGCTATACCATAGGTATGTTATGTTTATATTCAGCTATACCATAGCTATGTTATGTTTATTATCAGCTATGCCATAGGTATGTTATGTTTATTATCAGCTATCCATAGGTATGTTATGTTTATTATCAGCTATACCATAGTATGTTATGTATATTATCAGCTATACCATAGGTATGTTATGTTTATTACAGCTATGCCTAGGTATGTTATGTATATTATCAGCTATGCCATAGGTATGTTATGTATATTATCAGCTATACCATAGCTATGTTATGTTTATATATCAGCTATACCATAGCTATGTTATGTATATTATCAGCTATACCATAGCTATGTTATGTTTATTATCAGCTATACCATAGCTATGTTATGTATATTATGCTATGCCATAGGTATGGTTATGTATATTATCAGCTATGCCATAGGTATGTTATGTTATTATCAGCTATGCCATAGCTATGTTATGTTTATTATCAGCTATACCATAGCTATGTTATGTTTATTATCAGCTATGCCATAGGTATGTTATGTTTATTATCAGCTATGCCATAGGTATGTTATGTTTATTATCAGCTATACCATAGCTATGTTATGTATATTATCAGCTATACCATAGCTATGTTATGTATATTATCAGCTATGCCATAGGTATGTTATGTATATTATCAGCTATGCCATAGTGTATGTTATGTATATTATCAGCTATACCATAGCTATGTTATGTTTATTATCAGCTATACCATAGCTATGTTATGTATATAGTATCAAGCTATAACCATAGCTATGTTATTATTATCAGCTATACATAGCTATGTTATGTATATTAATACTATGCCATAGGTATTTTGTATATTTCAGCTGCCATAGGTATGTTATGTTATTATCAGCTATGCCATAGGTATGTTATTATATTATCACTATACCATAGATGTTATGTTTATTATCAGCTATACCATAGCTATGTTATGTTATATTATTAGCATAAACCATAGGCTATTTTATGTATAGTTATCAGCTTATACCATAGCTATGTTATGTTATTATCAGCTATACCATAGCTATGTTAGTATATTATCAGCTATGCCATAGGTATGTTTATGTATATAGTACAAGCTATACCATAGCTATGTTATGTATATTATCAGCTATACCATAGGTATGTTGTTAATTATCAGCTATACCATAGTATGTTATGTTATTATCAGCTATACCATAGTATGTTATTTATTATCAGCTATACCATAGTATGTTAGTATATTACAGCTATACCATAGTAGTTATGTATATTATCAGCTATACCATAGCTATGTTATGTATATTATCACTATACCATAGCTATGTTATGTTATTATCAGCTATGCCATAGGTATGTTATGTTTATTATCAGCTATGCCATAGGTATGTTATGTATATTATCAGCTATACACATAGGTATGTTATGTATATTATCAGCTATACCATAGGTATGTTATGTATATATTATCAGCTATGCCATAGGTGTTATGTATATTATCAGCTATCCATAGTATGTTATGTATATTATCAGCTATACCATAGGATGTTTGTAATTATCGCTATACCATAGGTATGTTATGTATATTATCAGCTATACCATAGGTATTTGTATATTATCAGCTATACCATAGGTATGTTATGTATATTATCAGCTATGCCATAGGTATGTTATGTTTATTATCAGCTATACCATAGCTATGTTATGTATATTATCAGCTATACCATAGGTATGTTATGTATATTATCAGCTATACCATAGGTTGTTATGTATATTATCAGCTATACCATAGCTATGTTATGTATATTATCAGCTATACCATAGCTATGTTATGTATATTATCAGCTATACCATAGCTATGTTATGTATATTATCAGCTATACCATAGCTATGTTATGTATATTATCAGCTATACCATAGGTATGTTATGTTTATTATCAGCTATACCTAGTATGTTATGTTTTTATCAGCTATACCGTAGGTATGTTATGTTTTTATCACTATACCATAGTATGTTATGTTTATTACAGCTATACCATAGGTATGTTATGTTTTTATCAGCTATACCATAGGTATGTTATGTTTTTATCACTTACCATAGGTATGTTATGTTTATATCAGCTATGCCATAGGTATGTTATGTTTATTACCAGCTTACCATAGGTATGTTATGTTTATTATCAGCTATACCCATAGGTATGTTATGTTTATTATCAGCATACCATAGGTATGTTTGTTTATACCATCTATGCCATAGGTAGTTAGTTTATATTATAGCTATAACCATAGGTATTATTTTTATTATCAGCTATGTACCATAGGTATGTTATGTTTATTACAGCTATACCATAGTATGTTATGTATTACAGCTTATATAGGTATGTTATGTTTATTATCAGCTATACCATAGGTATGTTATGTTTATTATCAGCTATACCATAGGTATGTTATGTTATTATCAGCTATACCATAGGTATGTTATGTTTATTATCAAGCTATACCATAGGTATGTTATGTTTATTATCAGCTATACCATAGGTATGTTTATGTTTATATCAGCTATACCAAGGTATGTTATGTTTATTATCAGCTATACCATAGTATGTTATGTTTATTATCAGCTATACCATAGGTGGTTATGTTTATTATCAGCTATACCATAGGTATGTTATGTTTTATTATCAGCTATGCCATAGGTATGTTATGTTTATATCAGCTAATGCATAGGTATGTTATGTTTATTATCAACTATGCCATAGTATGTTATGTTTATTATCAGCTATGCCATAGGTATGTTATGTTTATATCCAGCTATGCCATAGGTATGTTATGTTTATTATCGGCTATGCCATAGGTATGTTATGTTTATTATCGGCTATGCCATAGGTATGTTATGTTTATTATCGGCTATGCCATAGGTATGTTATGTTTATTATCAGCTATGCCATAGGTATGTTATAATCACTATACCATAGGATGTTATGTTTATTATCAGCTATGCCATAAGTATGTTGTTATTTATTACAGCTATGCCATAGGTATGTTATGTTTATTATCAGCTATACCATAGGTATGTATGTTTATTATCAGCTAACCATAGTGTGTTATGTTATTATCAGCTATGCCATAGGTATGTTATGTTATTATCAGCTATACCATAGGTATGTTATGTTTATTACAGCTATACCATAGGTATTTATGTTTATTATCAGCTATGCATAGGTATGTTATTTTTTATCGCTATGCCATAGGTATGTTATGTTATATCAGCTATACCATAGGTATGTTATGTTTATTATCAGCTATGCCATAGTATGTTGATATCAGCTATCCATAGGTATGTTATTTTTTATCGCTTGCCATAAGTATGTTATGTTATTATCAGCTATACCATAGGTATGTTATGTTTATTATCAGCTATACCATAGGTATGTATGTTTATATCAGCTATGCCATAGTATGTTATGTTTTTTACCACTATCCATAGGTATGTTATGTTTATTATCAGCATCCATGTATGTTGTTATATCAGCTATGCCATAGTGTTATGTTATATCAGCTTACCTAGGTATTTTATTTTTATTATCAGCTATACCGTAGGTAGTGTTTATTACCAGCTATACCTAGGTATGTTATGTTTTATACCAGCTATACCTAGGTATGTTTGTTTATTACAGCTATACCGTAGGTATGTTATGTTTATTATCAGCTATACCGTAGTATGTTATGTTTATTATCACAGCTATAATACGTAGGTATGTTATGTTTATTACCAGCTATACCGTAGGTATGTTATGTTTATTATCAGCTATACCGTAGGTATGTTATGTTTATTATCAGCTATACCGTAGGTATGTTATGTTTATTACCAGCTATACCATGTATGTTATGTTTATTATCAGCTATACCATAGGTATGTTATGTTTATTCATTATCCATAGGATGTTATTTATTAGCACTATACCATAGGTATGTTATGTTTATTATCAGCTATACCATAGGTTGTTATGTTTATTACAGCTATACCATAGGTTATGTTATTTATTCTGCTATACCATAGGTATGTTATGTTTATTATCAGCTATACCATAGGTATGTTATGTTTTATCACAGCTATACCATAGTATGTATGTTTATTACCAGTATACCATGAGTATGTTATGTTTATTATCAGCTATACCATAGGTATGTTTGATTTTATACAGCTATACCATAGTATGTATGTTTTTATCAGCTATACCATAGGTATGTTATGTTTATTATCAGCTATACCATAGTATGTTATGTTTTTATCAGCTATACCATAGGTATGTTATGTTTTTATACAGCTATACCATAGGTATGTTATGTTTATTATCAGCTTACACCATAGGTATGTTATGTTTATTATCAGCTATACCACAGGTATGTTATGTTATTATCAGCTATACCATAGGTATGTTATGTTTATTACCAGCTATGCCATAGGTATGTTATGTTTATTATCAGCTATGCCATAGGTATGTTATGTTTATTATCAGCTATGCCATAGGTATGTTATGTTTATTATCAGCTATGCCATAGGTATGTTTGTAATTATCAGCTATGCCATAGGTATTTTTATGTTTATTATCAGCTATGCCATAGGTATGTTATGTTATTATCAGCTATGCCATAGGTATGTTATGTTTATTATCAGCTATGCCATAGGTATGTTATGTTTATTATCAGCTATGCCATAGGTATGTTATGTTTATTATCAGCTATGCCATAGGTATGTTATGTTATGTTATATCAGTCTATGCCATAGGTATGTTATGTTTATTATCAGCTATGCATAGGTATGTTATGTTTATTACAGCTATGCCATAGGTATGTTATGTTTATTATCAGCTATGCCATAGGTATGTTATGTTTATTATCAGCTATGCCATAGGTATGTTATGTTTATTATAGCTATGCCATAGGTATGTTATGTTTATTATCAGCTATGCCATAGGTATGTTGTGTTTATTAGCAGCTATGCCATAGGTATGTTATGTTTTTATCAGCTATGCCATAGGTATGTTATGTTTATTATCAGCTATACCATAGGTATGTTATGTTTATTACCAGCTATACCATAGGTAGTTATGTTTATTATCAGCTATGCCATAGGTATGTTATGTTTTTATATCGGCTATGCCATAGGTATGTTATGTTTATTATCAGCTATACCATAGGTATGTTATGTTTATTATCAGCTATGCCATAGGTATGTTTATAATCAGCTATACCATAGGTATGTTATGTTTATTATCGGCTATGCCATAGGTATGTTATGTTTATTATCAGCTATACCATAGGTATGTTATGTTTATTATCAGCTATACCATAGGTATGTCATGTTTATTATCAGGTATACCATAGGTATGTTATGTTATTATCAGCTATGCCATAGGTATGTTATGTTTATTATCACAGCTATACCATAGGTATGTTATGTTTATTATCAGCTATACCATAGGTATGTTATGTTTATTATCAGTTATACCATAGGTATGTTATTTTATTATCAGCTATACCAAGGTATGTTATGTTTATTATCAGCTATACCATAGGTATGTTATGTTTATTACCAGCTATGCCATAGGTATGTTATGTTTATTATCAGCTATGCCATAGGTATGTTATGTTATTATCAGCTATGCCATAGGTATGTTATGTTAATTATCAGCTATGCCATAGGTATGTTATGTTATTATCAGCTATAGCATAGGTATGTTAGGTTTATTATCAGCTATGCCATAGGTATGTTATGTTTATTATCAGCTATGCCATAGGTATGTTATGTTTATTATCAGCTATGCCATAGGTATGTTTATGTTTATTATCAGCTATACCATAGGTATGTTATGTTTATTATCAGCTATGCCATAGTATGTTATGTTTATTATCAGCTATGCCATAGGTATGTTATGTTTATTATCAGCTATGCCATAGGTATGTTTATTATCAGCTATGACCATAGGTATGTTATGTTTATTATCAGCTATGCCATAGGTATGTTATGTTTATTATCAGCTTATGCCATAGGTATGTTATGTTTATACAGCTATGCCATAGGTATGTTATGTTTATTATTTCAGCTTGCCATAGGTATGTTGTGTTTATTATCAGCTATGCCATAGGTAGTTATTAGTTATACTATGCCTAGGTTGTATGTTTATTATCAGCTATACCATAGGTATGTTATGTTTATTTCAGCTATACCATAGATGGTTGTTATGTTTATTATCAGCTATGCCATAGGTATGTTATGTTTATTATCAGCTATACCATAGGTATGTTATGTTTATTATCAGCTATACCATAGCTATGTTATGTATATTATCAGCTATACCATAGGTATGTTATGTTTATTATCAGCTATACCATAGCTATGTTATGTATATTATCAGCTATACCATAGGTATGTTATTTATTATCAGCTATACCATAGGTATGTTATGTTTATTATCAGCTATACCATAGGTATGTTATGTTATTATCAGCTATACCATAGCTATGTTATGTTTATTATCAGCTATATTATAGTATTCTGTTATAGCAGCTATACCATGCTATGTTTGTTTATCAGCTATACCAGAGTTATTGTATGTTATGTTATTATCAGCTATACCATAGGTATGTTATGTTTATATCAGCTATGCCATAGGTATGTTATGTTTATTATCAGCTATGCCATAGGTATGTTATGTTTATTATCAGCTATACCATAGGTATGTTATGTTTATTATCAGCTATACCATAGGTATGTTATGTTTATTACCAGCATATACCATAGCTATGTTATGTTTATTATCAGCTATACCATAGATATGTTATGTTTATTATCAGCTATACCATAGCTATGTTATGTTTATATCAGCTATACCATAGGTATGTTATGTTTATTATCAGCTATACCATAGCTTTTTGTTTATTATCAGTCTATACCATAGGTATGTTATGTTTATTACCAGCTATACCATAGCTATGTTATGTTATATCAGCTATACCATAGCTATGTTATGTATATTACCAGCTATACCATAGCTATGTTATGTATATTATCAGCTATACCATAGCTATGTTATGTTTATTATCAGCTATACCATAGGTATGTTATGTTTATTACAGCTATACCATAGTATGTTATGTTTATTATCAGCTATACCATATGTATGTTATGTATATTATCAGCTATACCATAGCTATGTTATGTTTATATCAGCTATACCATAGCTATGTTATGTTTATTATCAGCTATACCATAGCTATGTTATGTTTATTATCAGCTATACCATAGATATGTTATGTTTATTATCAGCTATACCATAGATATGTTATGTTTATTATCAGCTTACATAGCTATGTTATGTTTATATCAGCTATACCATAGGTATGTTATGTTTATTATCAGCTATACCATAGCTATGTTATGTTTATTATCAGCTATACCATAGGTATGTTATGTTTATTACCAGCTATACCATAGCTATGTTATGTATATTATCAGCTATACCATAGATATGTTATGTATATTACCAGCTATACCATAGCTATGTTATGTATATTATCAGCTATACCATAGCTATGTTATGGTTTATTATCAGCTATACCATAGGTATGTTATGTTTATTGACCAAGTCTATACCATAGGTATGTTATGTTTATTATCAGCTATACCATAGCTATGTTATGTATATTATCAGCTATACCATAGGTATGTTATGTTTATTATCAGCTATACCATAGATATGTTATGTTTATTATCAGCTATACCATAGGTATGTTTATGTATATTATCAGCTATACCATAGGTATGTTATGTTTATTATCAGCTAATCCAAGGATACTATGGGTTCCGTAAGTTCCATTTCAAACCTAGTTTAAAAGGCAGTAGCATTGGGGGGGTTATCTGTGTGCCCTGCATTGGATTGTGGTACATGTACTAACATGTTGTGTGTATTGTAAGGCTGGGGTGACATTTATTAATTTCCATTGATTTTATTGATGTCGTTTGAAACGTTTTAAGAGATGTTCATTGAATATTTTTTATTTTGTAAAAACATTAATAACTTGTTTTTATCAATGATATTTAATTTACATTTTAAGGAAATGTTCATAGGATGTTTTATGTAAATAAAATCACATGGACCAATCTTTCCATGAAACATTAAATGCCAGGTTAACCCTCACCATGCCAGGAATCCCTTGATAAATCCCATAAATACTTACATAAATCCTACGTATTGCAAATAGCAGAGCAAACAGCAAGCCCAGGAGGAGAATAACACAGAGAGAGATGGCAAGACTGTGTTTTCTTTCCGCTGTGTGGCACTTCGCTGACTGGCATTCTGCAAGCATTAAATATACCATAGAAATGGGTCATTGTGTCTCATAGATCATTAGATTTCTAATATGCAGTAGAGATGGAAAATTGCGATCAAAAATGTTAAAAATTCTGATTGAATTAAGTTGAAGCGGATTTTTAGAATTTTTTTTGCAGTCGGGAATCACAAATTTCTTTCATCCCTAATCATTACATCTCGTTAGATAAACCATTCGATTATGGGGAATATCCAGAGTTGTGAAAGAGCACAAATTAAGAAATAAATACGATGCAATAGTCTTAAATTCGAAAATAGTCGAGCGGACCCACTGAAATGGAAAAAATCCTTAAAAATACGAGAAATCCGCGTAATTTCGAAAATTTTCAAAAATACGAGAAATCCGCTGTTTGGAAGTTCGGAAGGCGGAATATCCGGAAAAATCCGCCGTTTGCGAACGGGATAAATCAGCGGTGGATCCGGGTTCGGATCCGCGAACCGGCCATCCCTAATGCTAACCAATATAATTAAGGTTCTTGTGTCTGTATGATTGGGCTTGTGGCAGACACAAGGGTTTCGGAAGAAGATACCAACACAACTGCCACAAGCGATGCAATTAACTGTTAGCTTAGAACTTTTTCTTAGCACTGGAAGCTGCTTTCAGTCTATTACATCAGAAGTGCAATAGCACCAGAGAAAGGTTTCTGGGGGTGCGGAAGGTGAGGGGTTGATAAGCTCTTTATAAACTCCCTAGCTCACCCTCAACTGATACAGAGAGGACCTAAACTGCCAGGGTTCTCTCTAGATGTCCCTGAAATTCCTAAACTGTGAAATAAATAAAGTGTTTATGTCATTACCCCATCATTTTTACTAACAAGTCTATTAGTTATATTAGTCTAATAAACATTATTACTAACAAGACTATTTATTATTAGTCTAATAAATATTAGACCCATTGTACTCACATTATCACTGTTCCTTAACTGATCTTTAACTTTACTATTTCAACCAATCACCAACTAAAGATGGGAAACTTGCAAAAATCTGTTCACGGGTTTTAGAAAAACTCTACGAGCGAGCGGACCCAATAAAGTCAATGGAAGTTAAAAAAATTCTAAGATTCCGCCGGCATTAATAGTATAAACAGGGGTGTTCCTAGGGGTTTTTTTACACCTGAAACAACCTTTAATTGCTGCTATTGGCAGACAAGTGGCGGCATGATAAGTGGGCGTGGCGTCTTCAGGGAAAATAGTGGAGGTGTGTGTGGTGGGCTGATAAACACTGACTGGTGGACTGGAGGGCTGACTTAACACTTATTTGTGGACTGAAAGGGCTGACTTAACCCTGATTGGTGGACTGAAGGGCTGAGCAAATGTTTCAGTTTGCTTCATGGTAAGGGCACCCCTGGTTATAAATAGCAATAGTAACTTGTAAATGGTTCAGGGACCTGGGAATGGTCTGGGGAACATGTATCAATGGGCAAAATCTTTTTTAAAAATTTAAAAAATCACCGTCCAGTATTGAAAACTTCAAGCGCTTTTTTGATACTTCTCGTCATTTAGAAAATATTCTGGATTTTTTGAAAATTTGTAACATTTTTAAAAATTACGAGAAATCGAAATCTACGTTCGATGATTCTCATGGCTAACAGGGGCACTGATAACAATAGCTGCCATTGGTGAATATGGGACATGTGGCTGGATCGTTTTTTAAAATTTGAGAAAAACAACTTAAATGTTCCGCCAAAATTAACAAGCACAGTAACGAATAATCCCAAAAGCAGAATTCCTGAAAATCCGCTAAGTCCGTGATCCACAGATCTCGGAAATCCGCCTGAAAAAAAAGGTTTCGGAATCTCTATTACCGACCAATGCAATCACCTTTACTAACCTTCACTGGAGTAAGGAGAGATGTAAATGATTGTCCCCATCCCACAGATTTTATTCAGGCTTTCCCCATATGCCCCATCGCACAGATAAAGATCCGTCTCCTCCTCCATCATATCCAATAGGGTCACCGTAAAATTTTTACTGGTCCCAGACACGTTTAAGCGATGTTCATAGTCTGGTTCTTTTGTAACCTCATTCTCATTATTGATAAACATTATATTCATGTTTCTTCTTTTCAAATTCATCCCAACACTCGTCATTATATCGACAAAGCATCGAATGGTGGCGGATCCTCCTGGCTCGACTCGGATAAATCTGGGAGTCTGGGATACATTTTCTGTTCATGTTCCGTAAAGAAAAAATAAGAAAATGGTAATTATATTAGGAACGGTCAGTACAGAGAAAATAAATAATTATCGAAAATAACCTCGAACGTTTGAAAATTATCGAAAATACGATCGGAAACTCAAAAATGGTCTCCAGTCGTATTTTCGATAATTTTCGAACATTCAGGGCTATTTTCGATAACTATTGAAAATAGCCCCGTACTTTCGATAGTTATCGAATAATTCATTCCGGTTTCGGATTTTCGGATCTTTTGGGTTTTGCCGAGATCCTGAAATTCGAAAACGAAACGAAACTACTAAGTTTCAGCCATCTCTACTGAGAAACACAAAACATGACAATTATATAAAAATAAGAGATCTATTTGGCCTTTAGCGATTTAGATGTGCTTGTCCGTTTTATTTATTTTTCATGATACACAAGCCCAATCATCCTATACATTGTTCAAAATGAAGAACTTGATTGAATGCACGGCCCACGGAAAGCCCTAATAGGGTGATTCATACGCTGTGGGCAAATCTTCAGCTGGCTTTAAATACTTAATACTAAAGGGGGCATGCAGCATCTGGTGAATTGTAAGCTAGGGGTTCAAGTATTGCTAACTGATTGGGAATTGTGACTTTAACCCCAAAAGTTTGAATATGTTTTAAGCAAAACCAAACCAGTTAAATCCCAACCCCAGCGCACATTATTATAATAATACAATATGTTATAATGTCATATTACCCAGATAACAGTCATAGTTAGTAAAGTCCTTCATACAATATGATAATATAATAATACAATATGTTATAATGTCCTATTATCCAGATAACAGTCATAGTTAGTAACGTCCTTCATACAATATGATAATATAATAATACCATATGTTATAATGTCCTATTGCCCAGATAACAGTCATAGTTAGTAACGTCTTTCATACAATATGATAATATAATAATACAATATGTTATAATGTCCTATTACCCAGATAACAGTCATAGTTAGTAAAGTCCTTCACACAATATGATAATATAATAATACAATATGTTACAATGTCTTATTACCCAGATAACAGTCATAGTTAGTAAAGTCCTTCATACAATATGATAATATAATATACAATCTGTTATAATGTCCTATTACCCATATACAGTCATAGTTAGTAAAAGTCCTTCATACAATGCTTGTGAATGGTTTCTCATTCATCAGGTCATGGTATATCTGTTGTATTCAATTAGATCAACTGGACTTGAAATGTAGTTCTGAAGACGTTTCGCTAGTCTTCCGATGGCTTTCTCAATTCAGAATGACTTGTACAAGAATCTGTGGCAATATGTACCCTGGAAAATCCCAATTAGTCATATCACAGGCCAGGTGTTAAGGGTGTGATTAGATAGTGGCTAAGAGGTTTATAGGAACGCCCAGAGTAAGGTGTTAAACAGCATTGTACATGGCAGAAGTTGGTGTCGAACCCCCCCACCTCTATTTAGGCGTGGGTTTCCTTTATTTTTCCACATAAATGGCCTCCTTAACACCTCTCTTGAACCAGTCACGTTCCTTCGCCAGTATGTTAACATACAATCTTCAAAGGTATGTCCTTTATCCTTAAGATGCAGATACACGGCTGAGTCCGACCCGAGGAATTGGCTCTTCTGTGCTGGGCCATACGTTGATGCAGTTGCTGTTTGGTCTCCCCCACATACAATCAGAGCATTCTTCACTGCACTGCACCGCATATATGATGTCGCTTTTTCTTGTGTTTTGGTATGGGTCTTTTGGATGTACCAATTGCTGCCTCAGTGGTGTTGTTCGGTTAAAGACACAGGGATACATGTTTTTTGAAAATTCTTCTTAATTTCTCGGAGACCCCTGCTACATATGGGATACCATGTTCTTCCTCCTGTCTTGCTTTTTCCCCTTCACTGTTGGTATTCGTGTTCTTTCTTTCCTTCTACTTCTTGACAAAGGCCCAGTCTGGATATCCACAGTTTTAAGGGCTCCTCTGAGATGTTTCATCTTCTTTAGCCTTCGCCTCTGTGCTAGTGGGGATGTTCCTCGGCTCTGTGTTGCAGGGTTCTTATGACCCCAGCTCTTGCGAAGAACGTGACTGGTTCAAGAGAGGTGTTAAGGAGGCCATTTATGTGAAAATAAGAAACCAAGCCTAAATAGAGGTGGGGGGGTTCGCACACCAACTGTCTGCCATGTACAATGCTGTTTTAACCCCTTACTCTGGGCGTTCCTATAACACCTCTTAGCCCACTATCTATCACACCCCCTAACACCTGGCTGTGATATGCTAATTGGATTTTCCAGGGTACATATTGCCACAATTCTTGTACAAGTCATTCTGAATTGAGAAAGCCAGTCGGATGACTAGCGAACGTCTTCAAGAACTACATTCAAGTCCGTTGATCAATTGATACAACAGATATATCCTTCCTACATATGATAATAAATAACAATATTTATAATGTTCCTATTACCCAGATAACAGTCCTGTTAGTAAAGTCCTTCATACATATTGAAAATATAAATACAATATGTTATAATGTCCTATTACCCAGATAACAGTCATGGTTAGTAAAGTCCTTCATACAATATGATAATGTATAATACAATATGTTATAATGTCCTATTACCCAGTTAAAGTCCATAGTAACTCCTTCATACATATGATATGTAATAATACATATGTTATAATGTCCTATTACCCAGAATAACAGTCCATAGTTAGTAAAGTCCTTCATACAATATGATATGTAATAATACACATGTTACAATGTCCTATTACCCAGATAACAGTCATAGTTAGTAACGTCCTTCATACAATATGATAATGTAATAATACAATATGTTATAATGTCCTATTACCCAGATAACAGTCATAGTTAGTAAAGTCCTACATACAATATGATAATATAATAATCAATATGTACAATGTCCTATTACCCAGATAACAGTCCTAGTTAGTAAAGTCCTTCATACAATAGGATAAATACAATAATACAATATGTTAAATGTCCTATTACCCAGATAACAGTCAAAGTTAGTAAAGTCCTTCATACAATATGATAATATAATAATACAATATGTTATAATGTCCTATTACCCAGATAACAGTCCTGGTTAGTAAAGTCCTTCATACAATATGAAAATATAATAATACAATATGTTATAATGTCCTATTACCCAGATAACAGTCATGGTTAGTAAAGTCCTTCATACAATATGATAATGTAATAATACAATATGTTATAATGTCCTATTACCCAGTTAACAGTCATAGTAACGTCCTTCATACAATATGATAATGTAATAATATTTTTTTTTAGCTTTTTTTTTATTTGATTTTTCTTTAGCTATTGTTAATTTTGTAGTTGTTTTAGTAGCTGTTTATTTTAGTAGTTATTTTTTTAGCTTATATTTTTTTTTGTTAGCTTTTTTTTTTTTTAGTATAGATTATGAGTAGTTTTTTAGCTTTAGTTTTTTAGTTTATTTTTTTTAAGTTTTTTTAGTTAGCTTAGCTTAGCCTTCGTGTATTTTTTTTTATTTGTTATATATAGACTTATTTTTAGTTTGTTCTCTTTATATATTTTTTTTTTTTGTTTTAGTTATTTTTTAGCTATGTTATGTTATATCAGCGATACCAAGCTATGTTTGGAATTATCAGCTATACCATAGCTATGTTATGTATATGATCAGCTTCCATAGCTTGGTATGTTGATATAGCTATGCCATAGGTTAGTTATGTATTGATCAGCATATGCCATAGGTAAATGTTATGTGTTATTATAAGCTATTGCCATAGATATGTTATGTTGATTATCAGCTATACCTAGCTATGTTATGTTGTTATCAAGCTAGCCATAGGTATGTTATGTTATTATCAGCTATGCCCATAGGTATGTTATGTTTATTATCAGCTTACTATAGCTATGTTATGTATATTATCCGCTATACCATGCTAGGTTATGTATTTATCAGCTAGCCATAGGTATGGTATGTATTTTATACAGCGATGCCATAGGTTATGTTATGTATATATCAGCGATAACCCATAGCTATGTTAGGTTTATTACCGTATACCATTAGCATGTATGTATATTATCAAAGCTATACCATACGCTCGTTATGTATATTAGAAGCCTTACCATAGCTATGTTCTGAGATTATCAGCTATGCCATAGGTAGGTTATGTTATTATCAGCTATGCCTATAGGTATGTTATGTATATTAGCGCTATGCCATAGGTATGTTTATGTATATTATCAGCTATACCTAGCGTATTGTGTTATGTTTATTATCAGCTATACATAGCTATGTCTATGGGTATATTTTAGTATACCATAGCTAAGTTATGTAAAAATTTCTTTATCAGCTATACCATAGCTATGTGTATGTAAGTTATCAGCTTACCATAGCTATGTGATGTATATATCAGTATGCCATAGGTAGTTATGTATATTATCAGCTATACCATAGCTTATGTATGTATCTTATCAGCTATACCAAGCTATGTATGTGATATTATCAGCTATTACCATAGCTATCGTTATGTATATTACCCAGTATACCATAGCTAGTTATTGTATATTATCAGCCTATACCATAGCTATGTTATGTATATTATCAGCTTAATAGATAGGTTATGTATATTACAAGCGTATACCATAGCTATGTATGTATATTATCAGCTATCCATAGCTATGTATGTTTATTATCAGCTATGCCATATGGTTGATGTTTATTATCAGCAGCAATAGCTTGTTATTGTATATTAAGAGCTATACAATGGTATGTATGTATATGATCAGCTATACCATTAGGTAGTTATGTATATTATCAGTAGCCATAGTATGTTATGTATATTATCCGCTATACCCATGGTATGTTATGTATATATCAGCTATACCATAGGTATGTTATGAATAGTATCAGACCTATTACCATAGGTATGTTATGTATATTATCAAGCTATGCCATAGGTATGTTATGTATATACAGATATACATAGGTATGTTATGTATATTATCAGCTATGCCATAGGTATGTCTATGTTTATTATCAGCTATACAATAGCCTAATGTTTATGTATATTATCAGATTATACCATAGGAGTATGTATGTTATGTATATTATAAGTAGACCATACGGTATGTTATGTATATACAGCTATACCATAGCTATGTTATGGATCTTATAGCATACCATAGCTATGTATGTATATTATCAGCTATACCAAAGCGATGTTATGTATATTATCGTAACCATAGCTATGTTATGTATTATCAGCTATACCGTTAGGTATGTTATGTTATTACCAGCTATACCGTAGGTAGTTATGTGTATTATCAGCTATACCGTAGGTATGTTATGTTATTATCAGCGCTATACCATAGGTATGTATGGTTATTCCAGCTAACCATAAACATAGTATGTTATGTTTATTATCAGCTATACCATAGGTCTGTTATGTTTATATCAGCTATTACCATAGGCGGTTTATGTTTATTATCAGATTACACATAGGGTATGTTATGTGGATTACAGATATACCATAGGTATGTTATCGTTTATATCAGCTCATACCCTAGGTATGTTCTGTTATTATAGCTATACAATAGGTATGGATGTTTACTTACCAGCTTATACATAGGTATGTATTTTTATTATCAGCTATACCATAGGTATGTTATGTTTATTAATCAGCTATAACATCGGTAATATGTTAGTTTAATTCCCCCCTCAGCTATAACATAGGTAGTTATGTTTATTACCAGGCTATACCATAGGTTGGTTATGTTATTATCCGCTTACAGAGGTATGTATGTTTATTATCAAGCTATACCATAGGATGTTATGTTTATTACAAGCTATACCATAGGTAGTATGTTTATTATCAGCTAACTAAGGTATGTTATGTTTATTATAGCGATACCATAGGTATGTTATGTTTCTTACAGCTATACCATAGTATGGTTATGTTTTTATCGCTATACCATAGGTTATGTTATGTTTATTATCAGCTATACCATAGGTATGTTATTTATGTTTGTTTATTATCAGATACCATAGGTATGTGGTGTTTATTATAGATATGCAAGGTATGTTATGTGTATTATTCAGCTATGCCATAAGGTATTATGTTTATTATAAGCATATGCCATAGGTATGTTATGTTTATTATCAGCTATGCCATAGGTATGTTATGTTTATTATCGGCTATGCCATAGGTATGTTATGTTTATTATCGGCTATGCCATAGGTATGTTATGTTTATTATCGGCTATGCCATAGGTATGTTATGTTTATATCGGCTATTGCATAGGTAGTTCGTTTTATTATCAAGCTGCCCTAGTAATGTTTATAATCAAGCTATACCTATAGGTATGTTATGTTATGTTTATTATAAGCTATGCCATAGGTATGTTATGTTTTTATAGCTATGCCATAGGTATGTTATGTTTATTATCAGCTATACCATAGGTATTTGTTTATTATCAGCTACACCATAGGTGTGTTATGTTCATTATCAGTCTATGCCATAGGTATGTTATGTTCATTATCAGTACTACCATATGTATGTTATGTTTATACCAGCTTAGACCATAGGTAAGTATGTTATTATAAGCTATGCCATTAGGTAGTATGTATGTTTATTATCGGCTATGCAATAGGTATGTTATGTTTCTTATCAGTATACCCATAGGTATGGTATGTTTATTATAGCTATGCCAAGGTATGTTTATAATCAGCTATAACTAGGTATGTTATTGTTTATTATCGGCTATGCTAGGTATTGTATGTTATTATCAGGCTATACCATAGGTAGTTATGTTTATATCAGATAACCATAGGTTGTCTGTTTATTATCAGCTATGCATAGATATGTATGTTTTTTACCAGCTATGCCATAGGTATGTTATGTTTATTATCAGCTATGCCATAGGTATGTTATGTTTAGTACCAGCTATGCCATAGGCATGTTATGTTTATTATCAGCTATACCGTAGGTATGTTATGTTTATTATCAGCTATACCGTAGGTATGTTATGTTTATTACCAGCTATACCGTAGGTATGTTATGTTTATTACCAGATAACGTAGGTATGTTATGTTATTACCAGCTATGACGTGTATGATTATGGTTATTATTATCAGCATATACCGTAGGTATGTATGTTATATCAGCGATACCGTAAGGTATGTGATGTTTATACCAGCTATACCGTAGGAGGTATGTTATGTTATTATCAGCTATACCATAGGTATGTTATGTTTATTTATCAGCCTATATACATAGGATGTTATGTTTATTACAAGTATTACATAGGTATGTATGTTTATTATCAGCTATACAATAGGTTGTTATGTTTATTATCAGCTATACCATGGTAGTTATTTTATGATCAGCTATACCATAGGTAGTTAGTGATATCAGCTTATACCATAGGTATGTTCGTTTATTACCAGCTATACCATAGTAGTTATGTGTATTATCAGCTATACCATAGGTATGTTATGTTATTATCAGCTATTACATAGGTATTGGATGTTTATTATCCGCTATACCATAGTATGTTTAGGTTATTACAGCTATACCATAGGATGTTCTGTTATTATCAGCTATACCATAGTGATGTTCTGTTATCTATCAGCTATACCAAGCATGTTATGTTTATTATCAGCTTCTACCATAGGTATGTTATGTTTATTAGCAGTATACCATAGGTATGTTATGTTTATTATCAGCTTATATACCATAAGGTCTGTTATGTTTCTTAATCAGCTATACCCTAGTAGTTTACTGGTTTATTATCAAGTTACACATGGTATGTTTATGTTTATTATACTATACCACAGGTAGCGGATGTTTATTATCAGCTATACCATAGGTATGTTATGTTTATTACCAGCTATGCCATAGGTATGTTATGTTTATTATCAAGTATGCCATAGGTAGTTATGTTTATTATCAGCTATGCCATAGGTATGTATGTTAATATCAGCTATGCCATAGGTTTGTATGTAACCATATTCAGCTATGCCATAGGTATGTTATGTATTCTCAGCTATGCCAGAGGATGTATGTTTATTATTCGCTAGCCATAGGTATGTTAGTTTAGTATCAAGCTTGCCATAGGTATGTTATGTTTATTATCAGCTATGCCTAGGTATGTTATGTTATTATCAGCTTATTTGCCATAGTATGTTATGATGATTATCAGCTAGCTAGGTATGTTATGTTGATTATAGCTATGCAAGGTATGTTATGTTTATTCTCAGCTATGCCATAGGTTTGTTTTATGTTTCTTATCAGCTATGCCATAGGGATGTTATGTTTATTATCAGCTATGCCATAGGTATGTTAGTTTTATTATTAGCTATGCCATTAGGTATGTCGATGTTATTATCAGCCTATGCCATAGGTATGTTGTGTTTATTATCAGCTATGCCATAGGGATGTTTTGGTTATTATCAGCTATGCATTAGGTATGTTATGTTTATTATAGCTATACCATAGGTATGTTTTATGTTATTTCCGCTATTACCATAGGTAAGTTATGTTTATTATCAGCTAGCCATAGGTATTGTTATGTTTATTATCGCTATGCATAGGTATGTGATGTTTATTATCCAGCTCTACAATAGGTAGTTATGTTTATTTATCAAGCTAGCCATAGGTATGTTTATAATAAGCTTATACCATAGGTATGTTATGTGATATAGGGCTATGCCATTAGGTATGTTTGTTTATTATCAGCTATACCATAGGTATGTTATGTTTTATCAGCTTATTACCATAGTTATGTCATGTTATTATTCAGGTATACCATAGGTATTTATGTTATGTTTATTATTCAAGCTAGGCCATAGGTATGTTATGTTTTATTATCAGCTATACCATAGGTATGTTGTTTATTAATCAGATATACAAGAGGTATGTTATGTTTAATCCGTATACCTAGGTATGTTATGTTTTTAGATCAGCTATACCACAGGTATGTATGTTTATTATCAGCTATACCCTAGGTATGTTATGTTATTACCAGCTATGCCATAGGTAGTTAGTTTTTATCAGACTATGCCCACAGGTATGTGTGTTTATTATCAGCTATCAATAGGTATGTATGTTACATTATCAGCTATGCCTAGGTTAGTTATGTTAATTAGCAGCTATTGCCTATAGGTCTGTTATGTTTATTTCAGCGATGCATAGGTATTTTATGTTTATATCAGCTATGCCATAGGTATGTTATGTTTAGTATCAGCTATGCCATAGGTATGTTATGGTTATTATCAGCTATGCTAGGTAGTTATGTTTATTATCAAACTATGCCATAGGATGTTATGTTTATTCTCAGCTATGCCATAGGTATGTTATGTTTATTATCAGCTATGCCATGGTATGTTAGTTATATCAGCCTATGACCTAGGTATGTTATGTTTATTATTATCAGCTATGGACATAGGTATGTTATGTTTATTATCAGCTATGCCATAGGTATG
Source organism: Hymenochirus boettgeri (assembly GCA_019447015.1). Taxonomy (NCBI): domain Eukaryota; kingdom Metazoa; phylum Chordata; class Amphibia; order Anura; family Pipidae; genus Hymenochirus; species Hymenochirus boettgeri. The sequence goes on along the minus strand of CM033476.1, from coordinate 5,808,751 downwards.
TATGTTTATTATTAGCTATGCCATAGGTATTTAGGTTTATTATTAGCTATGCCAAGGTATGTGGGTCCTTATTATCCAGCTATGCAATAGGTATGTTATGTTTAGATCAGCTATACCATAGGTATGTTATGTTTAGTATCAGAATATGACCATAGGGATGTTATGTTTATTATAAGCTATACCATAGGTATGTTATGTTTATCAGCTATGCATAGGTAGTTATGGTTATTATAGCTATACCATAGGTATGTAGTTTATTATAGCTATACCATAGCTATGTTCTGTATAATTATCAGATATACCATAGCTATGTTATGTTTATTATCAGCATACAATAGCTATGTTATGTATATATCAGCTATCCATAGTCTGTTATTTATATCAGCTATACCATAGTGTATGTTTTATGTTTATATTCAGCTATACCATAGGTTATGTTATGTTTATTATCAGCTTATCCCATAGCTCTGTTATGTTTCAGGATCAGTCTTTGTGTTGATTATAGGTATGTTATGTTTTTATCCGCTTATACCAATAGTATGTTATGTTTATTATCAGCTTATACCATAAGGTATGTTAGTTTATTATAGCTATACATAGGTATGTTATTTTATATACAGCATGCCATAGGTATGTTGTTTACGTATCAGGCTATGCCCATAGGTATGGATGGTTATTATCAGCTATACCATAGGTATGTTATGTTAATTCAGCTATTAACCATTTAGGTCTGGTATGTTATACCAGCTATACCATAGCGATGTTATGTTTATTAGCAGCTATACCATAGAATGTTCTGTTTTTATCAAGCTTACCATAGCTATGTTATGTTTATTATCAGCTATACCAGACGGTATGTTCTGTTATCTTTAGCTATACCATAGCATGTTAAGTTATTATCAGCTATACCTAGGTATGTTATTGTTTATACCAGCTTTATAACATAGCTATGTTATGTGGAATTATCAGCTATACCATAGATATGTTATGAATTACCAGCTATACCATAGCTTGTTATGTATATTATCAGCTATTACCATAGCATTGTATGTTTATATCAGCTTATACCATAGGTGATTGTATGTTTAGTACCACGCTGATACCATAGGTTGTTATGTTATTATCAGCTATTACCATATTGTATGTATGTATATATCCAGCTATACAAAGCTATGTTATGTTTATTATCAGCTATACCATAGATTATGTTAGTTTAATGTATAGCTAACCATAGCTATGTTAGTTATGATCAGCATAACATAGATATGTGATGTTTATATCAGCTAACCATAGATATGTTATGTTATTATCAGCTAATACCAAGCTATGTTTATGTTTATTATAAAGCTATACCATATGGATGTTATGTTTATTATCAGCTATACATAGCTATGTTATGTTTATGATCAGCTATACCATAGTTCATGTTATGTTTATTACCAGCTATACCATAGCTATGTTTGTATATGATCGCTATACATAGATAGTTATGATATTACCAGCTATACCATAGCTATGTTAGTATATTATAGCTATACATAGCTATGGTTATGTTATTATCGGCTATACCATAGGTATGTTAGTGTGTATCTACCAAGCTATACCATAGGATATGTGATTGTGTATTATCAGCATACCATATGTTGTTATGTTATTATCAGCTATACCATAGATACTGTTAGTTTATTATCAGCCCTATACCATAAGATAGGTTATGTTTATTTCAGCTATACCAGGATTTATGTACTATTATCAGCTAGACCATAGGTTTGTTTGTATATTCTCAGCTATACGAGCTAGTTATGTTTATTATTCAGCTATACATAGAATATGTCTGTTCTGATCAGCGATACCAGAGGTATGTTTTAGTTTCTTATCCAGCTATACAATAGGTATGGTTATCGTTATATCGCTATACATAGGTATGTTTATGTTTATTACAGTAACCAAGGATACTAGGGTTCCGTAAAGTTCCATTTCAAACCTAGTTTTAACAGGCAGTTAGAATTGGGGGGGTTATCTGGTGCCTTGCACTTGGATTGTACGGTACATGTACTAACATGTTGTGGTATTGTAAGGCTGGGGTGACCATTATTAATTTCCTTGATTTTATTGAGTCGTTTGATTGAAACGTTCTTAAGATCTGTTCATTGAATTATTTTTTAATGTTGTAAAAACATATAACTTGTGTTTTTATCAATGATAGTTAATTTAATTTTTAAAGAAATGTTCATGGATGTTTTATGTATAATAAAATACATGGACAATCTTTCCTGAACATTAAATGCCAGGTAACCCCACCATGCCAGGAATCCCTGGATAAATCCCATAAACTACTTACATAAATCCTAGTATTGGCAAATAGCAGAGCAAACAGCAAGCCCCAGGAGGTAGAAAACACAGAGAGAGATGGCAAAGACTGTGATTTCTTTAGCGGTGTGGCACTTCGATGGACTGGCATTCGCAAGCATTAAATATACCATATGAAAGGGTCATTGTGTCTCATAGATCATAGATTTCTAATATGCAGTAGAGATGGAAAATTGCGTCAAAAAATGTTAAAAATGTCTGATTGAATTAAGGTGAAGCGGATTTTTAGGGATTTTTAGAATTTTTTTGCCAGTTGCGGAGGGGAATCACAAAATTTCTTTATCCCTAATCATTACATCTAGTTAGATAAACCATTCGATTATGGGGAATATCCAGAGTTGTGAAAGAGCACAACTTAAGAAATAACTACGATGCAATAGTCTTAAATTCGACATATGAGCGGACCCACTGAATATGGAAAAAATCCGTAAAATACGAGAAATCGCCGGTACGTAATTCGAAAAAATTTCAAAATACGAGAATCCGCTGTTTGGAAGTTCGGAGAAGGCGGGAATATCCCGGAAAAATCCGCCGTTTTGGCGAAACGGGATTATAACCAGCGGTGGAGCCGGGTTCGGATCCGACGAACGGCCATCCCTAATGCCTAACCAAATAAATTAAGGTTCTTGTGTCTGTATATTGGGTTGTGGCAGAAAAAAGGTTTCGGAGAAGATACCAAACCAATGCCAAAGCGAGCAAATTAACGGTTAGCTTGCACTTTTTCTTAGCACTGGAGACTCTTCAGTCTATGACATCAGAAGTGCAATAGCACCAGAGAAAGGTTTTGGGGGGTGCGGAAGGTGAGGGGTTGAAAGCTCTTTATTACCAACTCCCTAGCTCACCCTCAAACTATACAGAGAGGACCTAAACTTGCAAGGGTTCTCTCTGATGTCCCTGAAACTTCCTAAATGTGAAATAAATAAGTGTTTATGTCATACCCATTATTTTTACTAACAAGTCTATTAGTTATATTAGTCTAATAAACAGATTATTACTAACAAGACTATTTTTATTAGTTCATAATAAATATGAGACCCATTGTACTCACATTATCACTGTTCTCTTACGATCTTTCACTTTACTATTTCACACAATACACCAACTAAAGATGGGAAACTTGCAAAACAATCGTCACGGGTTTTAGAAAAACTCTACGAGCGAGCGGACCCAATAAAAAAGTAATGGCAAGGTTAAAAAATTCTAAGATTCCGCCGGCATTATAATAGTATAAAAGGGGTGTTCCATGGGTTTTTTTACCCTGAACAACCTTTAATTGCTGCTATTGGCAGACAAGTGGCGGCCTATGATAGGGGGCGTGGCGTCTTCAGGGAAAATAGTGGAGGTTGTTGTGGTGGGATCTGATAAACAATGGACTGGTGGAACTGGAGGCGGGCTGACTTAAACACTATTTGTGGACTGAAAGGGCTGATTAACCTGATTGGGGACTGAAGGGCTGAGCAAATGTTTCAGTTGCTTCATGGTAGGGTTTGGGAACCCCTGGTCTATAAATAGCAATAGTAACTTGTAATGGTTCAGGGACCTTGGAAGGTCTGCGGGAACATGTAAAGCAATGGGCAAAATTTTTTTAAAAAATTAAAAAATCACCGTCCCGTATGAAAACTTCAAGCGCATTTTTTGAGAACTTCTCGTCATTTAGAAAAATTCGGGATTTTTTGAAAATTGTAACATTTTTAAAAAATCTCACGAGAAATCGAAATCTACGTTCGATGCTTATCATGGCTAACAGGGGCACTGATAACAATAGTGCCCTTGGTGAATATGGGGACCATGTGGATGGAGCGTTTTTCAAAATTTGAGAGAAAACAAACTTAAATGTTCCGCCAAAATTAACAAGCACAGTAACGAAATCAATCCCAAAAGCAGAATTCCTGAAAATCCGCTAAGCCGTGATCCACAGATCTCGGAAATCCGCCTGAAAAAAAAAGGTTTCGACATCGTCTATACCGACCAATGCAATCACTTTAATAACCTTCACTGGAGTAAGGAGGCTGTAAATGTTGTCCCCATCCCACAGATTTTATTCAGGCTCTCCCATATGCCCATCGCACAGATAAAGATCGTCTCCTCCTCATCATATCCAATAGGGCACGTTAAATTTTTACTGGTCCAGACACGTTTAAGCCGATGTTCATAGTTGGTTTCTTTGTAACCGCATTCTCATTATTGAAAACATTATATCAGTTTCTTCTTTCAAATTATCCCAACACTCGTCATTCTATCGACAAAGCATCGAATGGTGGCGGATCCTCCTGGCTCGACTCGGTAAATATGGGAGTCTGGGATACATTTTCTGTTAATGTTCCGTAAAGAAAAAAAAATAAGAAAATGGTAATTATATTAGGAACGGTCAGTACAGAGAAACTAAATAATTATCGAAAATAACCTCGAACGTTTGAAAATTATCGAAAATACAGACTAGGAAACTCAAAACTGGTTTCCAGTGGATTTTCGATAATTTTTCGAACATTCAGGGCTATTTTCGATAACTATATGAAAAATAGCCCGTACTTTCGTAGTTATCGAATCAATTCGTTCCGGTTTCGGATTTCGGTCTTTTGGGTTTTGCGGATCTGAAATTCGAAAACGAAACGACAACTAGAAGTTTCAGCCATCTCTACTGAGAACACCACAATGACAATTATATAAAAATAAAGAGACTATTTGGCCTTTAGCGATTTAGATGTGCTTGTCCGTTTTATTTATTTGCATGATACACTACACGCCCAATCTCCTAACTTGTTCAAAATGAAGAATTGAGTTGAATGCACGGCCCAGGAAAAGCCCTCTAATAGGTGATTCATACGCTTGTTGGGCAAATCTTCAGCTGGCTTAAATACTAATACTAAAGGGGGCATTGCAGGCATCTGGTGACTTGTAAGCTAGGGGTTCAAGTATTGCTAAATGATTGGGGGGGAACAACTTGTGACCTTCTACCCCAAAAGTTTGACTATGTTTTAAGCAAAACCAAACCAGTTAAATCTCCCAACCCCAGCGCACATTATGATAATAATAATACATATGGTATAATGTCCATATTACCCACATAAACACGTCATAGTAGTAAAGTCATTCATACAATATGATAATATAATAATACAATATGTTACATAAGTGTCCTAATTATCCCAAGATAACAGTCAGTTAGTAAAGTCCTCATACAATTTAATATAATAATACCAATATGTTAATGTCCTATTACAGATAACAGTCTGAGTAGAAAAGTCCTTCATACAATATGAAATTAAAATACCAATATGTTATAATGTTCCTGTTTCCAGATAACAGTCAAGTTGGATAGTAAGTCCTTAACAACATATGTATATAATAATACAATATGTAAAATGTCCTATACCCAGATAATAGTCATAGTAGTAACGCCTTATTTACAATATGATAATATAAATACCCAAATGTTATAATGTCCTATTACCCAGCTAACAGTCATAGTTCAGGTAAGTCTTCATACATGCCTTTGTGAGGTTTCATTCAGCCAGGTCATGGTATATCTGTCATTGTTTCAAATTGAATCAAATGGATTGAAATGCGAAGTTCTTGAAGACGTTCGCTAGTAATCGACTGGCTTTCTCAATTTCAGAAGGACTTGTACAAGAACTGTGGGGCGGACAATTATGTACCCTGGAAAATCCCAATTAGATTATCACAGCCAGGTGTTTCAGGTGGATTAGATATGGCGAAGAGGTGCTTATAGGAACGCCCAGAGCTAAGGTGTTTTAAACAAGCATTTGACATGCAGAACAGTTGGTGTGAAAACCCCCACCTTTATTAGGATTGGTTTCTTTATTTTCGCCATAAATGGCCCATCCCTTAAAACGGCTCTTGAACCATCCAGTTCCTTCGCCAGGTGTTAACATTACAATCTGCAAAGGTAGGTCCTTATCATTAAGATTTGCAGAATACACGGCTGAGTCTGCCGAGGATTGGCTCTTCTGCTGCTGAGGCCATACGGTGATGCAGTGCTGTTTGGTCTCCCCACATACAAATCAGAGCATTATTCCCTGAACTTGCACCGCATGAATGATGTCCTTTTTGTGTTTTTGGTATTGGGTTCTTTTGATGTACCAATCTTGCACCCTTCAGTGTGTTGTCGGTTTAAGCAGACAGGGATAAGATCTGGGTTTTTGAAAATTCTTCTTAATTTATCGGAGGACCCTGCTACATAGGGGATGCCATGTTATTCTTCCTGTCGGCTTTTCACCTCACTGTTGGGATTGTGTGTTCTTTTCTTTCATTCTACTTCTGTTGGACAAAGGGCCCCCAGTATGGCATCAACAAGTTTTAGGGCTTCCATGCGATGTTATTTCTTTGCTCTTCGCCTCTTCGCAGTGGGGCGGTTCTCGGCTCTGTGTTGAGCAGGGTTCTGATGACACCAGCTTCGGGCGAAAGGAACGGGACTGGTTCAAGAGAGGTGTTAAGGATGGCCATTTAGTGAAAATAAAGAAAACCAAGCCTAAATAGAGGTGGGGGGGTTCGACACAACTGTCTCTGCATGTACAAGGCTGTTTGAACATTACTCTGGGCGTTCCTTAGAAACCTCTTAGCCACCTCTCTATCACACCCTTACACCTGCTGTGAATGCTGATTGGGATTTTCCCAGGGTACATAATTGCCACAGATTCTTGTACAATTCATTATGAATTGAGAAAGCCAGTCGGATTAATGATAGCGAAACAGTTATTCAAGAAACATCATTTCAAGTCCAGTGGATCTAGTGAATACAAACAGATATATCGTCATACGAACTTATGATAATATAATAATACAATATGTTATAATGTCCTATTACCCAGATAACAGTCCTGGTTAGTAAAGTCCTTCATACAATATGAAAATATAATAATACAATATGTTATAATGTCCTATTACCCAGATAACAGTCATGGTTAGTAAAGTCCTTCAAACAATATGATAATGTAATAATACAATATGTTATAATGTCCTATTACCCAGTTAACAGTCATAGTAACGTCCTTCATACAATATGATAATGTAATAATACAATATGTTATAATGTCCTATTACCCAGATAACAGTCATAGTTAGTAAAGTCCTTCATACAATATGATAATGTAATAATACAATATGTTACAATGTCCTATTACCCAGATAACAGTCATAGTTAGTAACGTCCTTCATACAATATGATAATATAATAATACAATATGTTATAATGTCCTATTACCCACATAACAGTCATAGTTAGTAAAGTCCTTCATACAATATGATAATATAATAATACAATATGTTACAATGTCCTATTACCCAGATAACAGTCAAAGTTAGTAAAGTCCTTCATACAATATGATAATATAATAATACAATATGTTATAATGTCCTATTACCCAGATAAACAGTCATAGTGTAAACGTTCACATTCATACAATGTAAATCTATAAGAATACATATGTATAATGTCCTATTGCCCAGAGAACAGTTCATGAGTTAGTAACGTCTTCATACAAATTGATAATATAATATACAAATTGATAGTCTATTACCCAGATGACAGTCAAGTTAGAAAGTCCTTCACACAATATGATTAAATAATAATAAAAATGTACAATGTTTAGGACCCAGATAACAGTCATAGTAGTAAAGTCCTCATACCAATATGATAATATTAATTAATACAATGTTACAAGTCCTATTACCCAGATACCAGTCATAGTTAGTAAAGTCCTTCATACAATATGATAATATAATAATACAATATTTTATAATGTCCTATTACCCAGATAACAGTCATAGTTAGTAACGTTCTTCATACAATATGATAATATAATAATACAATATGTTACAATGTCCTATTTCCCAGATAACAGTCATAGTTAGTAAAGTCCTTCACACAATATGATAATATAATAATACAATATGTTATAATGTCCTATTATCCAGATAACAGTCATAGTTAGTAAAGTCCTTTATACAATATGATAATATAATAATACAATATGTTATAATGTCCTATTATCCAGATAACAGTCATAGTAAGTAAAGTCCTTTATACAATATGATAATATAATAATACAATATGTTATAATGTCCTATAATCCAGATAACAGTCATAGTTAGTAAAGTCCTTCATACAATATGATAATATAATAATACAATATGTTATAATGTCCTATTACCCAGATAACAGTCATAGTTAGTAAAGTCCTTCATACAATATGATAATATAATAATACAATATGTTATAATGTCCTATTACCCAGATAACAGTCATAGTTAGTAAAGTCCTTCACACAATATGATAATATAATAATACAATATGTTATAATGTCCTATTACCCAGATAACAGTCATAGTTAGTAAAGTCCATGATTATTATAAATATACCATTAACAGTCATGTTGTATGTGCACAGGCATTTGTTAAATATAAAACAACTTTAGCCTATTTCCCTGTACATTGTACTGTGATCTGTGGCTCAGACATATAAATCTGGTTGACATCCCTACAGTAAGTACCTGTTGAACATTCCATTGATGCCTGCGAGAGAGAGCAGACAAGAGACAAAACAAGCAGAAGCATTGTCAATTTGTGGTTAATGTGCTTGTACCAGACAGGATTTTACTAAATGGATGTGTGTGTCAGTAAACAGGAAGCAATTCAAAAGAATCACAATACATCTAGTCACTATATTTTCTTCTACAGGTGTGATTCATTGGAAACTGAATGGCTGTCTGGGACATCTATTCTATACACAGCACATTGCTCTCTGGGACATCTATTCTATACAGAGCACATGGCTCTCTGGGACATCTATTCTATACACAGCACATGGCTCTCTGGGACATCTATTCTATACACAGCACATGGCTCTCTGGGACATCTATTCTTCACCCACAGAAAGTACAGCTGTGATCATACAATGCTGAACGAACGTTTGTAAATATAATACCACGCGTGTAGGAAAATACTGCAATGATATTGTAGGGCGATCACACATCTACCATCACGGACCGTTGTCATTAGATTTAACAATCTAAAATTTACAATAGCGGCACACATTGTTAAAGGCACGGTATCACAAATAGTATAGATTAGTTTATAATATAGTGGATAATGCACCCCCAACTGTAAATTATAAGGATATTAGAGGTCACCTTGGAGTCCCGTGCCCTGTATAAGGTACTCGGCCTGCGGCCTCGTGTTTTATATGGTCACGGAACTCTCGTGACTTCTAATATCCTTATAATTTACGTTCAGGGTGCATATTTATTAACCTACCCCTTTGTGGCTTCTGGTTTCCTTCTCCTCCTGGAACTGATAGATATAAGGCTATAATCTACAAGTTCCTCCCATAGAAATCCACTACAGGGGTAAGTTATAAGGATATAATCTTACAGTTCCTCCCATAGAAATCCACTACAGGGGTAGGTTATAAGGCTATAATCTTACAGTCCTCCCATGAGAAATCCACTACAGGGGGTTATAAGGATTATAATCTAAAGTTCCTCCCATAGAATCCATACAGGGGTAGGTTATAAGGCTATATCTTACAGTGCCTCCCATAGAAATCCCTACAGGGATAGGTTATAAGGCTATAATTTACACGTTCCCCATAGAAATCCACTACAGGGGTAGGTTATAAGGATATAATTCTACAGTTCTTCCCATAGAAAATCCACTACAGGGTAGGTTTAAGGCTATATTACAGTTCCTCCCATTGGACCCTACGGGGTTTAGGTTTAAGGTAATCTCACCTTCCTCCCATAGAATCCACTACAGGGGAAAGTTATAAGGATATTATCTTACAGTTCCTCATAGAAATCCACTACAGGGGTAAGTTTAAGGATTTATCTTACACTTCCTCCAAGAGAATCCACTCAGGTTAGGTTATATTAGTAATATTATGGCCCATTATTCATGATGCAGTGATAGAGATGGATAGGAAAAATCAGATGGTTTGTGTGTGGAAAAGTTATATCGATAAATGGATGAACCATTGTCAATTTAAATAGTGTTTCTAGAGAAGATAATGTATCCTGTAATTATAGGATATTATATTCATTTGGGAAATTTTACACAATTCTATCTACAACCTCCCTACAGCTGGAGAACTTTTTAAAGATAACAGGGCCCTGTGATTTTACTATTACTAATTAATAGGCAAGGAAGGGTCTTTGACAAATATGGGTTCCCACAATGCCAACAAAGCTAATGGTACGTGATCTGGTCAGTTAAAATGGTATTCAAACAAGCAGTGATTGGCCAGCCAAATAGCTCCAGAACACATATACTGATTGTTGAATGAGTCAGTAATGGCGGCGAGAGATGTTCGAAACTGTTTGAGTTTCGTTTTCCAATTTCGTTTTGAAATTCAACTTTTCATGATAAAAAATTAAAATGCGAAAAATCCGGGTTCGGGGTTCGAAACTTTCAATCAGGACAAAACCCTCAGATTCGATTCAAAACTGGGCTCCTATTCGAACCTTATTACCTCTTAGTGGCAGCCAACACTGGTTAGACTTACGTGAACATTCCCAAAAAATGCCCAGGCAGCCTGCCTGGGATTATACATTTCAACTATTATCTGGCCAGGAACATTGCAAGTAAGATAGTGTGATCGGTGTTTATGAAATGCGTAGTGGCAGAAATACGTGTGATAGCGTTTATAGAAATGCGAGTAATGCAGTAAGATACGTGTGATCGTGCTGTTTAAAAGAACGCGTGTGGCGTAAGATAGTGTGATAGCGTTTAATAGAAATGCGTGTAGCAGTAAGAACGTGTGATCACTGTTTAAAAGAAACTGCTGTGTGCACTAAAGATACGTGTGATCAGCTGTTATAGAAACTGCGTGTATGCAGAAAAGAATGTGATCGGCTGTTTAATAGAAACTGCGTGTAGCAGTAAGATACGGTGATCAGTGTTTAATCGCAAACTGCGGTATCATAAAGATACGTTGTGATCAGCTGTTTAATAGAACTGCGTGATGCAGATAAAGAACTGCATCAGCTGTTAATAGAAACTGCGTGTATGCAGTAAAGATAAGGTGATCAGCTGTTTAAAAGAAACTGCGTTGTAGCAGATAAAGATACGTGTGATCAGCTGTTAAAAGAAACTGCGTGTATGCAGAAGATACGCGTGATCAGCTGTTTTAAAGAAACTGCGTGTATGCAGTAAAGATTGTTTGCAGTAACGATACGTGATCAGCTGTTAAAAAGAAACGGGTGTATTTGCAGTAAAGAACGTGTGATCATGTTAATAGAAACTGCGTGTTGCAGTAAAGATACGTTGCGATCAGCTGTTTAACTAGAAACTGGCGTGTATGCAGTAAAGATACGTGCGATCAGTGTTAATAGAAAAAGCGCGGTATTGACAGTAAAGATACGTGTGTCAGCTGTTTAATAGAAACTGGTGTATGCAGTAAATACGTTGCGATCAGCTGTTTAAAAGAAACTGCGTGTATGCAGTAAAGATACGTGCGATTCAGCTGTTTAAATATAAACTGCGTGTTATGCAGTAAAGATACGGGGATCAGCTGTTTAATAGAAAACTGGCTGTATGCAGTAAAGATACGTGTGATCAGCTGTTTAATAGAAATGCGTTGTGTATGCAGTAAAGATACGTGTGATCAGCTGTTTAAAAATGCGTGAGCAGTAAAGTAGTCGCATCAGCGTTTAATAGAACGCGTGTATGCAGTAAAGGACGTGTGATCAGTGTTAATAGAAACTGCGTGTAGCAGTAAAGATACGTGTGATCAGCTGTTTAAAAAGAAAACTGCGTGTATGGCAGTAAAGATAGTGCGTGATTAGCTGTTTAATAGAAACCGTGGTATTGCAGTAAGATAGATACGTGGATCAGCTGTTTAATAGAAACTGCGTTATGCAGTAAAGATACGTGTGATCAGCTGTTTAAAGAAACTGCGTGTATGCAGTAGATACGTGTGATCAGCTGTTTAAAAGAAACGCGTGTATGCAGTAAAATACGTTGGATTTCAGCTTGTTAATGGGAAAATGCGTGTATGCAGTAAAGATACGTGGGATCAGCTGTTTAATAGAAACTGCGTGTGTATGCAGTAAGTACGTTGCGATCAGCTGTTTAAAAGAAACGCGTATGAAGTATGCATGTAAAGAACTGTTAGGTGATCAAGCTGTTTACGATTAAATGCGTGTGTATGCAGTAAAGCTACGTGCGATCAGCTGTTTAAGAAAATGCGTGTATGCAGTAAAGATACGTGTGATCAGCTGTTTAATAGAAAATCGGGTAGGAGTAAGATACGTCGATCAGGTGATTATGAAACTGCGTGGATGCAGTAAAGATACGTGCGATCAGCTGTTTAATAGAAACTCGCGCTGCGATCAGCTGTTTTAAGAAACTGCGTATTGCAGTAAAGATCGTGTGATCAGCTGTTTAATAGAAACTGCGCGTGTATGCAGTAAAGCGTGCGATCAGCTGTTTATGAAACTGCGTGTATGCAGTAAAGTTACGTTGCGATCAGCTGTTTAATAAGAAACTGCGTGTATGCAGTAAGATACATGAGATCAGCTGTGTAATAGAAACTGGTGTGTAGCAGTAAATTAAAGATACTTGCGACAGCTGTTTAATAGCACAGGATGCATCAGCTGTTTTAATAGAAACGCGTGTATGCAGTAAAGTTGCGTGCGTGATCAGCTGTTTAATAGAACTGCGTGTAGCAGTAAAGTTACGTTGCGATTAGCTGTTTTAATAGAAAACTGCGGTATGCAGTAGTTACGTGCGATCAGCTGTTTAATAGAAACGCGTGTATGCAGTAGAGTTACGTGCGATCAGCGTTTAATATCAAGAAACTGCGTGTAGCAGTAAAGATACTGAGATAGCTGTTTAATAGAACCGTGCGTGTATGCAGTAAAGATACGTTGCGATCAGCTGTTTATAGAAATGCATGCGATCAGTTGTTAATAGAAACTGCGTGTATGCAGTTAAAGAGATGCGGTGATCAGGTGTAATAGAAACTGCGTGTATCAGTGAAAAGATTGCGTGATCAGCTGTTAATAGAAAACGGTGTATGCATAAAGCTAGTGTGATCAGCTGTTTAATGAAACAGTGTGTGTATGCAGTAAAGATATGTGTGATCAGGCTGTTTTTAAAGAAAACTGCGTGTATGCAGTAAAGATGCGTGTGATCAGCTGTTTAATAGAACCATGTGTATGCAGTAAAGATGCGGTGTGATCAGCTGTTAATAGAAACTGGTGGGATGCAGAAAGATACATGAGTGACTGTTTTAAAAGAAACGCGTGTATGCAGTAAAGATACTTGCGATCAGCTGTTTAATAGAAACGCATGCGCAGCTGTTTAATAGAATGCGTGTATGCAGAAAGATGCGTTGTGATCTAATGCTCGTGATTACGATCATGAATAGCTGCGGTGTATGCAGTAAGTGACGTTGCGATCCAGCTGTTTAATAGAAACTGCGTGTATGCAGTAAAGTTACGTTTGGATCAGCTGTTAATAGAAACTGCGTGTATGCTAGTTAGTAGCTAATGAGATCGACAGCGTTTATAGAAACTGCGTGTATGCAGTAAGATCTGAGATAGCTGTAATATGAACTGCGGCGATCAGCTGTTTAATGAAAATGCGGGTATGCATGAAAGATCTGTGATCAGCTGTTTAATAAAAAATGCGTGATACAGTAAAGATGCGTGTGATCAGCTGTTTAATGAGAAAACCATGTGTGAAGCTGCAGTAAGAAGGTGTGATCAGCTGTTTAAAGAAACTGCGTGTAGCAGTAAAGATGAGTGTGATCAAGCTGTTTAATAGAAACCTGGTGTATGCAGTATAGATGCGTGTGATCAGTGTTTAATAGAAACTGGGTGTGCAGGTACGTGCCGTAAAGATGTGTGATCGATGTTAATAGAAACTGCGTGTATGCGCAGTTAAGAGCGGTGTCGCTGTGACAGCGTTGTTTTTCATAGACATGTGGTTGAGTGTATGCCAGTAAAGATACGTGCGATTGGCTTTTAATGAGAAACTGCGGTTATGCAGTAAAGATAGACGTGTGATCAGATGTTTAATAGGCATGCGTGTAGGCTAAAGATATGTGTGATCAGCTGTTTTAAAAGAAACTGCGTGTATGCAAGTAAGTACGTGATGTTTCGTGATCCAGCTGTTTTAATAGAAACTGCGGGTATCAGTAAAGATACGCGTGATCAGCTGTTTAAAAGAGAAACTGCGTGTATGCGAGAAAGATTGTTTCAGTAAGATAAGTGTGATCAGCTGTTTAAAGAAACTGTTGATGCAGTAAAGTACACGTGATCGGCTGTTCTAGATAATGAACCCGTTGTATGCAGTAAAGAACGTGGGATCAGCATTATAGAAACCGCGTGTATGCAGTAAGATACGTGTGATCAGTGTTATAGAAACATGCGTGTATGCGTAAGAAGTTACGTGTTTGTGAATCAGCTGTTTAAAAGAAACTGCGGGTATGCAGGAAAGATACTTGTGATCAGCTGTTTAAAGGGAAAAAATGCGTGTATGCAGTAAGGATGGTGTGATCAGCGGTTTAATAGAAACCGCGTGTGTGATGCAGGTAAGAGATAGTGTGATCAGGGTTATTTTAAAGAAACGGTGTATGCAGATGATACGTGTGATCAGCTGTTTAAAAAAACTGCGGGTATGCAGGAAAGATACGTGTGATCAGCTGTTTAATAAAAACTGGGGTATGCAGTAAAGCTTACGTGTGATCAGCTGTTTAATGGAAAACTGCGGTCTGTGTATGCAGTAAAGATACAGTAGTGGATCAGATCTGTTAATATAAACTGCGTTGCAACAGCTGTGTAATAGAAACTGCGGTATGCAGTAAGATGTCGTGTGATCAGTGTTTAATAGAACATGCGTGTATGCAGTACAAGATGGTGCGATTGGCTGTTTGCTGTTAATAGAAAACTGTGTGTATGCAGTAGTAAAGATACGTGGCGATTGGCTGTTTAAAGAAACTGCATGTATGCAGTAAAGATATGCGTGATCAGTGTGTAAAAGAAACTGCGTGTATGCAGTAAAGATGCGTGTGGTGTGATCAGTGTTAATAGAAACACCGTGTATGCAGTAAAGATGCGTGTTGGATCAGCTGTTTAATAGAAACTGCGTGTATGCAGTAAAGATGCGTGTGATCAGCTGTTTAATAGAAACTGCGTGTATGCAGTAAAGATGCGTGTGATCAGCTGTTTAATAGAAACTGTGTGTATGCAGTAAGATGCGTGCGATCAGCTTTTAATAGAAACTGGGTATGCAGTAAAGATACGTGCGTCAGCTGTTTAATAGAAAATGCGTGTATGCAGTAAAGATATGGGTTGATCAGCTGTGTTAGAAACGCGAGTATGCATGTAAAGATACGTGCGATTAGGTTATAGAAACTGCGTGTGTATGCAGTAAAGATACGCGTGTGTTCCGTTTAATAGAAACCGGTGGTATGCAGTAAAGATACGCGTGTGATCAGCTGTTTAAAAAGGAAACTGCGTGTATGCAGAATTGATACGTGTGATCAGCTGTTTTAAAAGAACACTGGTGTATGCAGTAAAGATACGTGTGTGATGCTGTGTTTAATGAAAACTGCGTGGTATGCAGTAAAGATACGTGTGATCAGCTGTTTAATAGAAATGTGTGTATGCAGTAAGTAGATTGCGTGATTCAGCTGTTTATAGAAACTGCATGTATGCAGTAAAGATAGCGGTGTATCGGCGTTTAATAGAACGACGGTGTATGCAGTTAAAGATATGTGTGATCAGTGGTTAATAGAAACCCGTGGGTATGCAGTAAGATATGTGTGATCAGCTGTTTAAATGACCATATAGAAACCACATGTAGCACAGTAAAGATACGTGTGATCTCTGTTAAAAGAAACTGCGTGTGTGCAGTTAAGATGCGTGTGATCAGCTGTTATAGAAACTGCGTGTATGCAGTAAAGATGCGTGCGATTGGGATGGTTAATAGAAATGTGTGTATGCAGTAAAGATACGTGCGATGGCTGTTATAGAAACTGCAGTATGCAGTAAAGATATGTGTGATCAGCTGTTTAAAGAAAATGCTGTTGCAGTAAAGATGCGTGTTGTGATCAGCTGTTTAATAGAAACCACGTGTATGCGAGTAACGTGCGTGTGATCAGCTGTTTTATAATAGAAACTGCGGTATGCAGTAAAGAGCGTTTGTCAGCTGTTTAATAGAAACTGCGTGTATGCAGTAAAGATGGTTGTTGATCAGCTGTTTAATAGAAACTGTGGTGTATGCAGTAAAGATGCGTGGCGTCAGCGTGTTTAATAGAATCTGAGTGGATGCAGTAAGATACGTGGCGATCAGCTGTTTAATAGAAACTGCGTGTATGCAGTAAAGATACGTGGTGATCAGTGTTGTAATAGAAAACGTGCGTGTATTGCAGTAAAGATACGTGGCAGTCGTGTTTAATAGAAAAATGGTGTATGCAGTAAAAGATACGCGTGATCGTCCGTTTATAGAAAGCGTTGTACTGCTAAGTAACGAAGGTGATCAGCTGTTTAAAAGCAACTGCGGGGTAGTGCAGTAAAGATACGGGACTAGCTGTTTAAAGAAACTGCTGTGTATGCAGTAATAACGTTTGTGATCAGCTGTTAATAGAAACTGTGGGTAGGCTGAGTAACGACTAGTGCGATCAGCTGTTTAATAGAAACTGATGTACGTAAAGTATCAGGGATCGGCTGTTTAATAGAAACACTGCGTATTGCAGTAAAAGTTATGGGTGGATCAGCATGTTTAATAGGAACGCGTGTGAAGCATGTAAAGATAGTAAAATATGTGTGATCAGTGTTATAGAACCAATAGAACGCCACAATGTATGCCAGTAAGAGTACTGTGTGGATCAGATCCGTTGTAAAGAAACTGTGTGTATGCAGTAGAGATACGTGTGACAGCTGTTTATGAGAAACAAGAGAAAACAGTATGCAGTAAAATTGTAATATGTTTGCAGTAAGATACGTGTGATCAGCATGTTTAAAGAGAACAAGTAGGAAGTTCGGTTTGGTTCCGGTCATTTTCACAGCTAAGCTCACGGTATTTTACAGCATTGCACGATCGCTGTTCAAAAAAGTGAGCAGGGAGGGGGAGTGTCGGCCTTCAATCTCATGGGGACTCGGGCCCTGCAGTTAGCAGCTGGTTATCAGCCGAGGACTAGTTTAGGTCCTCGTGAGAAGAGGTGAACGGGGAAGGTAGGTTCAATTGTCTTTTAAACTATTTTTACGCTATGATTATTAACATATATAATAATGCTATAACGTACATTTAATCTACGACCTATTGTAAACATTTCTACAAATGTTCCTTTACATGGGTGGTGAGTCAAGGGCGAAAACTTTCTGTGGTTATAGAGAGCAGAATGACTTATATATAGCAAAACCCGTCTGTAGAGCTCACACCACACACAGCTCACCTGCTCGCTTACATTCACCGCGTGCAGAGGGGAGAAGGGGCTCAGGTTACCAGGTTTCCTGTTTTGAAGCTTTTACCATCATCTGTTCAAACTTTGGTTTCAAAATAACTGTTTTTGTTTCCATTCAATGTTGAAATGTCTTGAGCTATTTATGAATCTTTGATTAAAGGTCCACTTAAAGGGTCACAGACCTTGGGCTCAGAAGTTTGCCTGGGCTATTAATCTAGATAGTCAACAAACACCATCAGATTCAATGGGATTTGTAGCGCATTGGTTCCCGACAGACAATTTCCAATTGCATACCATGGTGATCACATGTGTGTGGCCTCCTTAAGATCTTATAATGTAGTCCAGGCCATGGATTTGTAGGTAATAAGATGGGAATAGTCTTTCTTGCCTGTGATTGTGTAAGGCACAAATCCCATGGAAAGTGTGCATGGCTCTCCTGCTTGTAATATGCCAAACGTTATATTTCAGACATACCTTTGGGCCCCATTTATAAAGGCGCAGTGTCGGTAAGTAGCGATACCGCGCCTTTAATGATCATCAATTTTATGAATGTGTTCCTACAGTTATACTACCACTGCAATGGCATTGTGTGATCATGCATACGATTGCCTATAGAATACCATTGCGATGATATACTAGCATATGGTATTGTAGGTTGGGCAGTCATAAATGTACATTTCTGGGGCATTCCTCATTATTACAGAGGTCATACCTCTCATGGCTATTGGGGCATTCCTCACTATTACAGAGGTCATACCTCTCAGGTATGGGAGATTCCTCACTATACAGAGGTCATACCTCTCTATGGCATTGGGGCATTCCCACTATTACAGAGGTCATACCTCTCGGATTGGGCATTCCTCACTATTACAGAGGTCATACCTCTCATGGCCATTGGGGCATTCCTCACTATTACAGAGGTCATACTCTCATGGCCATTGGGGCTCCTCCACATTACAGAGGTCATACCTCTCATGGCCATTTGGGGCATTCATCACTTACAGAGGTCATACCCCTCATGGCTATTGGGGCATTCCTCACTATTACAGAGGTCATACCTCTCACTGTTATTGGGGCATTCCTCACTATTACAGAGGTCATACCTTCATGGCTATTGGGGCATTCCTCACTATTACAGAGGTCATACCTCTCATGTTATGGGGCATTCCTCACTATTACGAGGTCCTACCTCTCATGGCCATTGGGGCATTCCTCAACTATACAGAGGTCATACCTCTCATGGCTCTTGGGGCATTCCTCACTATTCAGAGGTCATACCTCTCATGGCATTGGGGCATTCCTCACTATTACAGAGGTCATACCTCTCATGGCTATGGGGCATTCCTCACTATTACAGAGGTCATACCTTCATTGCTATTGGGGCATTCCTCACTATTAGAGGTCATACCTCTATGGTATTGGGGCATCCTCACTATTACAGAGGTCCTACCTCTCATGGCTATTGGGCCTTCCTCACTATTACAGAGGTCTACCTTCATGGCATTGGGGCATTCCTCACTATTACGAGAGTCATACCTCTCATGGTGATTTGGGCATTCCTCACTATTACAGAGGTCTACTTCATGGCTATTGGGCATTCTCACACTATTACAGAGGTCATACCTCTCTTGGCTATTGGGGCATTCCTCACTATTACAGAGGTCATACCTCTCATGTTATGGGGCATTCCTCACTATCAGAGGTCATAACTCTCATGGCTATTGGGGCATTCCTCACTATTACAGAGGTCATACCTCTCATGGCATTGGGGCATTCCTCACTATTACAGAGGTCATACCTCTCATGGCTATGGGGCCATTCCTCACTATACAGAGTCATACCTCTACGATTATTGGGGCATTCCTCACTATTACAGAGGTATACTCTCATGGCCATTGGGGCATTCCTCACTATTACGAGGTCATACCTCATGGATTGGGGCTTCCTCTATTACGAAGTATACTCTCATGGATTGGGGCTTCCTCCTATTACAGAATCATACCTCTCATGGCTATTGGGGCATTCTCCACTATTACAGAGGTCTACCTCTCATGGCTATTGGGGCATTCCTCCACTATTACAGAGGTTATACCTCTCATTGGCTATTGGGATTCTCACTATTACAGAGGTCATACTCTCACTGTTATTGGGGCATCTCTCACTATTACAGAGGTCATACTCTCAGGCTATGGGGCATTCCGACATTACGGAGTTACTCATGCATGGGGCATCCTCACTATTACAGAGGTCATACCTCTCATGTCTTGGGGCATTCCTCACTATACAGAGGTCATACCTCTCATGGCTATTGGGGCATTCCTCACTATTACAGAGGTCATACCTCTCATGGCTATTGGGGCATTCCTCACTATTACAGAGGTCATACCTCTCATGGCTATGGGGCATCCCCATATACAGAGGTCATACCTTCCATGGCTATGGGGCATTCCTCACTATTACAGAGGTCATACCTTCAAGCGTATTGGGGCATTCCTCACTATACAGAGGTCATACCTCTCATGGCGTATTGGGGCATTTCTCACTATTACAGAGGTCATACCTCTCATGGCCATGGGGCATCCTCACTATTCAGAGGTCATACCTCTTATGGCCATTGGGGCATTTCATCCCACTATTACAGAGGTCCTACCTTCATGGCTATTGGGGCATTCCTCACTATTACAGAGGTCATACCTCTCATGGCTATGGGGCATTTCTCCACATTACAGAGGTCCATACTTCGGCTATTGGGGCATTCCTCACTATTACAGAGGTCATACCTCTATGGCTATTGGGCATTCCTCACTATTACAGAGGTCATACCTCTCATGGCTATTGGGGCATTCCTCACTATTACAGAGGTCATACCTCTCATGGCTATTGGGGCATTCCTCACTATTACAGAGGTCATACCTCTCATGGCATTGTGGGCATTCCTCACTATTACAGAGGTCATACCTCTCATGTTTGGGCATTCCTCACTATACAGAGGTCATACCTCTCATGGCTTGGGGCATTCCTCACTATTACAGAGGTCATACCTCTCACTGGTATTGGGGGCATTCCTCACTTTAAAGAGGTCATACCTCTCATGGCTATTGGGCATTCCTCACTATTACAGAGGTCTACCTCTCATGGCTATGTGGGCATTCCTACTATACAGAGGTCTCTCCTCTATTGGCTATGGGATTCCTCACTATTACAGAGGTCATACCTCTCATGGCTATTGGGGCATTCCTCACTATTACAGAGGTCAACCTCTCTTGGTATGGGGCATTCCTCATATTACAGAGGTCTACCTCTCGGGCTATTGGGGCATTCCTCACTATTACAGAGGTCATACCTCTCATGGCTATTGGGGAATTCTCCTATTACAGAGGTCATACCTTCATGGCTATTGGGCATTCCTCACTATTACAGAGGTCATACCTCTCATGTATTGGGGCATTCCTCACTATTACAGAGGTCATACCTCTCATGGCTATGGGGCATTCCTCACTATTACAGCGGTCATACCTCCCATGGCTATTGGGCATTCCTCACTATTACAGAGGTCATACTCTCACATGGCCATTGGGGCGACTTCCTCACTATTACAGAGGTCATACCTCTCATGGCTATTGGGGCATTCCCCACTATTACAGAGGTCATACCTCTCATGGCTATTGGGGCATTCCTCACTATACAGAGGTCATACCTCCATGGATTGGGCCTTCCTCACATTACAGAGGTCATACCTCTCATGGCTATTGGGGCATTCCTCACTATTACAGAGGTCATACCTCTCAGTTATGGGGTTCCTACTATTACAGGGTATACCTCTATGGCATGGGCATTCTCATATTACAGGTCTACCTCACTGTTTGGGGTCTCTATTAGGTCTCCTCCATGTTTGGGGCATTCCTCACTATTAAAGAGGTCATACCTCTCATGGCTATTTGGGGCATTCTCACTATTACAGAGGTCAAACTCTCATGGCTATTGGGGCATTCCTCACTATTACAGAGGTCATACCTCTCATGGCTATTGGGGCATTCCTCACTATTACAGAGGTACATCCTCTCATGGCTATGGGCATTCCTCACTATACAGAGGTCATACCTCTATGGCATTGGGGCATTCCTCACTATTACAGAGGTCTACCTCTCATGGCTTTGGGGCATTCCTCCCTATTACAGAGGTCCTACATCTCATGGCTATTGGGGCATTCCCACTATTACAGAGGTCTACCTTTTTTCTCCATGGCTATTGGACATTCCTCACTATTACAGAGGTCATACCTCTCACTGTTATGGGGCATTCCTCAATTACAGGGTCATACCTCTCATGGCTTGGGCATTCCTCACTATTACAGAGGTCATACCTCTCATGGCCATTGGGGCATTCCTCATATTACAGAGGGGCATACCTCTCATGGCTATTGGGGCATTCCTCACATTACAGAGGTCATACCTTCACTGTATTGGGGCATTCCTCACTATTACAGAGGTCATACCTCTCATGGCATTGGGGCATTCCCCATATTACAGAGGTCATACTCTCATGGCCATTGGGGCATTCCTCACTATTACAGAGGTCATACCTCTCATGGCTATTGGGCATTCCTCACTATTACAGAGGTCATACCTCTCATGGCTATTGGGGCATCCTCACTATTACAGAGGTCATACCTCTCACTGTATTGGGGCATTCCTCACTATTACAGAGGTCATACCTCTCATGGCTATTGGGGCATTCCTCACTTTACAGAGGTCATACCTCTCATGGCCATTGGGGCATTCACTATTACAGAGGTCATACCTCTCATGGCTATTGGGCATTCCTCACTATTACAGAGGTCATACCTCTCATGGCTATTGTGGGGATTCCTCACTATACAGAGGTCAACCTCTCATGGCATTGGGGCATTCCTACTATTACAGAGGTCATACCTCTCATGGCTATTGGGGCATTCCTCACTATACAGAGGTCTACCTCTATGGATCTGGGGCATTCCTCACTATTTAGAGGTCATACCTCTCATGGTCTAGTGGGCATTCCTCCACTATACAGAGGGTCATACCTCTCATGTCGTATTGGGGCATCGATTCCACTATTACAGAGTCATACTATCAGGCTTGGGCATTTCCTGCAACTATTACAGAGGTCTACCTCTCATGGCCAGTGGGCATTCCTCACTATTACAGAGGTCATACATTCATGGCCATGGGGCATTCCTCACTATTACAGAGGTCATACCTTCATGGCTATGGGGCATTCCTCACTATTTACAGAGGTCTACCTCTTCATGGATTGGGGCATTCCTCACTATTACAGAGGTCATACCTCTCAGGCTATTGGGGCACTTCCTACTATTACAGAGGTCATACCCTCAGGCTATTGGGCATTCCTCCTATATCAGAGTCATACCTCTCATGGCTATTGGGGCATTCCCACTATTACAGAGGTCATACCTTCTCAGGAATTGGGCATTCTCACTTTACAGAGGTCATACCTCTCATGGCCATTGGGGGCATTCCTCACTATTACAGAGGTCATACCTCTCATGTATTGTGGGCATTCCTCACTATATCAGAGGTATACCTTCATGGCTATTGGGGCATTCCTCACTATTACAGAGGTCTACCTCTCAATGTGATTGGGGCATTCCTCACTATTACAGAGGTCATACCTCTCATGGCTATGGGATTCTCCTATTTACAGAGGTATACCTCTCATGGCTATTGGGCATTCCTCACTATTACAGAGGTCTCATCCTCTCATGGCTATTGGGACATTCCTCACTATTACAGAGGTTACCTCTCATATGGCTATTGGGGCATTCCCACTATTACAGAGGTCATACCTCTCATGGCTATTGGGGCATTCCTCATCATTTACAGGTTATTGATATAGTACTGGTCATACCTCATGGCTATTGGGGCATTCCTCACTATTACAGAGGGTCATACCTCTATGGCTATTGGGCATTCCTCACTATTACAGAGGTCATACCTCTCATGGAGTGGGGACATTCCTCACTATTACAGAGGTCATACTCTCATGCTATTGGGGCATTCCTCACTATTACAGAGGTCATACCTCTCATGGCTATTGGGGCATTCTCACTATACAGAGGTCATACCTCCCATGGCTATTGGGACATCCTCACTATTCAGAGGTCATACCTCTCATGGCCATGTGGGCATTCCTCACTATTACACGAGGTCATACCTCTCATGGCTATTGGGGGCATCCAACTTTACAGAGGTGCATACCTCTCATGGCATTTGGGGCATTCCTCACATATTACCAGAGGTCATACCTCTCATGGCCATTGGGGCATTCCTCAATATTACAGAGGTCATACCTTCATGATATGGGGTCTCCATTTACGAGGTCACCTCTCACTGTATTGGGGCATCCTCACTATTACAGGAGGTCATACCTCTCGGCTATTGGGGGCATTCCTCACTATTACAGAGGTCATACCTCTCACTGTTATTGGGGCATTCCTCACTATTACAGAGGTCATACCTCTCACTGTTATTGGGGCATTCCTCACTATTACAGAGGTCATACCTTCAATGGCTATTGGGGCATTCCTCATATTACAGAGGTCATACCTCTCACTGTATGTGGGCATTCCTCACTATTAAGAGGTTCATACCTCTCATGGCTATTGGGGCATTCCTCACTATTACAGGTCATACCTCTCATGGCTATTGGGGCATTCCTCACACAGAGGTCATACCTCTCATGGATTGTGGCATTCTCACTATCGAGGTCATACCTCTCATGGCTATTGGGGGCATTCCTCACTATACAAGAGGTCATACCTCTCATGGCTATTGGGGCATTCCTCACATTAACAGAGGTCATACCTTCATGGCTATTGGGACATTCCTCACTATACAGAGGTCATACCTCTACTGATTGGGGCATTCCTCACTATTACAGAGGTCATACCTCTCATGGCTATTGCGGCATTCCTCACTATTACAGAGGTCATACCTTCATGGCCATTGGGGCATTCTCTACTATACAAGAGGCATACCTGGCCATTGGGGCTTCCTCCATATTACAGAGGTCATACCTCTCATGGCCATTGGGGCACTTCCCCACTATTACAGAGGTCATACCTCTCATGGCTATGGGGACATTCCTCACTATTACAGAGGGTCGATACCTTCATGGCCATTGGGGCATTTTTAGTAACTGCTCATAGCAGGAAATTCTGATACCATGGGTTGCACAAAGTGTGATGATCATTATGATGAGGGGACCATACCGTACCATGTGACTAGAGTACCACAGTGGTTTTAGCCTCGTAATTTACAAACCACGAGATACTCTATCGGCTATGTAAACCTACATGTTCCAACATGTAACAACTACCACTGTATTCTGCCAAACTCCCCCCCAAGACACGCCACCCAGGCCCTTATAAAATATGTCCCATTGTGCTGGATAGAACATTTCACCCAGATAAAACACATGAACAAGGCAGAGCCTCAATTAGCCATGGCTGGTCCATCGGGGGCCCTTCCAGTGTTTTCAAGACTAAGGGGGCATATTTATAAGCGTTCGTTAACTTTTAGCGGCCGTTTTCGCGAGGCCATATAAGCTATAATCGCGTTTACCGCGATTATAAAGGCCCGAAAAGACGGCCGCGAAAAGTTAACGAAGCGGTTAACCTTTCGCGCGATACTTACCTGTTACCGCCGCTTCTATTTATTAAGCGGCGGTGGGTTATGGTTTCGCGCTCGGCTAGTACGGCTGTTTTACTTCGCCACCTTGAAGGAGGCGAAGTCAGCCGATACTAACCTCCCGCGGCGGGGATGGGCAGGCAACCCGCGGCGGGTGGTCGCACCCGCCGGGAGGAACGCCACCCGCCCCCCCACCACACCCCCCCGCGGGGTGGACGGGGCCCAGCGGCGACCCACCCGCCGCCGCCGCCGCTTCCCAGCAGCCCCTCCCAACCCGTTTCCCGTTCGCGGCAGTCTCGGAACGGGGAGGCAGTAGAAAAGCTAAAAAACTTTCTGGAAAGTTCTGAAATCTGATTGGTTAATGTAAGCAAAGTATTAAAAATTGACCAATCAGAAACGGATTATGGATTTCTGCAAACCTATATAAAGAGGAGCTTTCCGCCGCGGAACTCAGATGCCATCGCAGTAGATGGCTGAGAGAAAGAAGAAAGAAGCGGCTGGCAACACGCGCTCCGCTGAGGCCGGCGGTTGCCAGCGGGCTATGGCGGGCCGCAGTGAGTCTGCCTGGCATCGGCGACCTGAGTGGGGTTGGTGTCGCCAGCCCGAAGACGTCGCGTCGGATCAAGACGCCGGCAACATCGGCCTCGTTGAGGTCGCCGGCGCCCGCCGGGGGTACCCCTGGCGGCCGCAGGGGTACCTCTCGGGGGTCGGCGGCTCGGCGGAGCTGGTGTCGCCGGGACTGGAAAGAAAGAAGAAGTCGCCCAAGGGCTCTTTTAAGAGCCGCACTGGGGGTCCCGGTTCAGCTGCGGGACCCCGCCAAAGGCACTTGTTGTGCCGCAAGGGCCTATAAGGGCCGGGGAGGGGGGTCCCGGTTCGGCTCTGCGGGGGACCCTAAGCCCCAAAGGCCCTTCTCAGGCCCCGCTGGAGGGAGCTCCACCCCCCAGCGGCCTCCCGTCCCCTCCCGGGAGGGGGCCGGGGGCTGGGGGGCTTGGGGGGGTTGACGGGGAGGGGGTGCGCGGCGGGTGGTCGTGACCACCTGCTGCGGCCCCTTCCCGGCAGCCCCTTCTAGCCTCCCGTTCCGAGATTGCCGCGAACGGGGAACGGGTTGGGAGGGGCTGCTGGGAAGCGGCGGCGGCGGCGGGTGGTCGCCGCAGCCGCCGCGGGGGGTGTGGGCGGGGTGGGCGTATGCCCCGCCCCCTTAGGAGCGGCGTCGGGAAGGGATTTTAAGTCCCTTCGCGGCGATACTATATAGTATCGCCGCGAAGGGGCTTAAAATTACCGCAGCACATCGCGGCCGCGATAGGTATCGCGGGAATAGCGCTCGCCGTTATAAATACGGCGATAGCGCTATTTTCGCGGCCGCGATGTGCGGCGGTAATTTTTTTGCGCTAACATCGTTCCTTTATAAATATGCCCCTAAGTGATTTCTGAAGAATTTACAGTTGGAATTATCACTATTTAAATTCTTTTTCTATTACACAGCCTTAGATATTCTATGTGTTGTCTTGTTTCTGAGACATCCATTGATTTCATACCCATTGCGATGCTTGGCTGTGGCCAGCTGACATTTCAGGGTCTGTAACGGTCCTTCTTCCCAGGATACACCACTTATAATATAATACTCATAAAGGGAATTCATTCTGATTGGCTGTTGGATGGGTCAAACATGCTCAGATCTCTACTGAGCAACTGAATCCACCCAGACACTGACTATAACAGACACTATTAGGGGTCCTGCAAACATGATCTGGCAGCTAAAGTGTTAAACTTTTTCCTGACATTTCCCGCCTACATTTCCCCTTCCCTATACAATATGTGAATGGACACGATAGTAAAGGGGAGCGTGGAATGTCAAGGGAATGTTTAACACTTTAGCTGCCAGCTCCAGTTTGCAGGATCCCTAATGGATCACAGCAGCATGTGAACACGGATACGTTTAACACATTGGCTGCCGGCTCCTGTTGGTTTAACTGAAGAACGGGAGTTAAGACTTTGCTCCTTTACTTCAATGAATGTAATAAAGGGTATGTTCATTCATTCAGTGAACTGTACCTGTCCATTACAATCCCCTTTAAACAGCAATAGTATGGGGTACTTTCCTAGTAAATACCCCAGTTTTTACCATTAGTGAGAGACGTGTGCTATATTGATGGAATTCTGAATGTGTCCCTGGGTTATTCAATGGCCTGGCTGCTCCATTATCTCAGTAGGATGTTCTATAAGGGATTGTAAACGTTCCCATGTTACTAATGAACCAGCACTGATACCTGAAATGTAAACATTGCAATAGGAAGCCTGGTGGGAAGTTCCCACGTATTGTGGGGTTTCCCCAGTGCTAAATTGGTTTCAATTTGAGAGCGAAAAATGTGAATTTAAAAAGCACAAAAAACACCGTCTGGGTCACATTACTAATAATAATGTTACAGTAATGAACATTATTAGCTGCGGCATATTTTGTTTTTGTGCAATTTATTTTTGCAAAAGAACAGTTAGTTTTAGGTCAGCCCTCCAGTTCACCAGTCACTGTTAGGTCAGCCCTCCAGTTTAAAAGTCACTTTAAAGTCAGCCCTCCAGTTTCCCAGTCACTTTTAGGTCAGCCCTCCAGTTCCCCAGTCACTTTTAGGTCAGTCCTCCAGTTCACCAGGCACTGTTAGGTCAGCCCTCCAGTTCACCAGGCACTGTTAGGTCAGCCCTCCAGTTCACCAGGCACTGTTAGGTCAGCCCTCCAGTTCACCAGGCCCACGTTAGGTCAGCCCCAGTTCACCAGGCACTGTTAGGTCAGCCTCCAGTCCCAGGCACTGTTAGGTAGCCCTCCAGTTCACCAGCACTGTTAGGTAAGCCCTCCAGTTCACCAGCCACTGTTAGGTCAGCCCTCCAGTTCACCAGACATGTTAGGTCAGCCCTCCAGTTACACAGACACTATTAGGTCAGCCCTCCAGTCACCCAGCCACTGTTAGGTCAGCCCTCCAGTTCACCAGGCACTGTTAGGTCAGCCCTCCAGTTCACCAGGCACTGTTAGGTCAGCCCTCCAGTTCACCAGGCACTGTTAGGTCAGCCCTCCCAGTTCACCAGGCACTGTTAGGTCAGCCCTCCAGTTCACCAGGCACTGTTAGGTCAGCCCTCCAGTTCACCAGGCACTGTTAGGTCAGCCTCCAGTTCACCAGGCAATGTTAGTCAGCCCCTCAGTTCACAGGCACTGTTAGGTCAGCCCTCCAGTTCACCAGGCACTGTTAGGTCAGCCCTCCAGTCACCAGGCACTGTTAGGTCAGCCCTCAGTTCACCAGGCACTGTTAGGTCAGCCTCCAGTTCACCAGGCCCTGTTAGGTCAGCCCTCCCAGTTCACCAGGCACTGTTAGGTCAGCCTCCAGTTCACCAGGCACTGTTAGGTCAGCCCTCCAGTTCACCAGGCAATGTTAGGTCACCCTCCAGTTCACCAGGCCACTGTTAGTCAGCCATCCAGGGCACAGGCACTGTTAGGTCAGCCCTCCAGTTCACCAGGCACTGTTAGGCAAGCCCTCCATTTCAGCAGGCACTATTAGGTCAGAAATCCAGTCAGCATTGGCTGGTGAACTGAAGGGATGACTTAACAGTGACCAGCAGGTAAAGTCACTTTACCTGCTTTAATATACATGTAAAATGATGCAAAGCTGCAAAACATCTTTATAAACTGTTCCTTATGGGTCATTCAAAGGGAAATTCTTCCCATTCTATATATATATATATATATATATATATATATATATATACACACACAACGTGTGCATATTTATATTATTTATTGTGGGTGGAGACTTATACCCTTTGGCCAATGCCTGTGCAGGTATGTAAATCAAATGGAGGAGTGTCTGGGATACTGAACATTGCTAGTGGCGTATTCATTGCAAAAGTCTAAGGGCTAGGTCACACTAGAGTGCTTCTAATCGCAACCTGATGAATGTGAGCCAATGGGACTGGTCACATTAGTGCGTTGCACTGCAATACGCTTTTTGAAGCGCATGCGATCACCAATTTTTTTTCCGCAATATTATAAAATCACACGGCAAAGGCTCAGGAAATTGCAAGCGTTCTGTGTTGTAGTTCAGCCTCAACTTAAATCTTCTATCAAAATAGTCATTTCAGGTTTGATTTATCCACTGGCTAGGGCTAAATTGGGATGGGAAGACATTTCTACTAAGTGCCCTTTTTATTTCCACTGTCCATTTAGTGCTTGGGGAGCAGAGCTGTACAATAGGCAGTGAACAATATTACACATAGACTCTCGACTGCTCCCCTTTACACAGATATTCTGGGGTCTGTAGTCCCAAACTTTTGTAGGGACATCCAGTTAACTAAATTGGATAAAGAGGTTGACATCATAGGCTGTAGTAAGCTTAAAGGGCAAGTCCAGTCCTCAAATTAAAAAATTACATACAGGTAAATCACCCCCCAAAACCCTAAACGGTAATAGTTTGAAATGTGAAAGGTGTAAGTCTAACCTGAAATCCTGCACAATGTCCTGTTTCCCGTTTCTGCTTCCTGGTTCTTCCAGTGAGTAACTGTCAGTTATGGATTTGACAGGTGACATCACAGCCAATGACTGAATGTTAATCCCCTGTCTGTCTCTTCTGAGCATGCTCATCTGCAGAGCTCTTCCTAAGGAGAGCAGCCCCCAGCACTTTCATTTAAAGGGACAGTTCAGTGGAAATTATCAATATTTGTTAAATTGTTAGTTTGTGTGATGCCTTCTTATTTATCCTACATATTCAGGTTCTAACAATCCTTCTTCTTCCAGGATGCACCACTTCCTTGGAATGTCCCTAACAGTAATTTCTACTGGTTGGCTGTTGGATGGGTCACACATGCTCAGTATTTCAGTTGCATTTATTTATACACAGACAATGCTGAATGGGCAGATTAAGGTCATTAGGATGGGAAAATACTGCTCCTTTATTTGAAAAGCATATGTATTTGAACTGAACTTCCCCTTTAAGGATACATTCAAAGTGAATATTTACACACATTCTATTTTGTGAACAATTTGTGCAAAAAAAGACAAGCAACATGTATTTCATGTCATATACATATTTATATTTATTTACATACATGTATATCATGTACAAAGCTACATTCTAAACCCCACAGGGTTAATGTAAATAAATATGGACCTTTATGACAAAAAAATGATCTCTCCCGATGACAGAAGTTTTTAGGTCTTGAACAATTTTACATACAGCCGTCCTATGGGGCTAAATCCTAGCGAGTCAGTTTAATAAACCAAATTATTCTAACAAATTAAACGGATTAAAAGAAACGTTAACGCTTTCTAAAGGAAGTTCGGGGTTTACATTAAAAACGGATCATGTTAAAGCATAACTTGGATTGTTTTAGTAAAAATTCAGCTATTGGCTGCTAAAGAAAAATATTAGAATATAAAACCATTTTTTTTGTATAGATATATATATAGAGATTTTTTTTTTTTTTTTTTTTTTTAATGTCAACTTTTTTTATTTTTTTACAGAAACAGTCAATGTGACTATCGGCTGCTTATTCGTATTTCAACACTTTGGTTCGGATTTATAAAGTAAATAAATAAAGATGCAGGATAAAGATTGAAGTCCGTGACTCGGTAGAAACACTAACAGGGTTATTCAATAAACGTTCTTATGGCGAAAAATGGTGCTAATTTTGCCCCAACCAATCAGATGTTAGCTTTCAAATATTAAATAAGATCTGATTGGTTGGGGCAAAATTAGCACCATTTTTCCCCAACCAATCAGATGTTAGCTTTCAAATGTTAAATAAGATCTGATTGGTTGGGGCAAAATTAGCACTATTTTTCCCCAACCAATCAGCTGTTAGCTTTCAAATGTTAAATAAGATCTGATTGGTTGGGGCAAAATTAGCACCGTTTTAAACGATAAGAACTTTTATTGAATAACCCTGCAGATTTTTATGTTAAATCCTGTGCGTGCGACAACACACGAATATCAACGCATCAATTCCTTATAACCAATAAAAGTTTATCAGCCGGGAAAATTCATTAGAAGAGCGTAACGCCTGGGATACCTACAATCCATAGTGTTAATACAGGCAGTGAGTGAATTGTAGAAACAACATAGAATAGAAAATACAGATTGACATATCATGGGGTAACATGTCTGATAATGTGTCAAACACATCACATCTAGATACCCTGTAGGGTTAAACCGCTAAACAGTGATCTAAAGGAAATATATATTGAATTTACAAATAGCCGACGTATGGATTATAACAGCGCCATCCAGTGGCCACAGGCTAAATTCCCATATCAAAAGTTTCTATGAAGGGAAGCAATATGGCTGCTCTCATATGTATAAATACAGACATGATTCAGATGCTCAGTACATGCCGTTGCCTACGGTCTCTGGTATGTTGGATATCAACCCTACTTATAAATTCAGTATATTTTCACAATGAAGCAGAGAGACACAGGTCAGTCCCAGGCCAGGAGATATTATCGTAGTGGTTTTCCTATTTATAGTTTCCAAAATATCTCCACTACGCTTCCTCAAATCCCTGGGGGGCCATTTACTAAAAGGTGGAACTAAATCTGGGTACACACTCAGATGTGTGTATCCATCTTAACAATGGGCGATACAGGGGAAAGCAACAGCCCAAGTCTTAAACCCCCCCCTGCAAAGTTCTGCCAATGTGAACATGGTATAATGACATCACATGATGACATCATCATGACTAAAGTACAACAATGAAATAAATGTTATTTTAGAAACAAGTTCTGTGTACATAAAGTGCAGATAAAACTTCAAAAGCATTCTCTATCTTTCTCTCTCCTTGTCCCTAGTGTTTTATATACATACACACCATCCATACCATACAGTGGCGCAGGAAGTCTAATCATTCCTTTAACACCTGCGTAGAAGTTACAAAAACTCACTTCTTCCTTTATCACCTGCGTAGAAGTTACAAAAACTCACTTCTTCCTTTATCACCTGTGTAGAAGTTACAAAAACTCACTTCTTCCT
Source organism: Hymenochirus boettgeri (assembly GCA_019447015.1). Classification (NCBI taxonomy): domain Eukaryota; kingdom Metazoa; phylum Chordata; class Amphibia; order Anura; family Pipidae; genus Hymenochirus; species Hymenochirus boettgeri. The sequence goes on along the minus strand of CM033476.1, from coordinate 5,776,265 downwards.
TTAACACCTGCATAGAAGTTACAAAAACTCACTTCTTCCTTTAACACCTGCGTAGAAGTTACAAAAACTCACTTCTTCCTTTATCACCTGCGTAGAAGTTACAAAAACTCACTTCTTCCTTTTGTCTTATATTTATGCAGAAACTTTTCTCCAAACGAAAAACTTAATACTGAGTGATCGTTCTGTGTGAACAGGCACAGAGTCTGTCTACCTTTGGTTCCGAACACAGAGAACGGAGCGTTAGGGGAACGTTCTGTGCTGCAAGTCTCGCTTTACTATAATCAAACAAAATACAATTTTATAATACAGATTTAATTTAAGGTTTGTAATAGATTTACTGCCAATACTGCAAGATTTTAATCCTCCTTTAACAGGAATGGAGGAATGAATTTCCTCCAAGACGGATGATTGAAACAATGTATCACTTGCCTTTCTAACGGACTCCCAACCAAACGTCCATCTTTCAGTACAATCTTTCACAAGTGAAAAGCATTGCAGTTACTCTCCATTACAGAGGGATACGAAGTAGCTAATTGGACAGCTTCTTGCTCTCACGCTGCTTGATTGGACATGTAGGATTGCCTAGAATAGGCTGAATAGGAATGTTCTATACTAGTTACACGTGTTAGGGTTACAGTGTCTACAGAGCAATGACATAAGGAGAGATCTCCGTTCACCTATACATACTACTAAAGGAAGAACTGCCTCCTAGTGTATCCAATGTGGCATATTTGGTGTATATCTGGCTAACCTGGTGATCTATGTTTAGAACTTATTAGAGCCAATTAAGACTCACTAAATTCCCTGCTCGAATGTAATATAGCGTTAGGACTCGCGAGTTAATCCCGAAATGGCTTTGCTCAGTGTGATTTTAATGCCGGCTATCTGCTGGTGTAAAAACTCCCGCCGCATTTAGCGCAAACGCAATATTACACAATGGGCGTCCAGCTGTGCCACTGTCTTGTGAAACCCACACAGCCTCCGCAAAGATGGAGATAAAGTCACAATTGGTTCGCACGGGAAACTGCCCAGCGCTCCTCCATTAACGAGGCCCACAGCCTCTAAAATATTAAATTAAAGTGCGTCTCACCGCTGTATCCTCCCAGAGGAAAGTCTGTAGTGTGTTAATAATAATAAAGGTTACAGTATTCCAATCTATACAGTTATATGTCAAATGCTAATTTTAAAAAAAATCACTAAAGAAAATCAAGTGAATTAGTGAATTCTCACTGGTAATATAGAAGGAAAAAAGATCGGGATTTTGAGGTATGCTGGGAAAGAGATCTCGGCAGCAAGACACTAATTGTACGGCGACTATCGGCAGTCCGAGGTCAGCTGACAGGAAGTCCCTAGCGTGAGGTGTAGAAGCAAATTGTGGACCGTGTACAAATAGGCAGATGACGTCTTGAGAAACTCACAGGCATTTCCGTGCCGTCTGTAACGGTAGAACAGACTGTGATGTGATAAAAACGTCTTCGTTTGGATAAAGATTTTAAATGTTAAAACTATCCAATAAAAATGGGGAAACGTGCAATATCGGTGACTTTCCCCGGCTGTCAGTCGTTGCACATGACTTGCCAGACAATCAGGTGACTTCTTTCCACTTTGGTTGCCGAAGTTTCAAACTGCAACGATTCGTCTAAGACGTCAGAGTTTCCTTCATCGTCACCTGACAAAAGGACAATACGTTAGTTTAATGAGGGGTGACAGGTCCATAGGACAAACTTGTAACACATCCATGATACCTGATGACTTCAACACCTACTCCCAACACCAATCACAATCTGTAGATATTATTATTTACGATATTTACGATTTCATTTACTTTATAACGTGAAACCGGCTCACGATTTTGCTTCTGTGGGTGGGGATTGTGGGAAATTATCGAAAGTTTGACGGAACTTTGGCATTGGGAGTTCCGAGTCTGAACCGCGATTCGAATCATGGATTCCATCCCTAATAATAATATTTCACTAGTCATTTGTTGGGCTATGAGGGTCTCACCCCACTGGGCATATTAATGGTCCGTTTCTTGAATGACAGACAAATTATGGTCATCACAATATACCATTTTCTGCTTTACGTCTCTTAACCCCAAGATAAGTTTCCATTTTGTACTTTATTATATTTGTCATTGGGGTGGAGAAAAAACACACACACACACACACACACTGGCAAAAAGAAATAATTATTAGATCATTTATAACACTGGGAACTTACCCATTCTGAAGTCAATATATCCCTCTCCACCACTCATCACCAACATGGACTTCAGATTACCGGGACTGGGTAACTCCTGTTGAGACCCATTCCCCTTTTCTTCTGCCGTTTCAGATGTTCCCCCACAACCTAAACCACGGACCTGTCCTGTAGAACGTATTCGGGTTACCAAACATTTTAATTCAAGTTCAATTTATACAATTATCGTAGGACCCAGCTAATGAAAGGGTTTTGGACATGGCGGCCAGGCTTGGTAGAAACTGCCCAGTGTATAAACCAATTGCTTAACATTATCCCTAGAGGAGCAGGCTACACTTCTGTAATACAATGGGGTATAAGCAAGGTGCACTAATATTCCATTCTGATTGGATGAATAAAATATTTGGTTATTGGAGGATAGACCTCTGACAGTTCACGTATTAATAATAATAATAAAAAACAAGACCTCGGACAGTTCACGTAACCCAATAATAATAATAAACACAGACACTATATTAAGGTGGTGAAATCTGGCAAAGCATTTATTAAAGGACAACTATACTGTAAAAATTAACTTTTTAAAAATGAAAAGCACCTGGGGCAGGGAGGTCGGATTTATTATTCCCACCTCCCAATATTGTTTTGTTGAGGAGCTACAGCACATACAGATGTCATCTGCCAGGTTATGGCCCTGGGTCATTCTATATTAAAGATAGTGCTGAAGCAATCGGGAAGACTGGCAGAAACAGTTTTCTTCGTCCTTCTGCTCCTCATAGAAAGGATATTGGGAGGTAAAAAGCACCAATCCTACCTCCCTGCTTCAGGTACTTTTTATTTAACTGTTTTTGGAAAAAAATTTATACGCACTATAGTTTCCCTTTAACAAATTTTCTACAAATAACTTTCATGTATCACTGCCATGAATGAGCCCCAAGTTTAAATAAGGATTTCTTAGTAGAGAAAAATGGGAGGTAGGAATAAGGGTCCAGTCATGGTGGGAAGAGGAAATGGGAGGTAGGAATAAGGGTCCAGTCATGGTGGGAAGAGGAAATGGGAGGTAGGAATAAGGGTCCAGTCATGGTGGGAAGAGGAAATGGGAGGTAGGAATAAGGGTCCAGTCATGGGTGGGAAGAGGATGGGGAGGTAGGAATAAGGGTCCAGTCATGGTGGGAAGAGGAAATGGGAGGTAGAATAAGGGTCCAGTCATGGTGGAAAGGAAATGGGAGTAGGAATAAGGGTCCAGTCATGGTGGGAAGAGGAAAATGGGAGGTAGGAAATACGGGTCCAGTCATGGTGGGAAGAGGAAATGGAGTAGGAATAGGGTCCAGTCATGGGTGGAAGAGGAAATGGGAGGTAGGAAAGGTCCAGTCATGGTGGGAAGAGGAAAATGGGAGGTAGGAATAAGGGTCCATCATGGTGGGAAGAGGAAATGGGAGGTAGGAATAAGGGTCCAGTTCATGGTGGGAAGAGGAAATGGGAGGTAGGAATAAGGGTCCAGTCATGGTGGGAAGAGGAAATGGGAGGTAGGAATAAGGGTCCAGTCATGGTGGGAAGAGGAAATGGGAGGTAGGAATAAGGGTCCAGTCATGGTGGGAAGAGGCATTTCGGTGATTGGTGCTTTTCTATATTTCCTGTATCTAGAGCGAGTAATAAACATACAGAACCATAGAATACTTTATTTACAACTTACCTGGAACGGCAACAAAAAATTTCCCGGCGTTGATGTGTTTCTCACTACATAGAAAACAGTAGTGTGACATTGAGTGTGTTATCTCACTATAGAAACACAGTAGTGTGACGTGTGTTTATCTCACTACATAGAAACACAGTTTAAGTGGACAGTTGTTTTATCTACTACATAAAACACACGTAGTGTGACTTGATGTGTTATCTCACTACATAGAAACACAGTAGTGACGTTGAGTGTTATCTCACTAACTAGAAACACAGTAGTGTGACGTTAGTGTGTTATCTCCACTACATAGAAACACAGTAGTGTGACGTGTGTTCTCACTAATAGAAACACAGTAGTGTGACATTGAGTGTGTTAATCACTACATAGAAACACAGTAGTGTGACATGAGTGTGTTATCTCACTAATAGAAACAACAGTAGTGTGACGTTGAGTGTGTTATCTCACTACATAGAAACACAGTAGTGTGACATTGAGTGGTTTATCCACTACATAGAAACACAGTAGTGTGATATTGGTGTGTTATCTCAACATAGAAACACAGTAGTGTGACGTTGAGTGTGTTATCTCACTACATAGAAACCAGTAGTGTGACTGTGTTCTCGCTACATAAACACAGTAGTGTGACATTGAGTGTGTTTCTCACTACATAGAAACACAGTAGTGTGACGTTGAGTTGTGTATCTCACTACATAGAACCACAGTTTAGGTGACGTTGAGTGTGTTATCTCACTACATAGAAACACAGTAGTGTGACATTGAGTGTGTTATCTCACTACATAGAAACACAGTAGTGACATTGAGTGTGGTTATCTCACCAATAGAAACACAGTAGTGTGACATTGAGTGTGTTATCTCACCACATAGAAACACAGTCAGTGACATTCTCATACAAAATCAATGCACAATTGTGTTTTTTACAAATGCCAACAAAAACACTAAAATCATTTCTAGTGAGCGAATCCCAATTCTATTCCTCCGACCTTTCTCTTAAGAAAGGAATTCAGCCCATTTTGAACTTGAATCCCTTTATCGTTGCCTTTCTCTGTATGTGATAGCCCAATAATGACCTTTGACCCAGAGCCGGGAGAACTTTTTCCCACAATCCATTGCCCTTTGTCTTTCCCCCCTTTTTGCCATCCTTTAGGTGGCCCCATTGATTATGATAGGTGCTATGATCAGTATAAGGCACAGCCGGTTCCCTTCCTTCCTGATCTCGTACGTTATGTTTATTTCTAACTCCCACCGCTAACTTGTCTCCACACCAGCTTTCGCTTGGTAAACCAAACTGTACCGATTTTTTAAAGGCCCCGGCACAGACGTATGTGTACGGTAAGCGTCTTTACCGTTACCCGTCTCCATAATTAATCCGCGCTGCGTTCTTTTCCTTTTAAAGCCAACAAGGCATTATCTGGCTCGGGAAATCGTCCCGGAAGTGTTATCCGAGTCTACGGAGACGAGAACAGTGACAAAGTCACCCCGGGCAATTTTATTCTCTACTGCTCAATGGCGCACGCCCAGCTGTGTTTCCATGGACATCGCGAGTGCCGTAAATGGGAGGTAGGAATAAGGGTCCAGTCATGGTGGGAAGAGGAAATGGGAGGTAGGAATAAGGGTCCAGACATGGTGGGAAGAGGAAATGGGAGGTAGGAATAAGGGTCCAGTCATGGTGGGAAGAGGAAATGGGAGGTAGGAATAAGGGTCCAGTCATGGTGGGAAAGAGGAAATGGGAGGTAGGAATAAGGGTCCAGTCATGGTGGGAAGAGAAATGGGAGGTAGGATAATGTCCAGTCATGGTGGGAAAAATGGGAGGTAGGAATAAGGGTCCAGTCATGGTGGGAAGAGGAAATGGGAGTAGGAATAAGGGTCCAGTCATGGTGGAAGAGGAAATGGGAGGTAGGATAAGGGTCCAGTCATGGTGGGAAGAGGAAATGGGAGGTAGGAATAAGGGTCCAGACATGGTGGAAGAGGAAATGGGAGGTAGGAATAAGGGTCCAGTCATGGTGGGAAGAGAAATGGGGTAGGAATAAGGGTCCAGTCATGGTGGAAGAGGCATTTCGGTGATTGGTGCTTTCTATATTTCCTGTATCTAGATGCGAGTAATAAACATACAGAACCATAGAATACTTTATTTACAACTTACCTGGAACGGCAACAAAAATTTCACGGCATCGCGATGTCCATGGAAACACAGCTGGGCGTGCGCCATTGAGCAGTACGGAATAAAAGTGCCCGGGTGACTTTGTCACTGTTCTCTCTCCGTAGACTCGGATAACACTTCCGGGACGATTTCCCAGCCAGATAATGCCTTTTTGGCTTTAAAAGGAAAAGAACGCAGCGATTAATTATGGAGACGGGAACGGTAAAGACCCGTGTTACCTACACATACGTCTGTGCCGCGGCCTTTAAATCGGTACAGTTTGGTTTACAAGCGAAAGCTGGTGGGAGACAAGTTAGCGGTGGGAGTTAGAAATAAACATAACGTCCGAGATCAGGAAGAAAGGAAACCGGCTGTGCCTTATACTGATCTAGCACCTTATCATAATCAATGGGGCCACCTAATAGGATGGCAAAAAGGGGAAAGACAAAAGGGCAATGGATTGTGGGAAAAAGTCTCCCGGCTCTGGGTCAAAGGTCATTATTGGGCTATCAACATAAGAGAAAGGCAACGATAAAGGGATTCAAGTGCAAAATGGGCTGAATTCCTTCTAGAGAGAAGGTCGGAGGAAATAGAATTGGGTTCGCTCACTAAAATGATTTTAGTGTTTTTGTCATTTGTAAAAAACACAATTGTGCATTGATTTTGTATGAGAATGTCCACTACTGTGTTTTCTATGTGGTTAGATACCCACCTCAATGTCACCTACTGTGTTTCTATGTGGTGAGATAACACACTCAGTCACCTACTGTGTTTTCATGTAGTGAGATAACACACTCAATGTCACACTACTGTGTTTCTATGTAGTGAGATAACACCTCACGTCACACTACTGTGTTTCTATGTAGTGAAGATAACACACTCAACGTCACACTACTGTGTTTCTATGTAGTGAGATAACACACTCAATGTCCACACTACTGTGTTTCTATGTAGCGAGAACAACCTCACACTACTGTGTTTCTATGTAGTGAGATAACACACTCAACGTCACACTATGTGTTTCTATGTAGTGAGATAACACACCATATCCACTACTGTGTTTCTATGTAGTGAGAAACACCAATGTCACCTACTGTGTTTCTATGTAGTGGATAACACACTCAACGTCACACATACGTGTTTCTATGTAGTGAGATAACACACTCAACGTCACACTACTGTGTTTCTATGTAGTGAGATAACACACTCAATGTCACACTACTGTGTTTCTATGTAGTGAGAACACACGTCACACTACTTGTGTTCTATGTATTGAGATACACACTCAACGTCACACTACTGTGTTCTATTAGTGAGATAACACTCAAACGTCACACTACTGTGTTCTATGTGTGAGATAACACACTCAACGTCACACTACTGTGTTTCTATGTAGTGAATAACACACGTCACACTACTGTGTTTCTTATGGATAACACACGTCACACACTGTTCTATAGTGAGATAACACACTCGTCACACTACTGTTTTCTATGTAGTGAGATAACACACTCAATGTCACACTACTGTGTTTCTATGTAGTGAGATAACACACTCAACGTCACACTACTGTGTTTCTATGTAGTGAGATAACACACTCAACGTCACACTACGTGTTTCTATGTAGTGAGATAACACACTCAACGTCACACTACTGTGTTTCTATGTAGTGAGATAACACACGTCACACTACTGTGTTTCTATGTAGTGAGATAACACACGTCACACTACTGTGTTTCTATGTAGTGAGATAACACACTCAATGTCACACTACTGTTTCATATGTAGTAGATCACCACTCAATGTCACACTACTGTGTTTCTATGTAGTGAGATAACACACTCAACGTCACACTACTGTGTTTCTATGTAGTGAGATAACCACTCAACGTCACACTACTGTGTTTCTATGTAGTGAGATAACACACTCAACGTCACACTACTGTGTTTCTATGTAGTGAGATAACACACGTCACACTACTGTGTTTCTATGTAGTGAGATAACACACGTCACACTACTGTGTTTCTATGTAGTGAGATAACACACTCAATGTCACACTACTGTGTTTCTATGTAGTGAGATAACACACTCAATGTCACACTACTGTGTTTCTATGTAGTGAGATAACACATCAATGTCACACTACTGTGTTTCTATTAGTGAGATAACACACACAACGTCACACTACTGGTTTCTATGTAGTGAGAACACACTCAACGTCACACTACTGTGTTTCTATTAGTGAGATAACACACTCAACGCACCCTACTGTGTTTCATGTGTGAGATAACACACGTCACACTACTGTGTTTCTATGTAGTGAGATAACACACTCATGTCACACTACTGTGTTTCTATGTAGTGAATAACACACTCAAGTCACACTACTGTGTTTCTATGTAGTGAGAAACACCCTCAACGTCACACTACTGTGTTTCTATGTAGTGAGATAACACCTCACGTACACTACTGTGTTTCATGTATGGTGAGATAACACACGTCACCCTACGTGTTTCTATGTAGTGAGATAACACACTCAATGTCACACCTACTGGTGTTCTATGTAGTGAGATAACACACGTCAATGTCACACCTACTGTGTTTCTACTATGTAGTGAGATAACACATCAAGTCACACTACTGTGTTTCTTTATGTAGTGAGATAACACACTCAAACGTCACACTAGAGGAAATGGGAGGTAGGAATAAGGGTCCAGTCATGGTGGGAAGAGGCATTTCGGTGATTGGTGCTTTTCTATATTTCCTGTATCTAGAGCGAGTAATAAACATACAGAACCATAGAATACTTTATTTACAACTTACCTGGAACGGCAACAAAAAATTTCACGGCATCGCGATGTCCATGGAAACACAGCTGGGCGTGCGCCATTGAGCAGTACGGAATAAAAGTGCCCGGGGTGACTTTGTCACTGTTCTCGTCTCCGTAGACTCGGATAACACTTCCGGGACGATTTCCCGAGCCAGATAATGCCTTGTTGGCTTTAAAAGGAAAAGAACGCAGCGGATTAATTATGGAGACGGGTAACGGTAAAGACCCGTGTACCGTACACATACGTCTGTGCCGCGGGCCTTTAAATCGGTACAGTTTGGTTTACAAGCGAAAGCTGGTGGGGAGACAAGTTAGCGGTGGGAGTTAGAAATAAACATAACGTACGAGATCAGGAAGGAAAGGGAACCGGCTGTGCCTTATACTGATCTAGCACCTTATCATAATCAATGGGGCCACCTAATAGGATGGCAAAAAGGGGGAAAGACAAAAGGGCAATGGATTGTGGGAAAAAGTCTCCCGGCTCTGGGTCAAAGGTCATTATTGGGCTATCAACATACAGAGAAAGGCAACGATAAAGGGATTCAAGTGTCAAAATGGGCTGAATTCCTTTCCTTAGAGAGAAAGGTCGGAGGAAATAGAATTGGGATTCGCTCACTAGAAATGATTTTAGTGTTTTTGTGCATTTGTAAAAAACACAATTGTGCATTGATTTTGTATGAGAATGTCACACTACTGTGTTTCTATGTGGTGAGATAACACACTCAATGTCACACTACTGTGTTTCTATGTGGTGAGATAACACACTCAATGTCACACTACTGTGTTTCTATGTAGTGAGATAACACACTCAATGTCACACTACTGTGTTTCTATGTAGTGAGATAACACACTCAACGTCACACTACTGTGTTTCTATGTAGTGATGATTATACACACTCAACGTCACAATACTGTGTTCTTCTATGTAGTGAGATAACACACTCAATGTCACACTACTGTGTTTCTATGTAGGAGATAACACACTGATAGATCTACTGTGTCTATGTAGTGTGAGATAACACACTCAATGTCACACTATGTGTTCTATGGATACCACGCCGAGATAACACACTCAATATCACACACACACTACTGTGTTTCTATGTAGTGAGATAACACACTCAATGTCACACTACGTGTGTTTCATGTAGTGAGAGATAACAACAATCAACGTCACACTACTGTGTTTCTATGTAGTGAGATAACACACTCAATGTCACACTACTGTGTTTCTAGTAGTGAGATAACACACCTGCACACTACTGTGTTTCTATGTAGTGAGAACACGTCACACTACTGTGTTCTATGTAGTGAGATGAAATAAACTCACGTCACCCTACTGTGTTTCTATGTAGTGAGTACACATCAATGTCCACACTACTGTGTTTCTATGTAGTGAGATAACACAACTCACGTCACACTACTGGTTCTATAGTGAAACACATGTATCGCACACTACTGTGTTTCTATGTAGTGAGATAACACACGTCACACTACTGTGTTTCTAGTAGTGAGATAACACACTCAATGTCACACTACTGTGTTTCTATGTTGTGTGATAACACACTCAATGTCACACTACTGTGTTTCTATGTAGTGAGAAACACCTCAACGTCACACTACTGTGTTTCTAGTAGTGAGAACACACCTCAACGTCACACTACTGTGTTTCTATTAGTGAGATAACACTCACGTCACACTACTGTGTTTTATAGTGAGATAACACACGTACACTAGTGTTTCTATGTAGTGAGATAACACATCTGTCACACTACTGTGTTCTACTATGTGAGATAAACACTCAATGTCACACTACTGTGTTATTGTAGTGAGATAAACACACTCAAGTGCACACTATACTGTGTTTCTATGTAGTGAGATAACACACCTCAAGTCACACTACTGTGTTTCTATGTAGTGAGAGAACTAACACGTCACATACTGTGTTTCTATGTAGTGAGATAACACACTCACGTCACACTACTGTGTTTCTATGTAGTGAGATAACCACGTCACAATACTGTTGGTTTTCTATTGTAGTGAGATAACACAGTCACAATCTACTGGTTTCTATGTAGTGAGATAACACAACACACGTACACTACTGTGTTTCTATGTAGTGAGATTAACACACTCAATGTCACACTACTGTGTTTCTATGTAGTGAGATAACAATCATGTCACATCACGGTCTATATAGGGGAGATACACACAAAGTCACACTACTGTGTTTCTATGTAGTGAGAACACACTCAAGTACACTACTGTTTTTCTATATAGTGAGAAACACACTCAAGTCACACACTGTGTTTCTATGTAGTGAGATAACTCAAGTCACACTACTGTGTTTCTATGTAGTGAGATAACACACTCAATGTCACACTACTGTGTTTCTATGTGTGAGATAACACACTCAGTCACAACTACGTGTTTCTATGTAGTGAGATAACACACTCAAGTCACACTACTGTGTTTCTATAGTGAGATAACACACTCAACGTCACACTACGTGTTCTATGTAGTGAGAAACACACGTCACACTACTGTGTTTCTATGTAGTGAGATAACACACTCAATGTCACACTACTGTGTTTCTATGTAGTGATGATAACACACTCAATGTCACACTACTGTGTTTCATGTAGTGAGGTAACACACTCACGTCACACTACTGTGTTTCTATGTAGTGAGAAACACACCAAGTCAAACGTGTTTCTATGTAGTGAGATAACACCTCAACGTCACACTACTGTGTTCTATGTAGTGAGATAACACACGTCACACTACTGGGTTTCTATGTAGTGAGAACACACGTCACACTAGTGTTTCTATGTAGTGAGAAACACACTCAATGTCACACTAATGTGTTTCTATGTAGTGAGATAACATCAAGTCACACATCGTGTTTCTATATAGTGAGATAACACACACAACGTCACACTACTGTGTTTTCTATGTAGTGAGATAACACACTCAAGTCACACTACTGTGTTTCTATTATAGTGAGATAACACACGTCACACTACTGTGTTTCTATGTAGTGAGATAAACACACTCACACATACTGTGTTTCTATGTAGTGAGAAACACACTCAATGTCACACTACTGTGTTTCTATGTAGTGAGATAACAACTCAATGTCAACACTACTGTGTTTCTATGTAGTGAGAACACACTCAATGTCACACTACTGTGGTTTATTGTAGTGAGATAACACACTCAATGTCACACTACTGTGTTCTATGTAGTGAGATAACACACTCAAGTCACACTACTGTGTTTCTATGTGTGAGATAACACACTCAACGTCCACATACTGTGTTTCTATGTAGTGAGATAACACACGTCACACTACTGTGTTTCTATGTAGTGAGATAACACACTCAACGTCACACTACTGTGTTTCTATGTAGTGAGATAACACACTCAATGTCACACTACTGTGTTTATTGTAGAGAGGATAACACCAATGTCACACTACTGTGTTTCTATGTAGTGAATAACACACTCAAGTCACACTACTGTGTTTCTATTAGTGAGATAACACACTCAATGTCACACTACTGTGTTCTTATAGTGAGATACACACTCAATGTCACACTACTGTGTTTCATGTAGTGAGATAACACACGTCACACTACTGTGTTTCTATGTAGTGAGATAACACACTCAACGTCACACTACTGTGTTTCTATGTAGTGAGATAACACACTCAATGTCACACTACTGTGTTTCTATGTAGTGAGATAACACACTCAATGTCACACTACTGTGTTTCTATGTAGTGAGATAACATCAAAACGTCACACTACTGTGTTCTATGTGTGAGATAACCACACACGTCACACTACTGTGTTCTATAGTGAGATAACACACTCAAGTCACACTACTGTGTTTTGTAGTGAGATAACACACTCAATGTTACACATACTGTGTTTCTATTAGTGAGAAACACATCATGTCACACTACTTGTTTCATGTAGTGAGATAACACTCAATGTCACACTACTGTGTTTCTATATAGTGAGATAACACACTCAATGTCACACTACTGTGTTTCTATGTAGTGAGATAACACACTCAATGTCACACTACTGTGGTTCTAGTAGTGAGAAACACTCAATGTCACACTACTGTGTTTCTATATAGTGAGATAACACACTCAATGTCACACTACTGTGTTTCTATGTAGTGAGATAACACACGTCACACTACTGTGTTTCTATGTAGTGAGATAACACACTCAATGTCACACTACTGTGTTTCTATGTAGTGAGATAACACTCAATGTCACACTACTGTGTTTCTATATAGTGAGATAACACACACAACGTCACACTACTGTGTTTCTATGTAGTGAGAACACACTCAACGTCACACTACTGTGTTTCTATATAGTGAGATAACACACGTCACACTACTGTGTTTCTATGTAGTGAGATAACACACGTCACACTACTGTGTTTCTATGTAGTGAGATACAACACTCAAGTCACACTACTGTGTTCTATGTAGTGAGATAACACTCAACGTCACACTACTGTGTTTCTATGTAGTGAGATAACACACTCAAGTCACACTACTGGTTTCTATGTAGTGAGATAACACAACGTCACACTACTGTGTTTCTTTTATGAGATAACACACGTCACACTACTGTGTGTCTATTAGTGAGATAACACACTCACGTCACACTACTGTTTCTATGTAGTGAGATAACACTCAATGTCACACTACTGTGTTTCTATATAGTGAGATAACACACTCAACGTCACACTACTTTCTATGCTGTGAAAAAACTGCATCCAAATGTACCACAAAATGCGAATAAACGCTCACAAATACAAAGGATGATAAAACACACAAATGCAGTTACATTCCATGGGATTTATTTGTATGTTGCAGTGTGAACACAGCCTCATCAATCATAGTTATGGGATTGCGATTGCCGTATCTGTACGTGTGTAGGGTTTAAACGTCCTGGTGCCATCCCGTGTTTCACCATTACACTATCCTAATCCATGGACATTGTTGTAACCGGATTTCATTGGTTCAGTCACATGTCTACTCTGAACTTTCCCCTGTGCAACTGAATCATCTTTCAAATAACTAGAGATGAGAATTGTTACTGGACGGGGATGCAGTATGGCAACTCCCACCCATATAAAATACGCAGGTAAAGAATGGTCCATGAGGGCAGTAAGGTAAACCCTTTCCATAGAACAACATGGCAGCTCCCACCCATAAGAATGTATTGTCTGCGCGTGCGGCTTGTTACACCCACTTACTATACTTTCTTGGGGAAACACTATGGCAGTTCCTACACTGCTAGATTAGCAAGACACATCCAGTGTAAGAGAGGAAAGTTCCAGGGCAGTAAAGCAGTCGTGTGCAGGAAGGAGAAGCATCTATGGGGTTTAACATTGGGAATAGTGGAGCAGAGATTAGCACAGGAGATTAGCTGCAGCGGACGCAAGGGGGAGGGGCTAAACCGCCCAGCACATTGACTGCAATTAGGGGCCCTTTAGGTAAAGACACTTGGGTGCAAACAAAGGGGGGAGAGGGGGAATCTACACAGCCAAAAAGAAGTGGCTACTGAAAGCCTGAAGGAAAACTGATCTGGTCACATGTCTGGACTTACCCCTCAACCCAAGTAACCGACCTTGGTGCAGAATTATGGCTAGGGTGAGAAAATAAGGGGAGGGGGTGGATGGGACATTAAAGAGAATCACAATTCACTAATGAAACTTTTACCAACATTTAATTTGTGCAAATTCCCATCCAACCCAGTCTGGCTAGAGGTCAGTAAGGCTCCCTGCAGCCCAGTATACCCAGAGGATTCTGGGAAATATGGTGGTGTCTTTATATTTACCCCTGTATAGAGCTCTAAACCTTGGTTATAGAGGTTATAGTGGATAACATGATAATACTCACCATTTACTCCATCAAGTCACTTACAAGTCTGTATGTTACATTTAAACTGCAGCTCAAGGCCATACTAATTTGTATGTTTGTGTCTGCCCAATAATTAGGGACATGGAATATGTCATCTATTCCCCCTTCCATCACCCAATCAGTCTATTCCCCCTTCTACTTCAGATATTTGTAACTCACCTAGATTTTATTGGGATGTCCATGAGCCACAGGGCTCATTGATCTTAACTGTGCATCACACACCTGTGTCCGTGTCGCATGATGCAGATCCCGATTCCGCAGTCCAGGATTTGGATGAAACGTGGCGACTGCCGAAGAAGCAACCGAAGACACTGACGTCGGTGCGACCTCTACGGACGACCTTGCTGACATTTCTCAAACAGGAATTTATACAAGGCACGTCTTCACTGATCCACTGGGGGCACAGAACACAACAGAAGACACTTCAGGCTATCAGCCCAGGTAAGAATGTGGGCGTGCTCCTACACAAACGGGAGGTTCTGGAAACCCAACTGCCTGATCTAACCCATCCCGCGTTTCGTTTTTTACACTAGCAACGATTCGGACTTGTACAAAGACGGCATTGCCACACTTCCAACCGATCAGGATCTGATGAGGGAAGAAGCCAAGAAAATGAACAGCTTGTTACCCAATGTGGCTCGGAGCTCAGAATGGATAGTAAGTAAAAAACCAACCAGTCTGCAGCTCTGTCCAGTGTTGGGTTCGACTAACAAAGCATTTTGTGTATATCGATAGTTGTGAGTTAGTCACTGGTTACGTTTTGTAAGCCATTCTGTCACTAAGTGATCGCCCCGTTCACTCCCTTTCTGGCAGAGGTGTTGCCTGCTTATGAGCTTTTAGGAACTTGAACATGGCACAGAAGAGGCAACGGAGGAAACGGCTGTCAATCATGGGCTGTGATGTCACAACTCTGACAGCATGGAGGGAGGGGCGGCTACCTTTGCCAGAATGACAACAATATCCTTAAATACCTGGTCAGTAATGCAGGTAATAAAGTGTAAAATATATCATTGGGGGCAGGTAACGGCAAGTTCCCTTTGTCTAGATAGATTGTCCATTGGGCTGCTAGTGGCAGATGAGATTCAATGTTGATAATGGGGGTGATGCATTTTGGGACTTAACACAGAGCCATTTATAGTATAAGTAGCACAAGGATTTTTAAGTGAATCCTGTTGGAAAGGGATCTTGGAGTTTTGGTGGATAACAAACTAAAGGTAGCAAGCAGTGCAGGCGGCAACAGCCAGAGCCAGCATGGTATGTTTGTATAAAGCGAGGTATGGATTCAAGGGAGGAAAATGTAATTCTCCCTCTTTACAAAGCTTTGGTAAGGCCTCATTTGGAATATGCAGTGCAATGTTGGAACTGTGTACAAAAAGGACATCTTTGAAATGGAAAGGTTCAGAGAAGGGCAACTAAATTAATAAGGGATTGGGGGAGCTTGAATATGAAGAGAGACTGGAAAGTTACAATTATGTACGCTGGATAAAAGGCGCTTGCGTGGGGATATGATTACTGTGTATAAATACAGGGCCATACAATAAACTATCTGGGGCATTGTTCACCAATAGAACATGTCAGAGGACACGTGGAATCCTTAAGACTTGAAGAAGAAAAAACTTGGAAAGCCCTTTGTATATTTATTAGTTCCCCTTTAAGGTAATGGATTCTAATGTTGGTCGCGTGTAATAGATAATACAGATGATCTCCCATTGTAATGGATAAAATGAATATATATTATCTAGAGAGGGAGTGAGTGAGTTGTTTTATTATACCTTGTCCCGTTATCTTCTTTCCTTTCAGTCTGTACGTCCATTCATCCGTCGACCAGTGGAAGAAATGTCTCCTGAATATAAACTGAAAGATTCCATCTCAGCATTGTGTAAGGAATTTGGATTTTCCCTTTTAGCAATCAATAGATTTTGGGGTGTTCTTCACTTAATAGACCCGTAAACAGATTCCTGCCTGACTTACCCATTGTTTTCATTTGAGCTTTTTATTGTGTATTTTGGATAATATATTGTGGTATCTTAAGCCGGCCATACTTTTGCAATTGCTGCAGCCAATCGGAGCTTCATGTTTGTAACTCAATCAGGAAGTTTCCAATCAGACTTCACCATCTTGCAACATCTATCTGCTGAAGTGTGGTGGTGGGATTGGGGAAAATAGTCTGTGGGCAGTCAGTCTGTCAACAGACATCCATACATGGCTCAATATTCTCTTTCAAACCTATTGGTAATGCCAACCCATGTACGCCAGGCTTTGGACATCAACACATATTTCCCTAATGTGAATCATGTTGGATACGTGGAAGAATAACTAACATTTCGCCTTTCTTCCAGGCACGTGATGAAGGAATAGTATTAGTTGCATTGGCTGATGGGACACTGGCTATCTTCCATCGAGGAGTTGGTAGGTATGAGGTGTGGCTCAGGGTATACAGACTTGGTAATAAAATCCATACAGACATAACTATATATAGACGTGTATATTTATATATGATGATAGATAGATGATGTAGATAGATAGATAGATAGATGGATAGATGTGATAGATAGATGGATGATGGATAGATGATGGATAGATGATGGAAGATGATAGAGGATGGAGGATGGATGGATGGATGGTATAGTCCAATAGGGGGCATGCTGGCTATCCACCCAGTATGCTGACTGGTTGCTACTAATTCTACATATTTAATAACCAGGCCTATAAACGTAATTTATGGAACATTTCAGTCTTTGACTTTGACCTTTTTCTAGCCTAATGGGTAAATGTGACATTGTAAAGGGAATAACATTTTTACATATAAATTTTTAAATTTCTATATATTTCTGTGGGTGGAGTTGCCATACTCTGTTCCTTAAGCTTAGCACACACATTAGACTTGTTTTGTGAACATGTCGTTATACTGTAACACCAACGACGCCTGTGCATATAGTTTGTACACGGAGATAGTTGGTAGATAGTTTAAGCGTGTATTTAACGAGCGGTTACCTTTGTATAACGCATGCACATTTCTTTCCATTGTACATTACACGCTAACGATAATCTAACGATTCTGTAAGCACGATAATGTCGGAAAGAATCGGCAAGGCGGACGTTCAAAAGAATAGTCTTTATTGGTCGTTAATTGTACTTAACGCACGATCATCATGCTATGTCGTTTGTCGGCTTATCATGTGACAATTGTCTAACGGGGGTACGAAGTTTCAGACCGTACTGAATCCAGGGTACGGTCATTCTCTGTATAATTTGCAGTTTTAGGTTTAGTTAAGTAAAGGAAAGCAGTGGTTACCAATTAATATTTTATTTTTATAGCTGGTAAGATAACATTGTCATCTATATAACGCTATATAACGGTACGGTGCTAGGGAGATTTAACGTTCCCGTAATGGGCAATTTGAAAAATGTTTTTTTTTTTCCAGTTTAGATTCCCTTTATTCTAGTACGTTAAATAAGGATTTAAAGAGGGATTTATGCCAAAATATACCAACGTGCAACATTTCTCTACTTTTTATTGGTACCCTCTGGACAGAAGTCTGTGCCACCAATCATTTTGCGGGTGTTAATATTTTCCTGCATCTCTTCCTGTATTGCATTGTCTGTGTTGTATGATAACCAGATTCTACCACCTGTTCTATGCCCACCTTGCGCTATAACCCGAACAAACATATATGGACATAGATTGGCAGTACGTTACATCTTTGAAACATTTCCTGAAATCCTCTAGAGATCCGTATTCGCTGTGTCTTTTAAAGTTGTCTTTGCTTCCCCTTTCTTTACCTTCCTTTTCTATCAGATGGACAGTGGGATCTTTCCAACTATCATCTACTTGATTTTGGACGTCCTCATCATTCAATCCGCTGCATGACTGTGGTGCATGGAGAAAGTCTGGTGTGGATCAGCAGATTTATATTGTCAGCCAAAGACCATGAAATGAGGTACATGGGACATTGATTACCAGGTCCCGGTTTCCAGTTTTTATATCGGTTTTCAGTTCGCCAATATATGGGGAGTAGACTGGGTGTGTAAGGGTGATGGCTGTTGGTGGGGAATTGACAGTTGTGTAATATAAGGAAATAGACTGTTGGGTGATTAGGGGGATTAGACTGTGATAAAGGGGGATTAGACATATTGGGTGTATATAGGGGGTAGACTGGGTGAAGGGTGTGAATTATTAGGTGAAAGGGGCGACATGACTGTTGAGTGATATAAGGGGGAATAGACTGATGGTTGGGTGATGTAAGGGGGATGAGTGATTGGTGTGATATATAGGGGGATCGATTGATGGTTTGGTGATGTATGGGGGATTAGACTGTTGGGTGATGTAGGATGGGGGAATAGGGGTGACTTGATGGGTGATTTGTAAGGGGGATAGCTGTGGGTGTGGGGGGAATAGCCTGAGGGCGATTTGCGGGGGAATAGACTGGGTGCTGTAAGGGGGATAGCTTGCTGGGTGATGTAAGGGGATGACTGATGGTGATGTAAGGGGGAATAGACTGATTGGGGATCTGTAGGGGGGATAGACTGATTGGGGAGCGGAGAGGGGGAATAGACTGATTGGGCGATGGAGGGGGATGATAGACTGATGGGGGACGATGGCAGGGGGAATGACTGGGTGATGTAAGGGGGAATGACTGGGGATGTGAGAAGGAGGGGAATGACTTGATTGGGCGATGGAAGGGGGAATGCCTTGATTGGGCGATGGAAGGGGGAATACGATGCATTGGGCGATGGCGAAGGGGGAATAGACTGCATTGGCGATGGAAGGGGGAGGGCAATAGACTGCGATTGGGCGATGGAAGAAGGGGAGGATAGGACTATGATGGGCGATGGAGGGGGAGACTAGACTGATTGGGCGATGGAAGGGGAGGAATAGACTGATTGGGCGGGCATGGAGGGGGAAAGCGCATTGGGCTTGGGGGGACTGACTGAGGGGGGAGGGGGGGAATAGACTGATTGGGCGATGGAGGGGGAAGACTGATTGGGCGATGGAAGGGGGAATAGACTGATGGGCGATGGAAGGGGGGAAGACGTGATTGGGCGATGGAAGGGGAATAGACTGATTGGGCGATGATAGGGGGAATAGCCTGATGGGCGCTGGACGGAGGGACTAACTTGGCTACGGGATTGGGCGATGGGAAGCGGGAATAGACTGATTGTGCGTGGAAGGGGGAGAACTAGTGACTGAGTAGTGACGATTGGGAGGAAGGGGAAGATAGATACTCCCCTTCCATCGCCCAATCAGTCTATTCCCCCTTCCATCGCCCAATCAGTCTATTCCCCCTTCCATCGCCCAATCAGTCTATTCCCCCTTCCATCGCCCAATCAGTCTATTCCCCGGAGGGGGAATCTACACAAGCCAAAAAGAAGTGGCTACTGAAAGCTGAAGGAAAACTGATCTGGTCACATGTCTGGACTTACCCCTCAACCCAAGTAACACGACCTTGGTGCAGAATTATGGCTAGGGTGAGAAAATAAGGGGAGGGGGTGGATGGGACATTAAAGAGAATCACAATTCACTAATGAAACTTTTACCAACATTTAATTTGTGCAAATTCCCATCCAACCCAGTCTGGCTAGAGGTCAGTAAGGCTCCCTGCAGCCCAGTATACCCAGAGGATTCGGGAAATATGGTGGTGTCTTATATTTACCCCTGTATAGAGCTCTAAACCTTGGTTATAGAGGGTATAGTGGATAACATGATAATACTCACCATTTACTCCATCAAGTCACTTACAAGTCTGTATGTACATTTAAACTGCAGCTCAAGGCCATACTAATTTGTATGTTTGTGTCTGCCCAATAATTAGGGACAAGGAATATGTCATCTATTCCCCTTCCATCACCCAATCAGTCTATTCCCCTTCTATCGCCCAATCAGTCTATTCCCCTTCCATCGCCCAATCAGTCTATTCCCCCTTCCATCGCCCAATCAGTCTATTCCCCCTTCCATCGCCAATCAAGTCTATTCCCCCTTCCAGGGTAGTCATTCCCCCTTCCATCGCCCAATCAGTCATTCCCCCCATCGCCAATCAGTCTATTCCCCCTTCCATCGCCCAATCAGTCTATTCCCCCTTCCATCGCCCAATCAGTCTTTCCCCTTCCATCGCCAATCAGTCTATTCCTCCTTCCATGCCCCAATCGTCTATTCCCCCCTTCACGCCCAATCATCTATTCCCCTCCATCGCCCAATCAGTCATTTCCCCTTCCATCGCCCAATCAGCTATTCCCCTTCCATCGCCCAATCAGCTATTCCCCCTTCCATCGCCAATCAGTCTATTCCCCCTTCCATCGCCCAATCAGTCTATTCCCCCTTCCATCGCCCAATCAGTCTATTCCCCCTTCCATCGCCCAATCAGTCTATTCCCCCTTCCATCGCCCAATCAGTCTATTCCCCCTTATATCGCCCAATCAGTCTATTCCCCTTCCATCGCCCAATCAGTCTATTCCCCCTTCCATCGCCCAATCAGTCTATTCCCCCTTCCATCGCCCAATCAGTCTATTCCCCCTTATATCGCCCAATCAGTCTATTCCCCCTTATATCGCCCAATCAGTCTATTCCCCCTTACATCACCAATCAGTCATTCCCTTATATCGCCCAATCAGTCTATTCCCCCTTACATCACCCAGTCTCTCACCCTATATCACCCAGTTATTCCCCATTTATCACACAATCTGTCTAATCCCCCTTATATCACCCAAACACCAAAGTCAGCATTTAACATATTTATGGTGTTGAATATACAAGACAAGCGAACGCCTTGAATGTACTTACTTTCAGTTAGAGGAATAGATATAATCACCCCGTTCCCGTCCCCACCCATAGGCGATTGCAGGACACCATGAGCGCCGTTATCGTACAAAGGAGAACCGAGTTTTCCGGTCCCTAAGGGAGAGAAAGGCAGTTTCCATTCCACACGTGTAATTTCTATAAGCAAAAAATCAAAGTGAGAAAAAAAACGGATCTTATTCATGCTTTTCCTTTATAACGGACAGTTACAGTAACAGCTCATTATAAGGCTATAAACAGTTCCTACCATCCCGTGTCAGAGAATAAACATTGGGCGGATTACACCAATAGACAGATAAGGAATGTTACGGTACGAATAGTAACTTCTAATTTACCCAGCATTTTACTGACATACGGCTCGATGTCTACATCTTGCAGGTGCTGGTACGTATGCGCGTGGTACAGTCGAAGAGTTGAATCCAAACGGATAGAAACCCACACGCCGTCCCCAACCCACGCCAACTGACGCACTTGGGACTCTTCCTGGGATGGGCATCACAAACGATTTCATTAAACAGAAGTAAAAAACGCTTTAGGAATCGACGAATTACACTGTAGCACTTCCTTGGTTTAAAGTCGGTTTAACCCATTTACAAAGGCAAACGCAAGATTTCACACGCCTCCTTTTCCCCAAATCATCCAACCACAAAGTTAATTTGTGTGACAACCAATCAAATCTATTCCCCCTTCCATCGCCCAATCAGTCTATTCCCCCTTCCATCGCCCAATCAGTCTATTACCCTTCCACGCCCAATCAGTCTATTCCCCCTTCATCGCCCAATCAGTTATTCCCCCTTCCATCGCCCAATCAGTCTATTCCCTCCATCGCCCAATCAGTCTATTCCCCCTTCCATCGCCCAATCAGTCTATTCCCCCCTTCCATCGCCCAATCAGTCTATTCCCCCTTCCATCGCCCAATCAGTCTATTCCCCCTTCCATCGCCCAATCAGTCTATTCCCCCTTCCATCGCCCAATCAGTTATCCCCTTCATGCCAATCAGTCTATTCCCCCTTCCATCGCCCATCAGTCTATTCCCCCTTCCATCGCCCAATCAGTTATTCCCCTTCCATCGCCCAATCAGTCTATTCCCCTTCCATCGCCCAATCAGTCTATTCCCCTTCCATGCCCAATCAGTCTATTCCCCCTTCCATCGCCCAATCAGTCTTTCCCCCTTCCATGCCAATCAGTCTATCCCCCTTCATCGCCCAATCAGTCTATTCCCCCTTCCACACCCAATCAGTCTATTCCCCTTCCATCGCCCAATCAGTCTATTCCCCTTCCATCGCCCATCAAGTCTATTCCCCCTCCATCGCCCAATCAAGTCTATTCCCCTTACATCCCCAGTTATTCCCCTACATCACCCAGTCTATTCCCCCTCACGCCCAATCAGTCTATTCCCCCTTCCATCGCCCAATCAGTCTATTCCCCCTTCCATCGCCCAATCAGTCTATTCCCCCTTACACACCCAATCAGTCTATTCCCCCTTACATCACCCCAATCAAGTCTATTTCCCTTACATCACCCAGTCAAGTCTATTCCCCCTTACATACACAGTCTATTCCCCCTTACATCGCCCAATCAGTCTATTCCCCCTTACATCACCCATCAAGTCTATTCCCCCTTACATCACCAGTACAGTCTATCCCCCGTACATCACCAGTCTATTCCCCTTACATCACCCAATCAGTAATCCCCTTACATCACCCTAACCAATCAATTGTTATAACTATATGCGGTGTGGTATATCTACCATCTACTACATAATGATACGGTGTAGTTGTTATAACTATAACAGTGTTGTATAATCTAAACCATCAAACTACTACATAATGACACGTGTATATGTTAACTATAACGTGTTATTTCTACCATTACTACATAATGACACGGTGGTATGTTATAACTTAGCGATGTTATATCTACCATCTACTACATCAATTGACACGGCGTATTGTTATACTATAGTGTGTTATCTCTACCATCTACTACATAATGATAACGGTGTATTTGTTATAACTATAACGGTGTTTCTTACCATCTAACTTACATAATGACACTGTTATTGTTTAAAATATAGCAGTGTTTATACTAATCATCCATCTACTACATAATATACACAGTGTATTTTAACTATAACGTGTTATACTACCATCTACTACATAATGACACGGTGTATTGTTAAACTATAACAGTGTTATATCTACCATCTACTACATAATGACACTGTGTATTGTTCTAACTATAACAGTGTTAATATCGATACCATCTACTACATAATGACACTGTGTATTGTTATAACTATACAGTGTTATATCTACCATCTACTACATATATGACAACGGTGTATTGTTAATGACTATACAGTGTTATATTACCATCTACTACATAAGGACACGGTGTATTGTATTACTATAGCGGTTGTTAATATCTATCATCCATCTACTACATAATGACACGGTGTATTGTTATACTATAACAGTGTTATATCTACCATCTACTACTAATGACAACCCGGTGTATTGTTAAACTATCACGGTGTTATATCTACCATCTACTACATTGACACAGTGTATTGTTATAACTAATAACATGTTATATCTCTACCATCTACTACATGATGACACGGTGTATTGTTAAACTATCACGGTGTTATATCTACCATCTACTAATCTGACACACATAACGTTGTATTGTTTATAACTATAACGTGTTATATCTAACCATCTACTACATAATGACACGGTGTTTTGTTATACATACAACAGTGTTATATCAATGACCTCTACTACATAAGACACTGTGATTGTTATAAACGCGTTTAATCTAAACCATCTACTACATAATGACAACGTGTATTGTTATAAACTAGAGCAGGATGAATCTATTATTCCATCTACTACATAATGACACGGTGTATTGTTATAAACTATGCGTGTTATATCACCATCCTACAATTCTACATATGACACTGTTTATTGTTAACTATAACGGTGTGTTATATCTAACCATCTACTACATACATGACACGGTGTATTGAATATAACTATAACATGTTATAATCTACCATCTACTACAATATGACACTGTGTATTGTTATAACATAGCTGTGTAATCCTACCATCTACTACATAATGACACTGGTATTGTTTATAACTATAGCGGTTTATATCTACCATCTACTACATAATGACACTGTGGTATTGGTTACTAACTCTAGACAGTGTTCTATAGCTAATAAACCGTCTACTACATATGCCACGGTGTATTGTTATAACTTAAACATGTTTATATCTACATCTATCAAATCTACCATATGACACGGGTATTGTTATAACTATACGGCTGTGTTAAATCTAACCATCTACTACTACATAAGAGACACGGGTATTGTTATAAACTATAACGTGGTTATAATCATACCATTACTACAGTAATGACAAACACGGTGTATTGTTATAACTATACGGTGTTATAATCTACCATCTACTACAATAATGACCGGTGTATTGTTTAACTTAAACGGGGTGTTATATCTACACCATCTACTACATAATGCACGGGTATTGTTTATAACTATAATCGGTGTTATATCTATCACCATCTTACTACATAAGTGACACTGTGTCATTGGTTATTAACTATACGGTGTTATATCTACCACTACTACTACAAATTGACACGGTGTATGTGTTTTATAACTATAGCAGTGTTATAATTCTACCCACTACTACATTAATCACAGGTAATTGTTATAAACTATACAGGGTTATATCTACCATCTACTACATAATGACACGGTGTATTGTTAACTATAACGGTGTATATCAACCATCTACTCCATAATGACACGGTGTATTGTGTTGTCTCATCTTAATCGGTGTATCATCTACCATCTACTACATAATTGACACGGTCGTATGTTATAACTATAACGGTGTTAAATTCTACCATCTACTACATATGACACGGTGTATTTTTAACTATAACGGTGTTATATCACCATCTACTACATAATGACACGGCGTATTGTTATAACTATACGTGTTATAATCTAACCAACCGGTCTCTACATAAGACACAGTGTATTTTTATAACTATAACATCGTGTTATATCACATCACTACATAATGACAACGGGTTTGTTATAACTATAAAGACAGGTTATATCTACCACATAAGCGGTGTTATACTACCATCTACTACATATGACACGGTGTATTGTTATAAACTAATCGGGTTATATCTACATCTCTACAAATGACACGGTGGTATTGTATAACTATAACAGTGTTATATCTACCTCACTACTAATGACACCGTGTATTGTTATACTATAACAGTGTTATATCTACCAACTATAGCGGTGTGTTATATCTAACCATCTACTACTAATGAAACGGTGTATGTTATAACTATAGCGTGTTTTTATAGTCTAGAACCATCTACTACATAATGACAACGGTATTGTTATACTATAACAGGGTTATACTAATCTACCATCTACTACTAATGACACGGTAGTATTGTATATACTATAGCTGTGTTATATCTACCATCGACTACATAATACCACGGTGTTGTTATAAACATAGGGCGTGTTATATCTACCATCTACTACAAATGACACGGTGGTATTGTTACATAACAGTGTTATATCTACATCCTACTACTAATGACACGGTGTATTGTTTAACTATAGCGGTGTTATATCTACCATCTACTACATAATGACAACGGTGTATTGTTATAACTATAGCGTGGTTATATCTACCATCTACTACCTAATGTACACGGTGTATTGTTATAACATAAGCGGTTGTTTATATCTACATCTCACTACATAATACACGGTGTATTGTATCTATAACGTGTTATTCTACCATCTATACTAATGACCAGGTATTTACTATAGCGGGTTATATCTACCATCTACCCATAATGACACGTGTATTGTTATAACTATAGCCGGTGTTTAATCTACTACCTCTATACATAATACACGTTATTGTTATAACATAAGGTGTTATATCTACCTTCTACTACATAATGACAGGTGTATTGTTATACTATAGCAGTGTTATATCTAGCACCATCTACTACTAATGACACGTGTATGTTTATAAACTATAGCGCGTTGTTAATATCTATCACTCCATCTACTACATAATGACTACGTGTATTGTTATCGACTTAGCATGTGTTATATTACCATCTCTACATAATGACACGGTGTATGTTGTAATACTATACAGTGTTAATTATCTACCACTACTACATAATGACACGGTGTATTGTTATAAACTATAGCGTGGTTATATCTAACCATCTACTACATAATGCAACGGTGTATTGTTATAACTATAGCGTGTATATCTACCATCTACTACATAATGAAACGGTGTATGTTATAACTATAACGAGTGTATCTCTACCATCTACTACATAATGACAGCTTGTTATTGTTATAACTATAACGGTGTTATCTCTAATCTACCACCTCTACTACATAATGACACGGTTATTGTTATACCTATAGCAGGTGTATATCTACCCCATCTTACTACATATAATGACACGGCGTACTTGTTTACTATAGCGGTGTTATATCACCATCTACTACATAATGACACGGTGTATTGTTATACTATAGCGGTGTTATATCTAACCATCTACTACATAATACAAAACGGTGTATTGTTATAGAATCTTAGCAGTGTTATCTATCATCCATCTACTACATAATGACACGTGTATTGTTATAACTATACCTGTTATATCTACACCGTCTACTACATAATGACACGGTGGTATTGTTATAACTATATTCAGTGTATATCATCATCCACTACAACATAATGACACGGTGTATTGTTATAACTCTATAACAGTGTTTATATCTACCATCTACCTACATAATGACACGTGTATTGTTATAACTATAGCAGTGTTATATCTAATCATCCATCTACTACTACTGACCGAGTGTATGTTTATAACTTATCAGTGTTATATCTACCGTCTACTACATAATGACACGGTGTATTGTTATAACTATGCACGTGTTTTATATCTAACCATTCTTACTACATAATGACACAGTGTATTTTATAACTTAACAGTGTTATATCTACCATGCTACATACATGAAACACGGTGTATTGTTATAACTATAAGCAGTGTTATATCTATCATCCCTCTACTACTAATGACACGGTGTATTGTTATAACTATATCATTGTTATAATCTACCGCTACTAACATCATTACACTGTTATTGTTTAACTATAAGCGGTGTTAATATCTACCATCTACTACATAATGACACAGTGTATTGTTATAACTATACACGTGTTATATCTACCATCTACTGACATAATACCCGGTGTATTGTTATAAAACTATAACCGGTGTTATATCTACCGCTACTACATAAAATGACACGGTGGTATTGTTTATCTATAACGGTGTTATATCTACCGCTACTACATAATGACAACGTGTATTGTTATACTCTATGCGTGTTATATCTACCATCTACTACATATGACAAGTGTATGTTAAACTATAACAGTTATATCCACCATTCTACTCGAATGAATGAAACGGTGTATTGTTATACTATAGCAGTGTTATTCTATCAGCCATCTACTACATAATGAACGGTGGTTTAACTAAACAGTGTTATATCTACGTCATCTACTACATAATGACAACGGTGTATTGTTATAACATAACAGTGTTCATATCTACCATTACTACCTAATGACACGTGTATGTTATGAACTATAACAGTGTTATATCATCATCTACTACATCATGCTGTGTATTGTATAACAACTATACAGTGTTTCAATCTACCATCTATACATATCGACACGGTGTATGTTATCCGTAAGATAGAGGAGATGCTTGTAAAGGGGAGTAAACTGCACTAGATGTTATTTATTATTATTTTATACATGAGTACAAATGAAAGTCAGAATGAATACAAATGAGAATCTTCCTGTCCCAGTTTACTACGGCCGTTGGAGATGAAAAGATAATTCTATGAAGTAATGTCTCCTTTACACTTAATGTGCGGCAATTGCCGTATTCACGCGTGTCGTGCAAATAGAAAACTTAGCGGAACTTGTACAATACTGATATTCGATTACATTACATTACCGTGTGCTTCTATTTTCCAGTATGGTGTGCTGTGGGAGTCAACCTTTCTGGTGGTAAGACGCAGATGGAGGCTCAATCATTGGCGCCAGCGTATTCTAACAGCGATGTTCCGGAGCGGAACGAGATGACCAGAAAAACCCGAAGTGACTCTCAGCAGTTTAGAGAACTGGAACAGGAGCTCAAGGTAACGTTCGATCTGCTCACGTTGTTTACATGTTTCTGTGTTTCCACTCGCTATCTAGCAAGTACCAGACATTTTCCGTACGTTACTACTGGGAAACGTGTGCTGGGTCAGACAGAGGCTTTGGAAAAGTGTTGTTTTAATGAAGTTGGTTGAGCCTTATAGATGGATGTTGTTATATTGTTACTGTTACATGCTAACGGTGAACCGTGGCACACTTTATGGATATTGTTTATAAAATATACGGATTCACCATCCCCACGGAAGTTATACAAAGTTACATACAAGTTACATACGAGAACATGGTACCTGTAATGTATGTACTTAGGATAATTCATGCTTCTCTCTTCCTCCCATCCTGCAGTACAGCAAAGAGAACTAAGGCACCAGGATGATTTATCCAGCTTGGTGTGGATCTGCACTAGATACACATTCCCTACTAATCATCATTGTAGATGCCAATGACCCAGGAAAAGTGCTGGATAGTTTTTATTGTCTGTACCTCCACGTCCTGTGTATTGCGAGTGTCCCAGGTAAGTGGCTGTGTGTCTAGTTTTGCAAAGCCCCATGAACTTTAACATAAGACGTTGTTGAACCATACATAATATTAGTGTTTTCCAGTTCAATAGTACAGTTATAATGAATAAATCTTCAATGTGATAATCTTCAGTGCTATGGAAACAGATTATCCCTCAGGAGAATCCTTAAACACCCGAACCTGAAACATCCCAGAATGATAAATCTTCCTTATCAGAAAGTCTAGTGAGCAGTGGCTCCTCGGGGCGAGACAGGTTTGACAGGCGTCAGTGGGAGGAGCCACTGCGGATGACTCTGAGATCTCTGCTGTACCGACATGTTTGTGAGGTCGAGGTTGAAAGCAATGCAGGTGTGGATATTTACTTGGTTCCTCTACTAATTCCTCTTTTTATGAACATCAGTACACAACGTAGATACTTCAGATATTGTGTAACTCACCTAGATTTTATTGGGATGTCCATGAGCCACAGGGTCATTGATCTTAACTGTGCATCACACACCTGTGTCCGTGTCGCATGATTGCAGATCCGATTCCGCAGTCCAGATTTGGATGAAAACGTGGCGACTGCCGAAGAAGCACCGAAGACACTGACGTCGGTGCGACCTCTACGAACGACCTTGCTGACATTTCTCAAACAGGAATTTATACAGAGCCACGTCTTCACTGATCCACTGGGGGCACAGAACCAACAGAAGACACTTCAGGCTATCAGCCCAGTAAGAATTGTGGCCTGGTCCTACACAAACGGGAGGTTCTGGAAACCCAACTGCCTGATCTAACCCATCCCCCCCCGCGTTTCGTTTTTTACACTAGCAACGATTCGGACTTGTACAAAGACGGCTTGCCACACTTCCAACCGATCAGGATCTGATGAGGGAAGAAGCACAGAAAATGAACAGCTTTTACCCACAATGTGGCTCGGCGACTCAGAATGGATAGTAAGTAAAAAACCAAACGCTCTGCAGCTCTGTCCAGTGTGGTTTCGACTACAAAAGCCATTTGTTTATATCGATAGTTGTGAGTTAGTCACTGGTTACGTTTTGTAAGCCTTTCTGTCACTAAGTGATCGCCCCTTCACTCCCTTTCGGGCAGAGGTTGTTGCCTGCTAATGAGCTTTTAGGAACTTGAACATGTGCACAGAAGAAGGCAACGGAGGAAACGCGCTGTCATCATGGGCTGTGATGTCACAACTCTGACAGCATGAGGAGGGGCGGCTACCTTTGCCAAATGAACAACAATATCCTTAAATACCTGGTCAGTAATGCAGGTAATAAAGTGTAAAATATATCATTTGGGGGCAGGTAACGGACAGTTCCCTTTGTCAGATAGATTGTCACATTGGGCTGCTAAGTGGCAAGATGAGATTCAATGTTGATAATGGAGGGTGATGCATTTTGGACTTAACACGAGCCATTATAGTATAAGTAGCACAAGGATTTTTAAGTGAATCCCTGTTGGAAAGGGATCTTGGAGTTTTGGTGGATACAAACTTAAAGGTAGCAAGCAGTGCCAGGCGGCAACAGCCAGAGCCAGCATGGTATGTTCTTGTATAAAGCGAGGTATGGATTCAAGGAGAAAATGTAATTCTCCTCTTTTACAAAGCTTTGGTAAGGCCTCATTGGAATATGAGCAGTGCAATGTTGGAATCTGTGTACAAAAAGGACATCTTTGAATGGAAAGGTTCAGAGAAGGGCAACTAATTAATAAGGGGATTGGGGGCGCTTGAAATGAAGAGAGACTGAAAAGTTACAATTATGTACGCTGGATAAAGGCGCTTGCGTGGGGATATGATATACTGTGTATAAATACATTAACGGGCCATACAATAAACTATCTGGGGCATTGTTCACCAATAGAACATGTCAGAGGACACGTGGACATCCCTTAAGACTTGAAGAAGAAAAAACTTGGAAAGCCCTTTGTATTTTATTAGTTTCCCCTTTAAGGTAATGGATTCTAATGTTGGTCCGCGTTGTAATAGATAAAAACAGATGATCTCCATTGTAATGGATAAAATGAAATATATATTATCTAAGAGGGAGTGAGTTTTGTTTTATTTATACCTTGTCCCGTTCTCTTTCTCTTCCTTTAGTCTGTACGTCCATTCATCCGTCGCACAGTGAAGAAAGTCTCCTGAATATAAAGCTGAAAGATTCCATTCTCAGCATTGTGTAAGGATTTGGATTTTCCCTTTTAGCAATCAATAGATTTTGGGGTGTTCTTCACTTTAATAACCCGTAAACATGATTCCTGCCTGACTTACCCATTGTTTTCATTTGAGCTTTTTATTGTGTATTTTGGATAATATATTTGTGTATCTTAAGCCGGCCATACTTTTGCAATTGCTGCAGCCAATCGAAGCTTCATGTTTGTAACTCAATCAGGAAGTTCCAATCAGACTTCACCATCTTGCAACATCTATCTGCTGAAGTGTGGCTGGTGGGATTGTGGGAAAATAGTCTGTGGGCAGTCTGTCGACCAGACATCCATACATGGCTCAATATTCTCTTTCAAAACCTATTGGTATATGCCAACCCATGTACGCCAGGCTTTGGACATCAACACATATTTCCTCCCTAATGTGAATCATGTTGGATCACGTGGAACGAATAACTAACATTTCGCCTTTTTCCAGGCACGTGAAAGGAATAGTATTAGTTGCATTGGCTGATGGGACACTGGCTATCTTCCATCGAGGAGTTTGGTAGGTATGAGGTGTGGCTCAGGGTATACAGACTTGGTAAAAATCCCATACGACATAACTATATATAGACGTGTATTATTATAATGATAGATAGATGATAGATAGATAGATAGATAGATGCGATCGATATGATGATAGATGGATGCTGGATATGATGATTATGGAGTGATGGAGGTGGATGGGATGGATGGATGGATTGATATAGCCCAATAAGGGGGCATGCTGGCTATCCCCAGTATGCTGACTGGTTGCTACTAATCTACTATTTTAATAACCAGGCCTATAACGTAATTTATTGGAACATTTCAGTCTTTGACTTTGACCTTTTTTTCTAGCCTAATGGGTAAATGTGACATTGTAAAGGAAATAACATATTTTAACTATAAATTTTTAAATTTCTATATATTTCTGTGGGTGGGAGTTGCCATACTCTGTTCCTTAAGCTTAGCACACCATTAGACTTGTTTTGTGAACATGTCGTTATACTGTACCACCAACGACGCCTGTGCATATACGTTTGTACACGGAGATAGTTGGTAGATAGTTTTAAGCGTGTATTTAAACGAGCGGTTACCTTTGTATAACGCATGCACATTTCTTTCCATTGTACATTACACGCTAACGATAATCTAACGATTCTGTAAGCCGATAATCGTCGGAAAGAATCCGGCAAGGCGGACGTTCAAAAAGAATGTCTTTATTGGTCGTTAATTGTACTTAACGCACGATCATCATGCTATGTCTTTTGTCGGCTTTATCATGTGACAATTGTCTAACGGGGGTACGAAGTTTCAGACCGTACTGAATCCAGGGTACGGTCATTCTCTGTATAATATTGCAGTTTTATGTTATAGTTTAAAGTGGAAAGCAGTCGTGTTACCATTAATATTTTATTTTTATAGCTGGTAAGATAACATTGTCATCTATATAAGCTATATAACACGGTCGGTGCTAGGGAGATTTAACGTTCCCGTAATGGGCAATTTGAAAAATGTTTTTTTTTTTCCAGTTTAATTCCCTTTATTCTAGTACGTTAAATAGGATTTTTAAAGAGGGATTTATGCCAAAATATACAACGTGCAACATTTCTCTACTTTTTAATTGGTACCCTCTGGACAGAAGTCTGTGCCACCAATCATTTTGCGGTGTTAAATTTTCCTGCATCTCTTCCTGTATTGCATTGTCTGTGTTGTATGATAACCAGATATTCTACCACCTGTTCTATGCCCACCTTGCGCTATCAACCCGAACAAACATATATCGGACATAGATTTGGCAGTACGTTACATCTTTGAAACATTTCCTTGAAATCCTCTAGAGATCCGATATTCGCTGTGTCTTTAAAGTTGTCTTTGCTTCCCCTTTCTTTACCTTCCTTTTACTATCAGATGGACAGTGGGATCTTTCCAACTATCATCTACTTGATTTTGGACGTCCTCATCATTCAATCCGCTGCATACTGTGGTGCTGAGAAAGTCTGGTGTGGATACAGAAAGATTATATTGTACACCCAAAGACCATGAAAATAGAGGTACATGGGACATGTATTACACCAGGTCACCGGTTATCCAAGTTTTATAATCGTGTTCAGTTCGCCAATATATAGGGGAGTAGACTGGGTGATGTAAGGGTGAATAGCTGTTTAGGTGGGGAATTGACAGATTGTGTAATATAAGGAAATAGACTGATTGGGTGATTTAAGGGGGATTAGACTTGTGATATAAGGGGGATTAGACATATTGGGTGATATATAGGGGAGTAGACTGGGTGATATAAGGTGATAGTTATTAGGTGAAAAAGGGCGAATAGACTGATTGAGTGATATAAGGAATAGACTGATTGGTTGGGATGTTAAGGGGGATATGAGTGATTGGGTGATATAAGGGGAAAGATTGATTGGTTAGGTGATGTAAGGGGATTAGACTGATTGGGTGATGTAATAAGGGGGAATAGACTGGGTGATGTAAGGGGGAATAGACTTGATTGGGTGATGTACAGGGGAATAGACTTGATGGGTGATGTAAGGGGGAATAGACTGATTGGGGATGTAAGGGGGAATAGACTGGGTGATGTAAGGGGAATAGACTTGACGGGGTGATGTAAGGGGGAATGACTTGATTGGGTGATGTAAGGGGGAATAGACTGATTGGGTGATGTAAGGGAATAGACTGATTGGGCGATGGAAGGGGATAGACTGATTGGTGCGATGGAAGGGGGAATAGACTGATTGGGCGATGGAAGGGGGAATAGACTTGGTGAGTGTAAAAGGGGGAATAGACTTGGGATTGGAGGGGAATAGACTTGATTGGGCGATGGAAGGGGAATAGACTGATTGGGCGTATGGAAGGGGGAATAGACTGATTGGGCGATGAAGGGGGAATAGACTGATTGTGGTGATGGAAGGGGGAATAGCACTGATTGGGCGATGGAAGGGGGAATAGACCTGATGGGCGATGGAAGGGGGAATAAGACTGATTGGGCGATGGAAGGGGAATAGACTGATGGGGCGATGGAAGGGGGATGACTGATTGGGCGATGGAAGGGGAATAGACTGATTGGGCGATGGAAGGGGAATAGACTGATTGGGCGATGGAAGGGGGAATAGACTGATTGGGCGATGGAAGGGGGAATAGACTGTTGGGCGATGGAAGGGGAATAACTGATTGGGCGATGGAAGGGGAATGACGATGGGCGAGGGATAGACGATTGGCGTGGAAGGGGGAATAGACTGATTGGGCGATGGAAGGGGAATAGACTGATTGGCTGGAAGGGGGAATAGACTGATTGGGCGATGGAAGGGGAATAGACTATTGGCGATGGAAGGGGAATAGACTGATTGGGCGATGGAAGGGGGAATAGACTGATTGGGCGATGGAAGGGTGCGATGGGCATGAAGGGAATATGATTGGCGATGAGGGAATAATTTGATTGGGTTCACACAAATTAACTTTGTGGTTGGATATTTGGGGAAAAGGAGGCGTGTGAAATCTTGCGTTTGCCTTTGTAAATGGGTTAAACCGACTTTAAACACAGGAAGTGCTACAGGTAATTCGTCGATTCCTTAAAGCGTTTTTTACTTCTGTTTGAATAGAAATCGTTTGATGCCACCCAGGAAGAGTCCCAAGTGCGTCAGTTGGCGTGGGTTGGGGACGGCGTGTGGTTTCTATCCGTTTGGATTCAACTCTTCGACTGTACCACGCGCATACGTACCAGCACCTGCAAGATGTAGACATCGAGCCGTATGTCAGTAAAATGCTGGGTAAATTAGAAGTTACTATTCGTACCGTAAACTTCCTTATCTGTCTATTGGTGTAATCCGCCCAATGTGTTATTCTCTGACACGGGGATGGTAGGAACTGTTTATAGCCTTATAAGCTGTTACTGTACTGTCCGTTATAAAAGGAAAAGCATGAATATAGATCCGTTTTCTTTTCTCAACTTTGATTTTATTGCTTATAGAATTACACGTGTGGAATGGAAACTGCCTTTCTCTCCTCCTTAGGGACCGGAAAACTCGGTTTTCTCCTTTGTACGGATAACGGCGCTCATGGTGTCCCTGCAATCGCCTATGGGTGGGGACGGGGAACGGGGTGATTATATCTATTCCTCTAACTGAAAGTAATACATTCAAGGCGTTCGCTTGTCTTGTATATTCAACACCATAATATGTTAAATGCTGAACTTTGGTGTTTGGGTGATATAAGGGATTAGACAGATTGTGTGATAAATGGGGAATAAACTGGGTGATATAAGGGTGAGAACTGGGTGATGTAAGGGGGAATAGACTGAATTGGCGATATAAGGGGAATAGACTGATTGGGCGATATAAGGGGGAATAGACTGATTGGGCGATATAAGGGGGAATAGACTGATTGGGCGATATAAGGGGAATAGACTGATTGGTTGGCGATGGAAGGGGGAATAGACTGATTGGGCGATGGAAGGGGGATAGACTGATTGGGCGATGGAAAGGGGAATAGACTGATTGGGCGATATAAGGGGGAATAGACTGATTGGGCGATGGAAGGGGAATAGACTGATTGGGCGTGGAAGGGGGATAGACGATTGGGCGATGGAAGGGGGAATAGACTGATTGGCGTGGAAGGGGATAGACTGATTGGGCGATGGAAGGGGGAATAGACTGATTGGGCGATGGAAGGGGGAATAGACTGATTTGGGCGATGGAGGAGGAATAGACTGATTGGGCGATGGAAGGCGGAATAGATTGATTGGGCGATGGAAGGGGGAATAGACTGATTGGGCTGTGGAAGGAGGAATAGACTGATGGTTGCGATGGAAGGGGGAATAGACTGATTGGGCATGGAAGGGGGAATAGACTGATTGGGCGATGGAAGGGGGAATAGACTGATTGGGCGATGGAGGGGGAATAGACTGATTGGGCGGAAGGGGGAAGACTACCCTGGAAGGGGAATAGACTTGATTGGGCGATGGAAGGGGGAATAGACTGATTGGCGATGAAGGGGGAGACTGATTGGTCGATGGAAGGGGGAATAGACTGATTGGGCGATATGTCATCTATTCCCCCTTCCATCACCCAATCAGTCTATTCCCCCTTCTATCGCCCAATCAGTCTATTCCCCCTTCCATCGCCCAATCAGTCTATTCCCCCTTCCATCGCCCAATCAGTCTATTCCCCCTTCCATCGCCCAATCAAGTCTATTCCCCCTTCCAGGGTAGTCATTCCCCCTTCCATCGCCCAATCAGTCTATTCCCCCTTCCATCGCCCAATCAGGGAGGGGGAATCTACCAAGCCAAAAAGAAGTGGCTACTGAAAGCTGAAGGAAAACTGATCTGGTCACATGTCTGGACTTACCCTCAACCCAAGTAACACGACCTTGGTGCAGAATATGGGCTAGGGTGAGGAAAATAAGGGGAGGGGTGGATGGGACATTAAAGAGAATCACAATTCACTAATGAAACTTTTACCAACATTTAATTTGTGCAAATTCCCATCCAACCCAGTCTGGCTAGAGGTCAGTAAGGCTCCCTGCAGCCAGTATACCCAGAGGATTCGGGAAATATGGTGGTGTCTTATATTTACCCCTGTAAGAGCTCTAAACCTTGGTTTATAGAGGGTATAGTGGATAACATGATAATACTCACCATTTACTCCATCAAGTCACTTACAAGTCTGTATGTACATTTAAACTGCAGCTCAAGGCCATACTAATTTGTATGTTTGTGTCTGCCCAATAATTAGGGACAAGGAATATGTCATCTATTCCCCTTCCATCACCCAATCAGTCTACTTCCCCCTTCTATCGCCCAATCAGTCTATTCCCCTTCCATCGCCCAATCAGTCTATTCCCCCTTCCATCGCCCAATCAGTCTATTCCCCCTTCCATCGCCAATCAAGTCTATTCCCCTTCCAGGTAGTCTTCCCCCTTCCATCGCCCAATCAGTCATTCCCCTTCATCCCCAATCAGTCTATTCCCCCTTCCATCGCCCAATCAGTCTATTCCCCCTTCCATCGCCCAATCAGTCTCTTCCCCTTCCATCGCCAATCAGTCTATTCCCCTTCCATAGCCCCAATCGTCTATTCCCCCTTCATCGCCCATCATCTATTCCCCTCCATGCCCAATCAGTCATTTCCCCTTCCATCGCCCAATCAGGCTATCCCCCTTCCATCGCCCAATCAGTCTATTCCCCCTTCCATCACCCAGTCTATTCCCCCTTCCATCGCCCAATCAGTCTATTCCCCCTTCCATCGCCCAATCAGTCTATTCCCCCTTCCATCGCCCAATCAGTCTATTCCCCCTTCCATCGCCCAGTCTATTCCCCCTTATATCGCCCAATCAGTCTATTCCCCTTCCATCGCCCAATCAGTCTATTCCCCCTTCCATCGCCCAACAGTCTATTCCCCCTTCCATCGCCCCCAATCAGTCTATTCCCCCTTATATCGCCCAATCAGTCTATTCCCCTCTTATACAGAACATACAATGTATCTGCCAGGTTATGGCCTGGGTCATTCTATATTAAACGATGAGTGCTGAAGCAATCGGGAAGGGACTGGCGAAGAAACAGTTTCTTGTCCTTCTGCTCTCATAGAAAGGATATGGGAGTGGTAAAAAGCCACCATCTACCTCCCTGCTTCAGGTACTTTTTAGTTAAACGTTTTTTGCGAAAAAAATTATACGCACATATAGTTCCCTTTAACAAATCTTCACAATACACAATACACTTTCATGTATCCATGACCATGAATGAGCCCCAGTTGTAAATAGGATTTCTTAGTAGAGACAAATGGGAGGAGGTAAATAAGGGCCAGTTCATGTGGGAAGAGAAAATGGGAGGTAGGAATAAGGGTCCAGGGTCCATGGTGGAAAGAGGAAAATGGGAGGTAGGAATAAGGGTCCAGTCCATGGTGGAGGAAGAGAGAATGGGAGGAGGATAAGGTCCAGTCATGGTGGAGAAGAGGAAATGGGAGGTAGGAATAAGGGTCCTAGTCCATGGTGGGAAGAGGAAATGGGAGGGTAGGAATAAGGGTCCAGTCATGGGGGCAAGAGAAAATGGGGGGTAGAATAAGGGTCATCAGGGGTGGAAAGAGGAAATGGGGAGGTAGGAATACAGGTCCAGTACATGGTGGAAGGGGAAATGGGATGGTAGAATAAGGGTCCGTCATGGTGGGAAGGGAATAGGGATAGGTAGGATAAGGGTCCAGATGTGGAAGAGGAAATGGGGAGGTAGGATAATAAGGGTCCAGTCTCATGGGGGGGAGAGGAACTGGGAGGTAGGATAAGGTACCAGTCTGGTGGGAAAGAGGAAATGGGAGGTAGGAAATAGGGCCAGACATGGTGGGAAGGAGGGAAATGGGAGGTAGGAATAAGGGTCCGTCATGGTGGGAAGAGGAAATGGGTAGGTAGGAATAAGGGGTCCAGTCATGGTTGGGAGAGGATTCTGTGATTGGTTTGCTTTTCTATATTTCCTTGTTTAGAGGGAGTAATAAAAATACAGAACCATTTAGAATACTTTATTTAAAACGTACCTCAACCCGGAACGGCAAAAAAAACAAATTTTTCAACCGCCATCGCGATATGTCCATGGAAACAAGCTGGGAGGTGCGCATTGAGAGCAGTACGGAATAAAAGGTGGCCCGGGGACTTTGTCACGTTTCTCGTCTCCGTGACTCGGATAACACTCCAGGGACGATTTCACGAGCCAGATAATGCATCTGTTGGCTTCAAAGAAAAAAAGCAGCGATGAATTAGGGAGGAAGGGGGTGGTAACTGGTAAAGAACCGTGTACCGTACATACGTCTGTGCCGCGGGCCTTTAAACGGTCGTTGTTTGGTTACAACGAAAGTGGTGGGAGACAAAGTTTAGCGGGTGGGAGTTAGAAATAAAACATAACGTACGAGATCAGGAAGGGACAGGGAACCGGCTGTGCCGTTATACTGATCATAGCACCTTCTCTAATAATGGGGCCCATAATAGGATGGCAAAAGCGGGGGGAAAGACAAAAGGGCAATGGATTGTGGGAAAAAGGACTCCGGCTCGGGTTAAAGGTCATTATTGGGCTATCAAACTGACAGGAGAAAGGCAACGATCAATAGTGATTTCAAGTGTCAAAATGGGCTGAATTCTTTCACTTAGAGAGAAAGGTCGGAGGAAATAGAATTGGGATTCGCTCCACAGAAATGATTTTAGTGTTTTTGTGGCATTTGTAAAAAACACCAATGTTGCACCTGATTTTGTATGAGAATGTCACACTACTGTGTTTCTATGTGGTGAGATAACACACTCAATGTCACACTACTGTGTTCTAGTGGTGAGATAACACACACAATGTCACACTACTGTGTTCTATGTAGTGAGATAAAACAATCAATGCACACTACGTGTTTTCTATGTAGTGAGATAACACACTCAACGTCACACTACTGTGTTTCTATGTAGTGAGGATAACACACTCAACGTCACACTAGGTTTTGTTGAGATAACCAACTCAATGTCACCTATGTGTTTCTATGTAGCGAGAACACACGTCACACTAGTGTGTTCTATGTAGTGAGATAAACACACTCAACGTCACACTACTGTGTTTCTATGTAGTGAGATAACACACTCAATCACACTACGTGTTCTATGTAGTGAGATAACACACTCAATGTCACACTACTGTGTTTCTATGTATATGGATAACACATCACCGCACACTACTGTGTTTCTATGTAGTGAGGATAACACACTCAATGTCACATACTGTGTTTCTATGTTCGTGAGGATAACACACTCAATTGTCACACAATACTGTGTTTCTATGTAGTGAGAAACAACGTCACACTACTGTGTTTCTCATGTGTGAGA
Source organism: Hymenochirus boettgeri (assembly GCA_019447015.1). Classification (NCBI taxonomy): domain Eukaryota; kingdom Metazoa; phylum Chordata; class Amphibia; order Anura; family Pipidae; genus Hymenochirus; species Hymenochirus boettgeri. The sequence continues at coordinate 5,735,741 of CM033476.1, read as the reverse complement.
TACACAACTCAACGTCACACTACTGTGTTTCTATGTAGTGAGATAACCACTCAACGTCACACTACTGTGTTTCTATGTAGTGAGATAACACACTCAACGTCACACTACTGTGTTTCTAGTAGTGAGATAACAACACGTCACACTACTGTGTTTCTATGTAGTGAGATAACAACGTCACACTACTGTGTTTCTATGTAGTGAGATAACACATCAAATGTCACACTACTGTGTTTATATGTGTGAGATAACACACTCAATGTCACATCACTGTTGTTTCTATGTAGTGAGATAACACACTCAACGTCACACTACTGTGTTTCTGTAGTGAGATAAACACACTCAACGTCACACTACTGTGTTTCTATGTAGTGGAGATAACACACTCAACGTCACCACTACTGTGTTTCTATGTAGTGAGATAACCACGTCACATCTACTGTGTTTTCTATGTAGTGAGATAACACACGTCACACTACTGTGTTTCTTGTACGTGAGAGATAACACATCAATGTACACTACTGTGTTTCTATGTAGTGAGATAACACACTCAATGTCACATACTGTGTTTCTAGTAGTGAGATAACACACTCAAGTCACACTACTGTGTTCTATGTAAGTGAGGATAACACACTCAACGTCACACTACTGTGTGTTCTATGTAGTGAGATAACACACTCAACGTCACCATACTGTGTTCTTATGTAGTGAGATAACCACACGTCACACTACTGTGTTTCTTGTAGTGAGATAACACACGTCACACTACTGTGTTCTATGTAGTGAGATAACAACACTCAATGTCACACTACTGTGTTTCTAGTAGTGAGATAACACACTCAAGTCACATACTGTGTTTCTATGTAGTGAGAAACATCAATGTCACACTACTGTGTTTCTATATGAGTGAGAAACAAACAAACGTCACACTACTGTGTTTCTATGTAGTGAGATAACACCATCAACGTCACACTACTGTGTTTCTATATAGTGAGATAACACATCAACGTCCTCACTGGTTTCTAGGTAGTGGATAACACACGTCACACTACTGTGTGTTTCCTATGTAGTGAGATAACACACTCAATGTCACACTACTGTGTTTCTATGTAGTGAGATACAACTCAATGTCCACACTACTGTGTTTCTATGTATGTAGTGAGATAACACACATCAACGTCACACTACTGTGTTTCTGTAGTGAGATAACACACGTCACACTACTGTGTTTCTATGTAGTGAGATAACACACGTCAACTACTGTGTTTCTATGTGTGAGGTAACACACTCAAGTCACACTATGTGTTTCTATGTAGTGAGATAACACACTCAAGTCACCTACTGGTTTCTATGTAGTGAGATAACACACTCAACGCACACTATGTGTTTCTATGTAGTGAGATAACACCATCAAGTCACACTACTGGGTTCTATGTAGTGAGATAAACACACTCACGTCACATACTGTGTTTCTAGTAGTGGAGATAACACACGTCACCACTACTGTGTTTCTATGTAGTGAGATAACACAAGTCACACACTCGGTTTCTAGGAGTGGAGATACACACTCAATGTACACTACTGTGTTTCATGTAGTGAGATAACACTCAATGTCACACTACTGTGTTCTATATAGTGAGATAACACACACAACGTCACACTACGTGTTTCTATGTAGTGAAACACACTCAACGTCACACTACGTGTTGTCGATATAGTGAGATAACACAACGTCACACTACTGGGTTTTATGTGTGAGATACACACAGTCACACTACTGTGGTTCTATGTAGTGAGATAACACACTCAATGTCACACTACTGTGTTTCTATGTAGTGAGATAACACACCAAGTCACACTACTGTGTTTCTATGTAGTGAGATAAACACTCAAGTCACACTACTGGTTTTATGTAGTGATAACAACTCAATGTCACACTACTGTGTTCTATGTAGTGGATAAACACTCAGTCACATATACTGTGTTTTCTAGTAGTGAGATATAAACCACCAACGTCACATACTGTGTTCTATGTAGTGAGATAACACACCTCAAGTCACACTATGTGTTTCTATGTAGTGAGATACACACTCAACGTCACACTACTGTGTTTTATATGTAGGGAGATAACACACATCAATGTCACACTTATGTGTTTCTATGTAGTGAGATAACACACAAGTTTCACACTACTGTGTTTCTAGTAGTGAGATAACACACATCAATGTAACACTACTGTGTTTCTATATAGTGAGATAACCACACTCAATGTCACCACTCCTGTGTTCTATGTAGTGAGATAACACACTCAATGTCACATACTGTGTTTCTATGTAGTAGGATAACACACATGTCACACTACTGTGTTCTATGTAGTGAGATAACACACTCAAGTCACACTACTGGTTTCATGTAGTGAGATAACACACTCAATGTCACATACTGTGTTTATGTAGTGAGATAACACACCAAGTCACACTACTGTGTTCTATGTAGTGAGAAACACCAACGTCACACTACTGTGTTTCTATGTAGTGAGACGAACACACGTCACACTACTGTGTTTCTATGTAGTGAGATAACACATCAACGTCACACTACTGTGTTTATGTAGTGAGATAACAACACAATGTCACACTACTGTGTTTCTATGTAGTGAGATAACACACTCAATGTCACACTACTGTGTTTCTATGTTAGTGAGATAACACTCAACGTCACACTACTGTGTTTCTATATAGTGAAGATAAACACACTCAACGTCACACTACTGTGTTCTATGTAGTGAGATAACACACTCAATGTCACACTACTGTGTTCTATGTAGTGAGATAACCACTCACGTCACACTACTGTGTTTCTATATAGTGAGATAACACACTCAACGTCACACTACTGGTTTCTATGTAGTGAGATAACACTCAACGTCACCACTACTGTGTTCTATGTAGTGGGAAACACATCACGTCACACTATGTGTTTAGTAGTGAGATAACACACCCAAGTCACACTACTGTGTTTCTATGTAGTGAGATAACACAAAACTGTCACACTACTGTGTTTCTATGTAGTGAGAAACACACTCAATGTCACACTACTGTGTTTCTATTCTAGTGAAGATAACACACTCAATGTCACACTACTGTGTTTCTATGTAGTGAGAATAACACACACAATGGTCACACTACTGTGTTTCTATGTAGTGAGATAACCACACTTCAACGTCACACTACTGTGTTTCTATGTAGTGAGATAACACATCAATGTCACACTACTGTGTTTCTATGTAGTGAGATAACACACAATGTCACACTACTGTGTTTCTATGTAGTGAGATAACACACGTCACATATGTGTTTCTTTGTAGTGAGATAACACACGTCACACTACTGTGTTTCTATGTAGTGGATAAAACAGTCACACTACTGTGTTTCTATGTAGTGAGATAACACACTCAATGTCACACTACTGTGGTTTCTATATAGTGAGATAACACACGTCAATGTCAAAACACACTGTGTTTCTATTATAGTGAGATAACACCACTCATGTACATACTGTGTTCTATGTAGTGAGATAACACAATGTCACACTACTGTTGTTTCTATGTAGTGAGATAACAACACTCAATGTCACACTACTGTGTTTCTATGTAGTGAGATAACACACCAATGTCACACTACTGTTTTCTATATAGTGAGATAACACAATCAATGTCACACTACTGTGTTTCTATGATAGTGAGATAAACACTCAATGTAACACATACTGTGTTTCTATGTAGTGAGATAAACACCAATGTCACACTACTGTGTTTCTATTAGTGAGAAAACACACTCAATGTCACACTACTGTGGTTCTATGTAGTGAGATAAACACACGTCACACTACTGTGTTCTATATAGTGAGATAACACACATCATGTCACACTACTGTGTTTCTATGTAGTGAGATAACACACGTCACGATACTGTGTTTATGTAGTGAGATAAACCACACAATGTCACACTACTGTGTTTCTATGTAGTGAGGATAACAACAATGTCACACTACTGTGGTTCTATATAGGTGAGAAACACAAAGTCACACTACTGTGTTTCTATTGTAGTGAGATAACACTCAATGTCACACTTGGTTTCTAATAGTGAGATAACACCCAATGTCACACTGACTGTGTTTATGTAGTGAGATAACACACTCAATGTCACATACTGTGTTTCTATGTATAGTGAGATAACAACAATGTCACACTACTGTGTCTATTAGGATAACACCAAGTACACTACTGTGTTTCTATGTAGTGAGATACACACTCAAGTCACACTATGTGTTTCTAGTAGTGAGATAACACCAATGTCACACTACTGTGTTTTCTATGTAGTGAGATAACCACACTCAACGTCACACTACTGTGTTTCTATGTAGTGAGATAACACACTCAATGTCACACTACTGTGTTCTATGTAGTGATGATACACAACATCAATGCACACTACTGGTTTTATGAGTGAGATAACACACTCAAGTCACACTACTGTGTTTCTATGTAGTGAGATAACACACGTCACACTACGGTTTCTTGTAGTGAGATAACACACTCAACGTCACACTACTGTTTCTATGTAGTGAGAAACACACTCCAATTACACTACTGTGTTCTAGTAGTGAGATAACACACTCAATGTCACACTACTGTGTTTCTATGTAGTGAGGATAACACACTCAATCGTCACACTACTGTGTTCATGTGTGAGAGTAACCACTCAAGTCACACTACTGTGTTTCTATGTAGTGAGATAACACACTCAATCGTCACACTACTGTGTTTCTATGTAGTGAGAAACACACTCAAGTCACATACTGTGTTTCTATGTAGTGAGATAAACACACTCAATGTCACACTACTGGTTCATGTAGTGAGATAACATCAAGTCAACTACGGTTTCTATGTAGTGAGTAACACACTCAACGTCACACTACGTGTTTCTATGTAGTGAGATAACAACTCAAGTCACAACTACTGTGTTTTATGTAGTGAGATAACACACTCAATGTCACACTACTGTGTTTCATATAGTGAGATCCACATCAATGTCACACTACTGTGTTTCTATGTAGTGGAGATAACACACTCAATGTCACACTACTGGGTTTCTATGTAGTGAGATAACCACATCAATGTCACAACTACTGTGTTTCTATGTAGTGAGATAACACACTCAATGTCACACTACTGTGTTTATTGTGTGAGATAACACACTCAATGTCACACTATGGTTCTTATGTGTGAGATAACACACTCAATGTCACACTACTGTGTTTCTATATAGTGAGATAACACAACTCAATGTCACACTACTGTGTTTCTATGTAGTGAGATAACACACTCAATGTACACTACTGTGTTCTATATTAGTGAGATAACACACTCAATGTCACACTACTCGGTGTTTCTATAGATGAGATAACACACTCAATGTCACACTACTGTGTTTCTATATAGTGAGATAACACATCAATGTTCACACTACTGTGTTTCTATGTAGTGAGATAACACACTCAATGTCACACTACTGTGTTTCATAGGTGAGATAACAACTCAATGTCACACTACTGTGGTTCATAGTAGTGAGTAAACACACTCAAGTCACCCATACTGTGTTTTCTATGTAGTGAGATAACACACTCAACGTCACTACTGTGTTTCTATATAGTGAGATAATGAGATAACACAACAATGTCACACTACTGTTTCTATGTAGTGAGATACACACAACGTCACACTTACTGTGTTTCTAGTATAGGGAGATAACAACTCAGTCACACTACTTGTGTTTCTATATAGTGAGATAACACACTCAAGTCACACTTACTGTGTTTCTAGTAGTGAGATAACACAACCGTCCACTACTGTGTTCTATGTAGTGAGGATAACACACTCAATCACACTACTGTTTTTCTATGTAGGGAGATAAACACAAGTCACACTTACTGTGTTTATATATAGTGAAGATAACCACACTCAATGTCACCATCTGTGTTTCTATGTAGTGAGATAACACACTCAACGTCACACTACTGTGTTTCTATGTAGTGAGATAACACACATCAACGTCACACTACTGTGTTTCTATGTAGTGAGATAACACACTCAACGTCACATACTGTGTTTTCTATGTAGTGAGAAAACACACTAACGTCACACTACTGTGTTTCTGATGTAGTGAGATAAACACACTCAACGTCACACTACGTGTGTTATGTAGTGAGATAACACCACTCAAGGTCACACTACTGTGTTTCTATGTAGTGAGATAACACACTCAATGTCACATTACTGTGTTTCTATGTAGTGAGATAACACACTCAACGTCACACTACTGTGTTTCTATGTAGTGAGGATAACACACTCATGCACACTACTGTGTTTCTATGTAGGGATAACACACTCAAGTCACACTACTGGTTTCTATATAGTGAGATAACACACTCAATGTCACACTACTGTGTTTCTATATAGTGAGATAACACACTCAATGTCACACTACTGGTGTTTCTATGTAGTGAGGATAACACACTCAATGCACACTACTGTGTTTCTATGTAGTGAGATAACACACTCAATGTCCACTACTGTGTTTCTATGTGGTGAGATAACACACTCAATGTCACACTAGTGTTTCTATGTAGTGAGATAACACACTCAATGTCACACTACTGTGTTTCTATATAGTGAGATAACACACTCAATGTCACACTACGTGTTTCATGTAGTGAGATAACACACTCAATGTCACACTACTGTGTTTCTTTATAGTGAGATGAAAACCATCAATGTCACACTACTGTGTTTCTATGTAGTGAGATAACACACTCAATGTCACACTACTGGTTTCATATAGGAGAAACACACTCAATGTCACACTACTGGGTTTAGATGTAGTGAGATAACACACTCAACGTCACACTACTGTGTTTTCTGAGTGAGATAACAACTCAAGTCAACTACTGTGTTTCTATATAGTGACGAACACACACCAATGTTCACACTACTGTGTTTAGTAGGAAACACAAGTCACACTACTGGTTCTATATAGTGAGTAACAACTCAATGTCACACTACTGTGTTTCTATGTAGTGAGATAACACAACGTCACACTACTGTGTTTCTATATAGTGAGATAAACACACTCAATGTCACACTACTGTGTTTCTATGTAGTGAGATAACACACTCAACGTCACACTACTGTGTTTCTATGTAGTGAGATAACACAACGTCACACTACTGTGTTTCTATGTAGTGAGATAACACACTCAATGTCACACTACTGTGTTTCTATGTAGTGAGATAACACAACGTCACACTACTGTGTTTCTATATAGTGAAATAACACACTCAATGTCACACTACTGTGTTTCTATGTAGTGAGATAACACACTCAACGTCACACTACTGTGTTTCTATGTAGTGAGATAACACACTCAATGTCACATACTGTGTTTCTATGTAGTGAGATAACACACTCAATGTCACACTACTGTGTTTCATATAGTGAGATAACACACTCAAGTCACATACTGTGTTTCTATGTAGTGAGATAACACACTCAAACGTCACACTACTGTGTTTTATGTAGTGAGATAACACACTCAATGTCACACTACTGTGTTTCTATATAGTGAGATAACATCAATGTCACACTACGTGTTTTATGTAGTGAGATAACATCAATGTCACACACTACTAGTTTCTAGTAGTGAGATACACACTCAATGTCACACTACTGTGTTTCTATGTAGTGAGATAACACACTCAATGTCACACTACTGTTTTATGTAGTGAGATAACACTCAATGTCACACTACTGTGTTCTATATAGGGAGATAAACAACAATCAACGTCACACTACTGTGTTTCTATGTAGTGAGATAACACTCAATGTCACACTCGGGTTTCTATGTAGTGAGATAAACACACTCAAGTCACACTACTGTGTTTTATGTAGTGAGGATAAACACACTCAATGTCACACTACTGTGTTTATTTATAGTGAGATAACACACTCAACGTCACACTACAGTGTTTCTAGGTAGTGGAGTAACACACTCAACGTCACACTACTGTGTTTTATGTAGTGAGATAACAACATCAAACGTCACACTACTGTGTTCTATATAGTGAGATAACACACTCAACGTCACACTACTGTGTTTCTATGTAGTGAGAACACACTCAATGTCACACTACTATGTTTCTATGTAGTGAGAACACACTCAATGTCACACTACTGTGTTTCTATGTAGTGAGATAACACTCAATGTCACACTACTGTGTTTCTATATAGTGAGATAACACACTCATGTCACACTACTGTGTTTCTATGTAGTGAGATAACACACTCAATGTCACACTACTGTGTTTCTATGTAGTGAGAACACACTCAATGTCACACTACTGTGTTTCTATGTAGTGAGATAACACTCAATGTCACACTACTGTGTTCTATAAGTGAGATAACACACTCATGTCACACTACTGTGTTTCATGTAGTGAGATAACACACGTCCACAACTGTGTTTCTATGTAGTGAGATAACACACTCAATGTCACTCTACTGTGTTTTCTATGTAGTGAGATAAACACTCAATGTCACAATACTGTGTTTCTATATAGTGAGGATAACACTCAATGTCACACTACTGTGTTTCATATGTAGTGAGATAACACTCAATGTCACACTACTGTGTTCTAGTAGTGAGATAACACACAATGTCACACTTACTATGTTTCTATGTAGTGAGAACACACTCAATGTCACAATACTGTGTTTATTATATAGTAGAAACACTCAATTCACATACTGTGTTTCTATATAGTGAGATAACACTCAATGTCACATACTGTGTTTCTATATGTGAGATAACACACAATGTCACACTACTTGTTTCTATGTAGTGAGAACACACTCAATGTCACACTACTGGATTTCCTATAGTGAGATAATACCTCAATGTCACACTACTATGTTTGCTATAGTAGGAGATAACACAAGTCACACTACTGTGTTTTATGAGTGAGATAACACACTCAATGTCACACTACTGTGTTTCTATGTAGTGAGATAACACACAACGTCACACTACTGTGTTTCTATATAGTGAGATAACACTCAATGTCACACTATTGTGTTTCTATATAGTGAGATAACACTCAATGTCACACTACTGTGTTTCATTAGTGAGATACACTCAATGTCCACTACAGTCTATGTGTAGTAACAACTCAATGTCACACTACGTGTTCTATATAGTGAGATAAACTCAATGTCACACTACTGTGTTTCCTATAGTGGAGATACACTCAATGTCACAACTACTATGTTTATATGTAGTGAGATAACACACTCAATGTCACACTACGTGTTCTTATTAGTGGATAACACTCAATGTCCCACTACTGTGGTATATATAGTGAGGAGATAACACTCAATGTCACACTACTATGTTCGTAGTGAGATAACACACTCAATGTCACACTACTGTGTTTCTATATAGTGAGATAACACACTCAATGTCACACTACTGTGTTTCTATATAGTGAGATAACACTCAATGTCACACTACTGTGTTTCTATATAGTGAGATAACACACTCAATGTCACACTACTGTGTTTCTATGTAGTGAGATAACACACGTCACACTACTGTGTTTCTATGTAGTGAGATAACACACTCAATGTCACTCTACTGTGTTTCTATGTAGTGAGATAAACACTCATGTCACACTACTGTGTTTCTATATAGTGAGATAACACTCAATGTCACACTACTGTGTTTCTATGTAGTGAGATAACACTCAATGTCACACTACTGTGTTTCTATGTAGTGAGATAACACACAATGTCACACTACTATGTTTCTATGTAGTGAGACACACTCAATGTCACACTACTGTGTTTCTATATAGTGAGATAACACTCAATGTCACACTACTGTGTTCTATATGTGAGATAACACACTCAATGTCACACTACTGTGTTTCTATGTAGTGAGATAACACACTCAATGTCACACTACTGTGTTTCTATATAGTGAGATAACACACTCAACGTCACACTACTGTGTTTCTATGTAGTGAGATAACACTCAATGTCACACTACTGTGTTTCTACATAGTGAGATAACACACAATGTCACACTACTATGTTTCTATGTAGTGAGAACAACTCAATGTCACACTACTGTGTTTTTCTATAGTGAGATAATACACTCAATGTCACACTACTATGTTTCTATATAGTGAGATAACACACGTCACACTACTGTGTTTCTATGTAGTGAGATAACACACTCAATGTCACACTACTGTGTTTCTATGTAGTGAGATAACACACACAAGTCACACACTGTGGTTCTATATAGGGAGATAACACTCATGTCACTATTGTGTTTCTATATAGTGAGATAACACTCAATGTCACACTACTGTGTTTCTATATAGTGAGATAACACTCAATGTCACACTACTATGTTTCTATGTAGTGAGATAACACACTCAATGTCACACTACTGTGTTTCTATATAGTGAGATAACACTCAATGTCACACTACTAGTTTCTATGTAGTGAGAATAACACACTCAATGTCACAATACTGGTTTCTATATGTGAATAACACACTCAATGTCACACTACGGTTTCTATATGTGAGATAACACTCAATGTCACACTACTGTGTTTCTATGTAGTGAGAACACACTCAATGTCACACTACTGTGTTTCTATGTAGTGAGATAACACTCAATGTCACACTACTGTGTTTCTATATAGTGAGATAACACTCAATGTCACACTACTGTGTTTCTATGTAGTGAGATAACACTCAATGTCACACTACTGTGTTTCTATGTAGTGAGATAAACACAATGTCACACTACTAGTTCTATGTAGTGAGAACACACTCAATGTCACACTACGTGTTTCTATATAGTGAGAGATAACACTCAAGGTCACACTAACTGGTTTCTATATGTGAGATAACACACTCAATGTCACACTACTGGTGTTTCATGTAGTGAGATAACACACTCAATGTCACACTACTGTGTTTCTATATAGTGAGATAACACACTCAACGTCACACTACTGTGTTTCTATGTAGTGAGATAACACTCAATGTCACACTACTGTGTTTCTATATAGTGAGATAACACACAATGTCACACTACTATGTTTCTATTTAGTGAGAACACACTCAATGTCACACTACTGTGTTTCTATATAGTGAGATATACACTCAAGTCCACTACTAGTTTTATAGTGAGAAACAACGTACACTACTGTGTTTCTAGTAGTGAGTAAACACACTCATGTCACACTACGGTTTATGTAGTGAGATAACACACAACGTCACACTACTGTGTTTCTATATAGTGAGATAACACTCAATGTCACACTACTGTGTTTCTATATAGTGAGATAACACTCAATGTCACACTACTGTGTTTCTATATAGTGAGATAAACATCAATGTCACACTACTGGTTTCTAGTAGTGAGATAACACTCAATGTCACACTACTGTGTTTCTATAGTGAGATAACACTCAATGTCACACTACTATGTTTCTATGTAGTGAGATAACACACTCAATGTCACACTACTGTGTTTCTATATAGTGAGATAACACACTCAATGTCACACTACTGTGTTTCTATATAGTGAGATAACACTCAATGTCACACTACTATGTTTCTATGTAGTGAGATAACACACTCAATGTCACACTACGTGGTTTCTATATAGTGGATAACACATCAATTCCACTAGTGTTTCATGTAGTGAGATAACACACTCAATGTCACACTACTGTGTTTCTATATAGTGAGAACACACTCAACGTCACACTACTGTGTTTCTATGTAGTGAGATAACACACTCAACGTCACACTACTGTGTTTCTATATAGTGAGATAACACTCAATGTCACACTACTATGTTTCTATGTAGTGAGATAACACACTCAATGTCACACTACTGTGTTTCTATATAGTGAGATAACACACTCAATGTCACACTACTGTGTTTCTATGTAGTGAGATAACACACACTCAATGTCACACTACTGTGTTTCTATATAGTGAGAACACACTCAACGTCACACTACTGTGTTTCTATGTAGTGAGATAACACTCAATGTCACACTACTGTGTTTCTATATAGTGAGATAACACACTCAATGTCACACTACTGTGTTTCTATGTAGTGAGTAACACTCAATGACACTACTGTGTTCTATATAGTGAGAACACACTCAACGTACACTACTGTGTTTCTATGTAGTGAGATAACACTCAATGTCACACTACTGGGTTCTATATAGGAGATAACACTCAATGTCACACTACTGTGTTTCTATGTAGTGAGATAACACTCAATGTCACACTACTGTGTTTCTATATAGTGAGATAACACACTCAACGTCACACTACTGTGTTTCTATGTAGTGAGATAACACTCAATGTCACACTACTGGTTTCTATATAGTGAGAAACACACTAACGTCACACTACTGTGTTTCTATGTAGTGATGAAACACTCAATGTCACACTACTGTGTTTCTATATAGTGAGATAACACACTCAACGTCACACTACTGTGTTCTATGTAGTGAGATAACACTCAATGTCACACTACTGTGTTTCTATATAGTGAGATAACACACTCAACGTCACACTACTGTGTTTCTATGTAGTGAGATAACACTCAATGTCACACTACTGTGTTTCTATATAGTGAGATAACACACTCAACGTCACACTACTTTCTATGCTGTGAAAAAACTGCATCCAAATGTACCACAAAATGGCAGAATAAACGCTCACAAATACAAAGGATGATAAAAACACAAATGCAGTTACATTCCATGGGATTTATTTGTATGTTGCAGTGTGAACAACAGCCTCATCAATCATAGTTATGGGATTGCGATTGCCGTATCTGTACGTGTGGAGGGTTTTAAACGTCCTGGTGCCATCCCGTGTTTTCACCATTACACTATCCTAATCCATGGACATTGTTGTAAGGATTTCATGGTTCAGTCACATGTCTACTCTGAACTTTCCCTGTGCAACTGAATCATCTTTCAAATAACTAGAGATGAGAATTGTTACTGGAGCGGGGATGCAGTATGGCAACTCCCACCCATATATAATACGCAGGTAAAGAATGGTCCATGAGGGCCGTAAGGTAAACCCTTCCATAGAAACAACATGGCAGCTCCCACCCATAAGAAGTATTGTCTGCGCGTGCGGCTTGTTACACCACTTACTATACTTTCTTGGGGAAACACTATGGCAGTTCCTACACTGCTAGATTAGCAAGACACATCCAGTGTAAGAGAGGAAAGTTCCAGGCAGTAAAGCAGTCGTGTGCAGGAAGGAGAAGCATCTATGGGGTTTAACATTGGGAATAGTGGAGCAGAGATTAGCACAGGAGATTAGCTGCAGCGGACGCAAGGGGAGGGGCTATAAACCGCCAGCACATTGACTGCAATTGGGGCCCTTTAGGTAAAGACACTTGGGTGCAAAAAAGGGGGAGAGGGGGAATCTACACAGCCAAAAAGAAGTGGCTACTGAAAGCCTGAAGGAAACTGATCTGGTCACATGTCTGGATTACCCCTCAACCCAAGTAACCGACCTTGGTGCAGAATTATGGCTAGGGTGAGAAAATAAGGGGAGGGGGTGGATGGGACATTAAAGAGAATCACAATTCACTAATGAAACTTTTACCAACATTTAATTTGTGCAAATTCCCATCCAACCCAGTCTGGCTAGAGGTCAGAGTAAGGCCCTGGAGCCCAGTATACCCAGAGGATTCTGGAAATATGGTGGTGTCTTTATATTTACCCCTGTATAGAGCTCTAAACCTTGGTTATAGAGGTTATAGTGGATAACATGATATACTCACCATTACTCCATCAAGTCACTTACAAGTCTGTAATGTTACATTTACAAAGCAGCTCAAGGCCATACTAATTTGTATGTTTGTGTCTGCCCAATAATTAGGGACATTGGGAATATGTTTCATTTATTCCATTCCATCACCCAATCAGTCTATTCCCCTCTTCTAATCGCCCAATAAGTCCTATTCCCCCTTCCATCGCCCAATCAGTCTATTCCCCTCATTCACGATCGCCCCAAATCAGTCTATTCCCCCTTCCATCGCCCAATAAGTCTATTCCCCTTCCAGGGTAGTCATGCCCCCTTCATCGCCAATCAGTCTATTCCCCCTTCCATGCCCAATCAGTCTATTACCCTTCCATCGCCCAATCAGTCTATTCCCCCTTCCATCGCCAATCAGTCTATTCCCCCTTCCATCGCCCAATCAGTCTATTCCTCTTCCATCGCCCAATCAGTCTATTCCCTTCCATCGCCCAATCAATCTATTCGCTTCCATCGCCCAATCAGTCTATCCCCTTCCATCGCCAATCAGTATATTCCCCTTCCATCGCCCAATCAGTCTATTCCCCATTCCATCGCCCAATCAGTCTATTCCCCCTTTCCACGCCCATCAGTCTATCCCCCTTCCATCGCCCAATCAGTTCTCTTCCCCTTCCATCGCCAATCAGTCTATTCCCCCTTCATCGCAATCAGTCTATTCCCCCTATTATCGCCCAATCAGTATTCCCCCTTCCATGCCCAATCAGTCTATTCCCCCTTCCATCGCCAATCAGTCTATTCCCCCTTCCATCGCCCAATCAGTCTATTCCCCCTTATATCGCCCAATCAGTCTATTCCCCCTTATATCGCCCAATCAGTTCTATTCCCCCTTATATCGCCAAATCAGAATTCCCCCTTATATCGCCCAATCAGTCTATTCCCCCTTACATCACCCAGTCTTCTTCACCTTATATCACCCAGTTATTCCCCCATTATCACACAATTGTCTAATCCCCCTTATATCACCCAAACACCAAAGTTCAGCATTTAACATATTTATGGTGTGTTGAATATACAAGACAAGCGAACGCCCTGAATGTGAATTACTATTCAGTTAGAGGAATAGATATAATCACCCCGTTCCCCGTCCCCAACCATAGGCGATTGCAGGACACCATGAGCGCCGTTATCCGTACAAGGAGAAACCGAGTTTTCGGTCTAAGGGAGAGAAAGGCAGTTTCCATTCCACACGTGTATTCTAAGCAATAAAATCAAAGTTGAGAAAAGAAAACGGATCTATATTCATTGCTTTTCCTTTTATAACGGACAGTTACAGTAACAGCCATTATAAGGCTATAAACAGTTCCTACCATCCCTCCTGTCAGAGAATAACACATTGGGCGGATTACACCAATAGACAGATAAGGAATGTTACGGTACGAATAGTAACTCTAATTTACCCAGCATTTTACTGACATACGGCTCGATGTTACATCTGCAGGTGCTGGTACGTATGGCGTGGTACAGTCGAAGAGTTGAATCCAAACGGATAGAAACCCACACGCCGTCCCCAACCCACGCCAACTGACGCAATTGGGACTCTTTCCTGGGATGGGCATCAAACGATTTCTATTCAACAGAAGTAAAAAAAAGTTTAAGGAATCGACGAATTACCTGTAGCACTTCCTGTGTTTAAAGTCGGTTTAACCCATTTACAAAGGCAAACGCAAGATTTCACACCCTCCTTTTCCCCAATCATCCAACCACAAAGTTAATTTGTGTGAACCCAATCAATTATCAGCAATGTCTATTCCCCTTCCATGCCCAATCAGTCTATTCCCTCACGCCCAATCAGTTTCCCCCTTCCATCAGCCAATCAGTCTATTCCCCTTCCATCGCCCAATCAGTTATTCCCCCTTCCACGCCCAATCAGTCTATTCCCCCTCCAACGCCCAAATCAGTCTATTCCCCCTTCCATCGCCCAATCAGTCTATTCCCCTTCCATCGCCAATCAGTCTATTCCCCCTTCCATCGCCCAACAGTCTATTCCCCCTTCCATCGCCCAATCAGTCTATCCCCCTTCCATGCCAATCAGTCTATTCCCCTTCCACGCCCAATCAGTCTTTCCCCCTTCCATCGCCAATCAGTCATTCCCCTTCCATCGCCCAATCAGTCTATTCCCCCTTCCATCGCCAATCAGTCTATTCCCCTTCCATCGCAATCAGTCTATTCCCCCTTCCATCGCCCAATCAGTCTATCCCCTTCCATCGCCCAATCAGTCTATTCCCCTTCCATCGCCCAATCAGTCTATTCCCCCTTTCATCACCCAATCAGTCTATTCCCCCTTCCATCGCCCAATCAGTCTATTCCCCCTTCCATCGCCCAATCAAGTCTATTCCCCCTTCCATCGCCCAATCAAGTCTATTCCCCTTTACATCACCCAGTCTATTCCCCCTACAACACCCAGGCTATTCCCCCTTCCATCGCCCAATCAGTCTATTCCCCCTTACATCGCCCAATCAGTCTATTCCCCCTTCCATCGGCACAACAGTCTATTCCCCCTTACATCACACCAATCAGTCTATTCCCCTTACATCACCCCATCAAGTCTATTCCCTTACATACCAGTCAGTCTATTCCCCTTACATCACCCAGTCTATTCCCCCTTACATCGCCCAATCAGTCTATTCCCCCTTACATACCATCAAGTCTATTCCCCTTACATCACCCAGTCAAGTCTTCCCCCTTACATCACCAGTCTATTCCCCCTTACATCACCCAATCAGCTAATCCCCTACATCACCTAACCAATCAATCTATTCCCCTTATATCACCCAATCACTCTATCCCCCTTACATCACCCAACCAATCAGTCTATTCACCCTTATATCACTCAATCAGTCTATTCGCCCCTTTTTCACCTATAAGTCTATTCACCCTTAATCCCCCAGTCTACTCCATATATACACCCAATATGGCTAATCCCCCTTATATCACAAGTCTAATCCCCCTTAAATCACCCCATCCGTCTATTTCCTATATTACACAATCTGTCTAATTCCCCACCTAAACAGCCTATTCACCCTTACATCACCCAGTTCTACCCCTATATATATTGGCGAACTGAACACGATTATAAAACTTGGATAACCGGTGACCTGGTGTAATACAAGTCCCATGTACCTCTATTTCATGGTCTTTGGCTGTACAATATAAACTTGTTTCTGTACCACACCAGACTTTCTCATGCACCACAGTCATGCGCGGATTGAATGTGAGGACGTCCAAAATCAAGTAGATGATAGTTGGAAAGATCCACGTCCATCTGATAGTAAAAGGAAGGTAAAGAAAGGGGAAGCAAAGACAACTTTAAAGACACAGCGAATATCGGATCTCTAGAGGATTTCAAGGAAATGTTTCAAAATGTAACGTACTGCCAAATCTATGTCCGATATATGTTTGTTCGGGGTTGATAGCGCAAGGTGGGCATGAACAGGTTGGTAGAATATCTGGTTATCATACAACACAGACAATGCAATACAGGAAGAGATGCAGGAAAATATAACACCGCAAAATGATTGGTGGCACAGACTTCTGTCCAGAGGGGACCAAATAAAAAGTAGAGAAATGTTGCACGTTGTTATTTTGGCAATAATCCCTCTTTAAAAATCCTTATTTAACGTACTAGAATTAAAGGGAATCTTAACTGGAAAAAAAAAAACATTTTTCAAATTGCCCATTACGGGAAACGTTTAAATCTCCCTAGCACCGTACCGTTATTAGCGTTATATAGATGACAATGTTATCTTTACCAGCTATAAAAATAAAATATTAATTGGTAACACGACTGCTTTCACTTTAAACTATAACCATAAAACACAATATTATACAGAGAATGACCGTAACTGGATTCAGTACGGTCTGAAACTTCGTACCCCCGTTAGACAATTGTCACATGATAAAGCCGACAAACGACATAGCATGATGATCGTGCGTTAAGTACAATTAACGACCAATAAAGACTATTCTTTTGAACGTCCGCCTTGCCGGATTCTTTCCGACGATTATCGTGCTTACAGAATCGTTAGATTATCGTTAGCTGTAATGTACAATGGAAAGAAATGTGCATGCGTTATACAAAGGTAACCGCTCGTTTTAAATACACGCTTTAAACTATCTACCACTATTCTCCGTGTACAAACGTAATATGCACAGGCGTCGTTGGTGTGTACAGTATAACGACATGTTCAAAAAACAAGTCTAATGGTGTGCTAAGCTTAAGGAACAGAGTATGGCAACTCCCACCCACAGAAATATATGAGAATTTAAAAATTTATATGTAAAATATGTTATTCCCTTTACAATGTCACTTTACCCATTAGGCTAGAAAAAGGGTCAAAGTCAAAGATGAAATGTTCCAATAAATTACGTTTATAGGCCTGGTTATTAAATATGTAGAATTAGTAGCAACCAGTCGCATACTGGGGATAGCCAGCATGCCCCTTATTGGACTATATCCACTCATCCATCCATCCATCCATATCTATCAATCTATCCATCATCTATCCATCATCTATCCTCCATCCATCATCTATCCATCTATCTATCCATCTATCTATCTATCTATATCATCTATCTATCATCTATATATATATACACGTCTATATATAGTTATGTCTATGGGGATTTTATTACCAAGTCTGTATACCCTGAGCCACACCTCATACCTACCAATCCTCGATGGAAGATAGCCAGTGTCCCATCAGCCAATGCAACTAATACTATTCCTTTCACGTGCTGGAAAGAAAGGCGAAATGTTAGTTATTCGTTCCACGTGATCCAACATGATTCACATTAGGGAAATATGTGTTGATGTCCAAAGCCTGGCGTACATGGGTTGGCATTACCAAAGGTTTGAAAGAGAATATTGAGCCATGTATGGATGTCTGTTCGACAGACTGCCCACAGACTATTTTCCACAATCCCACCAGCCACACTCAGCAGATAGATGTTGCAAGATGGTGAAGTCTGATTGGAAATCCTGATTGAGTTACAAACATGAAGCTCGATTGGCTGCAGCAATTGCAAAAGTATGGCCGGCTTAAGATACACAAATATATTATCCAAAATACCACAAAAAAGCTCATGAAAACAATGGGTAAGTCAGGCAGGAATCTGTTTACGGGTTCTTAAAGTGAAGAACACCCCAAAATCTATTGATTGCTAAAAGGGAAAATCCAAATTCCTTACACAATGCTGAGAATGGAATCTTTAGCTTTATATTCAGGAGACATTTCTTCCACTGTGCGACGGATGAATGGACGTTACAGACTGAAAGGAAGAGAGAAGATAACGGGACAAGGTATAAATAAAACAAAACTCACTCCCTCTCTAGATAATATATATTTCATTTATCCATTACAATGGGAGATCATCGTATTTTATCTATTACACGCGGACCAACATTAGAATCCATTACCTTAAGGGGAATACTAAAATATACAAAGGCTTTCCAAGTTTTTTCTTCTTCAAGTCTTAAGGGATGTCCACGTGTCCTCTGACATGTTCATTGGTGAACAATGCCCCAGATAGTTTATGTATGGCCCGTTAATGTATTTTACACAGTAATCATATCCCCCACGCAAGCGCCTTTATCCAGCGTACATAATTGTAACTTTTCCAGTCTCTCTTCATATTCAAGCTCCCCAATCCCCTTATTAATTTAGTGTGCCCTTCTCTGAAACCTTTCCATTTCAAAGATGTCCTTTTTGTACACAGGATTCCAACATTGCACTGCATATTCAAATGAGGCCTTACCAAGCTTGTAAAGAGGGAGAATTACATTTTCCTCCTTGAATCCATACCTCGCTTTATACAAGACAATACCATGCTGGCTCTGGCTGTTGCCGCCTGGCACTGCTTGCTACCTTTAAGTTTGTTATCCACCAAAACTCCAAGATCCCTTTCCAACAGGGATTCACTTAAAAATCCTTGTGCTACTTATACTATAAATGGCTCTGTGTTAAGTCCAAAATGCATCACCCTCCATTTTCAACATTGAATCTCATCTGCCATTAGCAGCCCAATGTGACAATCTATCTAGACAAAGGGAAACTGTCCGTACCTGCCCCCAATGATATATTTTACACTTTATTACCTGCATTACTGACCAGGTATTTAAGGATAATTGTTGTCATTCTGGCAAAGGTAGCCGCCCCCTCCCTCCATGCTGTCAGAGTTGTGACATCACAGCCCATGATTGACAGCCGTTTCCTCCGTTGCCTTCTTCTGTGCACATGTTCAAGTTCCTAAAGCTCATTAAGCAGGCAACAACCTCGCCAGAAAGGGAGTGAACGGGGCGATCACTTAGTGACAGAATGGCTTACAAAACGTAACCAGTGACTAACTCACAACTATCGATATACACAAAATGGCTTTTGTAGTCGAACCCAACACTGGACAGAGCTGCAGACTGGTTGGTTTTACTTACTATCCATTCTGAGCCCGAGCCACATTGTGGGTAACAAGCTGTTCATTTTCTGTGTCTCTTCCCCCTATCAGATCCTGATCGGTTGGAAGGTGGCAATGCGTCTTTGTACAAGTCCGAATCGTTGCTAGTGTAAAAAAAACGAAACGCGGGGATGGGTTAGATCAGGCAGTTGGGTGTTCCAGAACCTCCCGTTTGTGTAGGACAGGCCCACAATTCTTACCTGGGTGATAGCCTGAAGTGTCTCTGTTTTGTTCTGTGCCCCCAGTGGATCAGTGAAGACGTGCTCTGTTATAAATTCTGTTTGAGAAATGTCAGCAAGGTGTCCGTAGAGGTCGCACCGACGTCAGGTCTCGGTTGCTTCTTCGGCAGTCGCCACGTTTTCATCCAAATCCTGGACTGCGGAATGCGGATCTGCAATCATGCGACACGGACACAGGTGTGTGATGCACAGTTAAGATCAATGAGCCCTGTGGGCTCATGGACATCCCAATAAAATCTAGGTGAGTTACAAATATCTGAAGTATCTTACGTTGTTACTGATGTCTAAAAAGAGGAATTAGTAGAGGAAACCAGTAAATATCCACACCTGCATTGCTTTCAACCTCGACCATCACAACACTTGTCGGTACAGCAGAGATCTCAGAGTCATCCGAGTGGCTCCTCCCACTGACGCCTGTCAAACCTGGTCTCCGCCCCCGAGGAGCCACTGCTCACTAGACTCTTCTGATAAGGAAGATTTATCATTCTGGGATGTTTCAGGTTCGGGCTTTAAGGATTCTCCTGAGGGATAATCTGTTTCCATAGCACCGGAGATTATCACATTGAAGATTTATTCATTATACTGTACCATTAGAACTGGAAACAACACTAATATTTATGTTGGTTCAACAACGTCTTATGTTAAAGTTCATGGGGCTTTGCTTAAACTAGACACACAGCCACCTTACCTGGGACACTCGCAATACACAGGACGGGGAGTTACAGACAATTAAAACTATCCAGCATCTTTCCTGGGTCATTGGCATCTACAATGATGACTTTAGTAGAGGAATGTGTACTAGTGCAGATCCACACCAAGCTGGATTAATCATCCTGGTGCCTAGTTCTCTTTGCTGTACCTGCAGGATGGAGGAAGAGAGAAGCATGAATTATCCTAAGTACATACATACAGGTACCATGTTCTCGTATGTAACTTGTATGTAACTTTGTATAACTTCCGTGGGGGATGACGGGAATCGTTATTTTATATAAACAATATCCAAAAGTGTGCCACGGTTCACCGTTAGCATGTAACAGTAACAATATAACAACATCCATCTATAAGGCTGACAACCAAACTCATCTAAACAACACTTTTCAAAGCCTCTGTCTGACCCAGCACACGTTTCCCAGTAACGGACCGGAACATGTCTGGTACTTGCCTAGCATAGCGAGTGGAAAACACAGAAGAAACATTGTACACACGTGAGCAGATCGAACGTTACCTTGAGCTCCTGTTCAGTTTCTCTAAACTGCTGAGAGTCACTCGGGTTTCTGGTCATCTCGTTCCGCTCCAGGAACATCGCTGTAGAATACGCTGGCGCCAAGATTGAGCCTCCATCTCGCGTCTTACCACCAGAAAGGGTGACTCCCACAGCACACCATAACTGGAAAAATAGAAGCACACGGTAATGTAATGTAATCGAATTATCAGTATTGATACAAAGTTCCGCTAATGTTTCTCTATTTGCCACGACACCGCGATGATACGGCATTTGCCGACATTAACGTGTAAAGGAGACATTACCTTCATAGATTATCTTCTTCATCCAACGGCCCGTAGGTAAACTGGGACAGGAAGATTTCTCATTCTGTTTTCATTTCGACTTTCATTTGTTACCAATGTATTAAAAAATAATAAAATAACATTAGTGTGCAAGTTTTTATTCCCCGTACAAGTTCCTCTATACCTTAGCTAACATACACCGTGCCTTATGAGTAGTGGTAGATAGAAACACGTTATAGTTATAACAATACACAGTGTCATAGTAGTAGAGGATGATATAACACTGTTATAGTTATAACAATACACCGTGTCATTATGTAGTAGATGGTAGATATAACACATGTTTAGTATAACAATACACCGTGTCATTAGTAGTAGAGGTAGATTACACGGTATAGTTATAACAATACACGTGTCATTAGTAGTAGATGGCGGATAGATATAACACTGCTATAGTTATAACAATACACCGTGTCATTATGTAGTGAGATGGTAGATATAACACTGTTATAGTTATACAATACACCGTGTCATTAGGTGAGATGTAGAATAAACACCGCTATAGTTATAAACATACACGTGTCATTATGTAGTAGACGGTAGATATAACAACGCTATAGTTATAACATACACCGTGTCATTATGTAGTAGACGTAGATAAACACCGTTATAGTTATAACCAATAACCGTGTCATTATGTAGTAGATGGTAGATATAACACTGTAAGTTATAACAATACACTGTGTCTTATGTAGTAGATGGTAGATTAAACACCGCTTTAGTCTAACAATACACAGTGTCATATGTAGTAGACGGTAGATATAACACTGATATAGTTATACAATACACCGTGTGCATTAGTAGTAGATGGAATGTAGATATAAAACACTGCTATAGTATAAACATACACAGTGTCATTGTAGTAGATGGTAGATATAACACGTTATAGTTATAACAATACACGTGGTCATTATGTAGTAGATGGAGATTAAACACTGCTATGTTATAACAATACCGTGTCATTATGTAGTAGGTAGATATAACACTGATATAGTTATAACATACACCGTGTCATTAAGTAGTAGATGGATGATAGAATAACACTGCTATAGTTATAACAATACACCGTGTCATAGTAGTAGATGGTAGATATAACACTGTTATAGTTATAACAATACACCGTGTCATTATGTTGTAGATGGATGATAGATATAAAACACGATATAGTTATAACAATACACCGTGTCATTAGTAGTAGCGGTAGATATACACTGTTATAGTTGTATAACAATACACCGTTCATGATGTAGTAGATGGAGATAGATATAACACTGGCTATAATAACAAACACCGTGTCATTATGTAGTAGATGGTAGATATAAACACGCGTAGTTATAACAATACACCGTGTCATTATGTAGTAGATGGTAGATATAACACCGCTATAGTTAAAAATACCGTGTCATTATGTAGTAGATGGAGTGATATAACACCGCTATAGTTATACAATACACCGTGTACTAGTAGTAGATGGATAACACCGTTAGTTAACAATACACAGTGTCATTATGTAGGAGATGGTAGATATAACCTGTTATAGTATAAACAATACACCGTGTCATTATGTAGTAGATGGTAGATATACCACCGCTATAGTTATAACAAACACCGGTCATTATGTGGTAGATGGTAGATATACACCCGCTATAGGTTATAACAATACACCGTGTTCATTCTTGGTAGTAGGGTTAGATATACACTGTATAGGTTAACAATACACGTGTCTTATGTGTGATGGGAGATATCCACGCATAGTTATAACACTACCCGTGCATTATGTAGTAGATGGATGTAGATATAAAACACGCTATAGTTATAACAATACACCGTGTCATTATGTGTAGTGGATGGTAGATATAACCCATGCTAATAGTTATAAAAATACACCATGTTCATTATGTAGTAGATGGATTAGTTATAAACACCGCTATAGTTATAACAATACACGTGTCATTATGTAGTAGAGGTAGATATAACCCGCTATAGTTATAAACAATACACCGTTTCATATGTAGTAGATGGTAGATATAACACCGCTATAGTTATAACAATACACCTTGTCATTATGTAGTAGATGGTAGATATAACACGTTATAGTTTATACAATACACCGTGTCATGTAGTGATGGATGTAGAATAACACCGCTATAGTTATAACAATACCCGTTGTCATTATGTAGTAGATGGTAGATATAACACAGCTATAGTTATAACCATACACCGTGTCATATGTAGTAGATGGTAGATATAACACCGCTATAGTTATAACAATAAACCGTGTCATTATGTAGTAGATGGTAGATATAACAACGTTATAGCTATAACAATACACCGTGTCATTATGTAGTAGATGGTGGTAGATATAACACCGCTATAGTTATAACAATACACCGTGTGTATTATGTAGTAGATGGTAGATATACACAGCTATAGTTATAACAATACACCGTGTCATATGTAAGTGATGTAGATATAACACGTTATAGTATAACAATACACCGTGTCATTATGTAGTAGAGGTAGATATATAAACCGCTATAGTTATAACAATACACCGTGGTCATTAGTAGTAGATGGTAGTAGCATGGTAGATATAACACTGTTATAGTTATAACAATACACTGTGTCATATGTAGTAGACGGTAGAATAACACTGTATAGTTATAACAAACACGGTGTCATTATGTAGTAGATGATTCAGATATAACACTGTTATAGTTTATAACAATACACCGTGGTCATTATGTAGTAGATGTAGATATAACACCGATAGTTAGGTAGATTAAACGTATATTTATAACAAACGCCGTGTCATTATGTAGTAGAGTGGTAGATATAACATGTTATAGTTATAACAATACACGTGTCATTATGTAGTAGATGGTAGATATAACACCGATAAGTTAAACAATACCCGTGTCATTATGGTAGATTGAGATAGATTATAACACTTATAGTTATAACAATACCACGTGTCATTATGTAGTGATGGTGATAGAATAACACCTTATTTAGTTTATAACAATACCCGTGTCATTATGTCGTAGATGGTTAGATATACACCGTTTATAGTTATAACAATACACCGTGTCATTATGTAGTAGATTGGTAGAATACCACGTTATAGTTATAACATACCAGTGTCATTATGTAGTAGATGGATGATAGAATAACAATGATAGTTATAACAATACACCGTGTCATTATGTAGTAGATGGTAGATATAAACTGTAATAGTTAGAATACACATGTTTCATTATCGAAGATATACACGTATCGTTATAACATACACAGGTTTATGTAGTAGAGGTGATAGATATAACAGCTATAGTTATAACTACCCGTGTCATTATGTAGTAGATGGTAGATATACACCTATAGTTATAAACAATACACCGTGTCATTATATGTAGTAGATGGAGATATAACACCGGTATAGTTTATAACAATACACCCGTTGTCATTATGTAGAGATGGAGTAGATATAACACGTATAGTTATAACAATACCACCGTGTCCTTATGTAGTAGATGGTTAGATATAACACGCTTAGTTAACAAATACACCGTGTCATAAGTAGTAGAGGTAGTAGATATAACACTGTATAGTTATAACAATACACCGTGTCATTATGAGTAGACGTAGATATAACACCGTCTATAGTTATAACAAATACCACGTGTCATATGTAGTAGATGAAGTAGATATACCACGCTATAGTGATTAAACAATACAAGTGTCATTATTGTAGTAGATGGTAGATATAACACTGTGCTATAGTTTAACACATACACAGTGTCATAGTAGTAGATGGTAGATTATAACACGTGTATAGTTATAATCAATACCACGTGTCATTTTGTAGTAGATGGTAGATATTAACACACGCTTAGTTATAACAATCACCGTGATTATGTAGTAGATGGTAGTATAAACGTATAGTTATAAACAATACACAGTGTCATTATGTAGTAGATGGTAGATATAACACAGTTAGTTATAACAATACCTGTAATGTGTAGTGGTGAGTATAACACCGGTTATAACAATACCAGTGTCATTATGTAGTAGGGTGAGTAGATGATAACACGTTATAGTTATGAGAACAATACACGGGTCATTATGTAGTAGATTGTAGATACTACACGCTATAGTTATAACAATACACACGTGTATATATTGTAGTAGATGGTTAGAATATAACACCGTTATAGTTTATAACAATACACCGTGTCATATGTAGTAGATGGTAGATAGTATAACACGGTTATAGTTATACCAATACCGTGTCATTATGTAGTAGAGGTAGATATAACTCGTTATAGTTAAACACTACACCGTGTCTTATGTAGTAGATGGTAGATATAACACTGTATAGTTATAACAATACACCGTGTCATTATGAGTGAGGATGTAGATATAACACCGGATAGTTAATAACAATACACCGTGTCATATGTAGTAGTGGTAGAGATAAACAGCCTATAGTATTAACAATACACCGTCGTATTATGTAGTAGTGGTAGATTAAACACGTTATAGTTATAACAATACACCGTGTCATTATGTAGTAGATGAGTATAAGTATAGTATAAACACCTGTTCATTAAGTTAGAAACAATAACGCAGTGTCATTAATGTAGAGATGGTAGATTAAACACTGTTATATGTTAGCTATCGTATGCCCGTTGTTCATTATGTTAACAATACAGGGTCTATGGTAGAGTGATATAACACTGTATAGTTATAACAATACACTGTGTCATTATGTAGTAGATGTGTAGATTAAACACTGCTTATAATTATAACAATACACCGTGTCATATGTAGTGATGTGTAGATATAACAACGTATGTTAACAATACACCGTGTCATATGTAGTAGATGGTTGATATAACACACTATAGTTATAACATACACCGTGTCATATGTAGTAGATGGTAGATATTAACCGCTATAGTTTATAACAATACACCGTGTCATTATGTAGTAGATGGTAGATATAACACGTTATAGTTCATAACAATACACGTGTCATTATGTAGTAGATGTTAGATTAACATAAGTTAGTTATAACAAACACCGTGATCATTATGTAGTAGATGGAGATATACCACCGCTATAGTTATAACACAACACGTGTCATGATGTAGTGATGGAGATATAACACCGCTATAGTTATAACAATACACCGTGTCATATGTAGGATGTAGATATAACGTTATAGTGATAACCAAACACCGTGTCATATGTAGTAGATGGTGATATAACACCAGATATAGTTATAACAATACACCGTGTCATTATGTAGTAGATGGTAGAGATAAACACGCTATAGTTATAAACAATACACCGTTGTCATATGTTAGTAATGATGGTGAGATATAACACGTGTATGTTAGAAACCAATACACCGGTTTATGTAGTAGATGGTAGATATAACACGCTTATAGTATAACAATAACCTGTCATTATGTAGCAGATGGTTAGAATTATAAACAACACTATAGTTTATAACAATACCGTGTCATTATGTAGTAGAGGTAGATTAACAGCTATAGTTAACAATACACCGTGTCTTATGTAGTAGATGGTAGAATAAACACCGTCTATAGTTATAACAATACACCGTGTCATTATGTAGTAGATGGTAGATATAACAGCTGTTTAGATTATACACTATATTACACCGTTGTCATTATGTAGAGAGGAGTAGATATAACACCGTATAGTTATAACAATACACGTGTCATTATTAGTAGATGATATAACACAGTATAGTTATAACAATACACGTGTCATTATGTAGTAGATGGTAGATATAACACCGCTATAGTTATAACAATACACAGTGTATTATGTAGTAGATGGTAGATATAACACTGTTATAGTCTATAACAATACACCGTGTCATTATGTAGTAGATGGTAGATATAACACCGTATATTATAAACAAACACCGTGTCATTTGTAGTAGATGGTAGATTAACACGCTATAGTTATAACAATACACCGTGTCATTATGTAGTAGATGGTGTAGATATAACACTGTTATAGTTTATAACAATACACCGTGTCACTTATGTAGTAGATGGTAGATTAACACGCATAGTTATAACAATACACCGTTGTCATTATGTATGAGATGGTAGTATAACAGCAAATCTACACGTATGTTATAACAATACACGTGTCATTATGTAGTAGAGGTTGAGATAACAGTTTATAGTATAAACAATACACCGTGTCATTAGTAGTAGATGTCAGATATAAACACGTTATAGTACTAACAATACACGTGTCATTTGTAGTAGATGGTAGATATCTAACACCCGCTATAGTTGGTAGATATAACACTGTTATAGTTATAAACAATACCCGGTCATTATGTAGTAGATGGTAGATATAACACTGTTATAGTTATAACAAACACTGTGTCATTAGGAGTAGGGTTAGATATAACACGATAGTTATAACAATACTCCGTGTCATTAGTAGTAGATGTAGATGGTAGATTAACACCGTAGTTATAACAATAACCTGTGTCATTATGTAGTAGATGGTAGATAATAACACGCTTATGTTATAACAATACCCGTGTCATTATGTAGTAGATGGTAGATATAACACCGTTATAGTTATAACAATACACCGTGGTCATTATGTAGTAGATGGTAGATTAGAACACGTTTAGTTATAACAATACACGTGTCATTAGTAGTAGATGGATGTAGATATAAACGCTTATTAGTTGTAAACCAATACACAGTGTCATTATGTGTAGATGGTAGATATAACACTGCTTATAGTTATAACAATACACCGTGTCATTATGTAGTAGATGGTAAGATATAACACCGTTATAGTTATAACAATACACGTGTCATTATGTAGTAGATGGATGTAGATATAAACACCGATATAGTTATAACACTAGCCGTGTCATTTATGTAGTAGATGGTAGATATAAACACCGTATAGTTATAAACAATACACGTGTCATTATGTTAGTAGAGTGGTAGATAATATAACACCGTTATAGTTATAACAATACACGTGTCATTATGTAGTAGATGGTAGATATAAACACCGTTATAGTTATAACAATACACCGTGCATTATGTAGAGATGGTAGATATAACACTGCTATAGTATAACAAATACACAGTGTATTATGTAGTAGATGGTTTAGATAGAAACACGCTATAGTTATAACCAATACACGTGTTCATTATGTAGTGAGGTAGAGATAACACCGTATGTTATAACAATACACCGTTGTATTATGTAGTAGATGGTTAGATATAACACGCGTGATAACAATAACCGTGTCATTATGTAGTAGAGGATAGATTAAACGCCTATAGTTAAAAAACCAATACACGTGTCTATGTAGTAGAGGTTGAGATATAACACCTGTATAGTATAACAATACACCGGTCATTATGTAGTAGACGGTAGATATAACACCGCTATAGTTTATAACAAATAACACGTGTCATATTGTAGTAGACTGGTAGATATAACCGCTATAGTTAAACAAACATGTGTCATAGTAGTAGATGGTAGATATAACACACGCTATAGTATAACAATACACAGTGCGTTATGTAGTAGATGGAGATAAACAGTTATAGTATCATACACCGTGTCATTTTGGAGCTGGGAGATATAACACCGCTATAGTTATAACAATACACACGTGTCATTATGTAGTAGATGGTAGATAAACACCGCTATAGTTATAACATAACACGTGTCATTTGTAGTAGATGGTGAGATATAACACCTATAGTTTTAACAATACACCGGTATTCGTAGTAGATGGTAGATTTAACACCGCGTTATAAAAATACACGTGTCATTAGTAGTAGAGGGTAGATATAACACTGTTATAGTTATAACAATACACCGTTGTCATTATGTAGTAGATGGTAGATATAACACGCTTATAGTTATAACAATACACGTTGTATATGTAGTAGATGGTAGATAAACACCGTTATAGTTATAACAATTAAACAGTGGCATTATGTAGTAGATGGTAGATAGATATAACACTGTTTATAGTTATAACAATACACGTGTCATTAGTAGTAGATGGTAGATTAACACCGTATAGTTTATAACAATACACCGTGTATTATGTAGTAGATGTGTAGAGTATAAACACTGTTATAGTTATAACAATACACGTGTCATTATGTAGTAGATGGATGATAGATATAACACTGATATAGTTAATAACAATACACGTTTGTATATGTAGTAGATGGTAGATATAACACGTTATAGTTATAACAAAACACCGTTGCATATGTAGTAGAGGTTAGATATAACACCGTATAGTTATTAACACTACCCGTGTCATTATGTAGTAGATGGTAGATTAACACCGCTATATGTTAAACAATTACAACGTGTCATTATGTAGTAGACGGT
The DNA here is from genome assembly GCA_019447015.1 of Hymenochirus boettgeri. Lineage (NCBI taxonomy): Eukaryota > Metazoa > Chordata > Amphibia > Anura > Pipidae > Hymenochirus > Hymenochirus boettgeri. Next base: position 5,705,047 of record CM033476.1, on the reverse strand, counting down.
TAGATATAAAACCGCGTATAGTAATAAACATAACCGTGTCTTGTGTGAGATGGTAGATATAACACTGTTATAGTTATAACAATACCACGTGTCATTATGTAGTAGATGGTAGATATAACACCGCTATAGTTATAACAATACACGTGTCATTATGTAGTAGATGGTAGAAATTATTAACAACCGTAGTTATAACAATACACAGTGTCATGTATGTAGTGATGGTAGATATAACACTGTATAGTTATAAACATACACAGTGTCATATTGTGTAGAGGGTAGATATAACATTATAGTTATAACAATACACCGTGTCATTATGTAGTAGATGGTAGATATAACACCGTTATAGTAAACAATACACCGTTTCATTATGTAGTAGAGATGTAGATATAACACGTTATGTAACAATACACCGTGTCATATGTAGTAGATGGTAGATATAACACCGTTATAGTTATAACAATACACAGTGTCATTATGTAGTAGATGGTAGATATAACACGTTATAGTTATAACAATACACAGTGTCATTATGTAGTAGATGGTAGATATAACACCTATAGTTATTAACCAATACACCGTGTCATTATGTAGTAGATGGAGTAGATAAACACGTATAGTTATAACAATACACCGTGTCATTATGTAGTAGATGGTAGATATAACAATGCTATAGTATAAACAATACACCGTGTCATATGTAGTAGATGGTAGATATAACACTGTATAGTTATAACAAACACGTGTCATTATGTAGTAGATGGTAGATATAAACACCGCTTATAGTTATAACAATACACCGTGTCATATGTAGTAGATGGTACATATAACACGCTATAGTTATAACAATACCCGTGTCATTAGTAGTAGCGAGTAGATATAAACATCGCTTAAGTTATAACAATACACTGTGTCATTATGTAGTAGGGTTTAGATATAACACTGTTATAGTTAACAAATACACCGTGTCATTATGTAGTGATGGTAATATAACACTGTATAGTATTAACAATTCACAGTGTCATTATGTGTAGTAGATGGTAATATAACACCGCTATAGTTTATAACAATACAAAGTGTCTATGTAGTAGACGGTTAGATATAACACAGCATGTTATAACAATACAGCGTGTCATTATGTAGTAGATGGTTAGAATAAAATGTTATAGTTATAACAATACACAGTGTCATTATGTAGTAGATGGTAGATATAACACTGTATAGTTATAACAATACACCGTGTCATTATGTAGTAGATGTAGATATAACACCGTTATAGTTATATAACAATACACGTGTCATTATGTAGTAGACGGTTAGATAACTACCGCTATAGTATAACAATACACCGTGTCATTGTAGTAGATGGTAGATATAACACTGTTTAGGTATAACAATACACCGTGTCATTATGTGTAGATGGTAGATATAACAAGCTATAGTTATAACAATACACCGTGTGTCATTATGTAGTAGATGGGATAGATATAACACCGATATGTTATACACATAACACGTGTCATTATGTGTAGAGGATGGTTAGATATAACACGCTATAGTTATAACAATACCCCAGTCATTATGTAGAGAGTGTAGTGATAAACACCGTTATGTTATAACAATACACCGTGTCTTATGTAGTAGAGGTTAGATATAACAACGTTATATTATACAATAACCGTGTCATTAGTAGTAGATGGTTGATAAACACCGTATAGTTATAACAATACACCGTTGTCATTAGTAGAGATGGTAGATATAACATGTTTAGTTATACAATACACCGTGTCATTATGTAGTAGATGGATGATAGATATAACACCGCTATAGTTATAACATACACCGTGTCATTATGTAGTGGTGTAGATATAACACAGCTATAGTTATAAACAATACACCGTGTCATTATGTAGTAGATGGTATATATAAACACCGTATAGTTATATAACAATACACCGTGTCATTATGTAGTAGATGGTAGATATAACACCTATAGCTATAACAAATACACGTGTCATTATGTGTAGATGGTGAGATAACACCGCGGTATAACAATACACCGTGTTCCATGTAGTGATGGTAGATATAACACAGCTATAGTTTAAATAAACCGTGTCATTAGTAGTAGATGGTAGATAAACACTGTTATAGTTATAACAATAAACCGCGCTGTATTATGTAGTCGATGGTAGATCACACGCTATAGTTATAACAATACACCGTGTCTATTAGAGGTGTAGATAACACCGCTTAGTGGTAGATATAACACTGTTATAGTTATAACAATACACCGTGTCATATGTAGTGAGGTAGATATAACACTGGTATAGTTATAACAAATACACACGTGTATTATGTGTATGATGAGAGATATTATAACACTGTCTATAGTTATAACAATACACCGTGTCATTATTAGTAGAGGTAGATATATATACACCGCTAGTAGTGGTAGATATAACACTGTTATAGTATAACAATACCGTGTCATATGTAGTAGATGGTAGATATAACACGTATAGTTACTATAACAATACACTGTGTCATTATGTAATAGTAGATGGTTAGATATAACACAGTATAAGTTATAACAATACACCGTGTTGTATATGTATAGATGGTAGATAACAACGTTATAGTTAACAATACACCGTGTCATTAGTAGTAGATGTAGACAAACCGTTATAGTTATAACAATACCCGTGTCTATGTAGTAGATGGTTAGATATAACACCGTTATAGTATTAAAACAATACACCGTTGTCATTATGTGAGAGATGGTAGAGATAACACGCTGATATGTTTATAACAATACACTGTGTCATTATGTAGAGATGGATGATAGATATAAACACTGTTATAGTTATAAACAATACAACCGTGTCATAGTGTAGATGGTAGATATAACACGGTATGTTAAAACAATACACCGTGTCATTATGTAGTAGATGGGTAGGGATAACACGTTAGTTAACAAATAACACGGTGTCATATGTAGTAGATGTGATGTTGATAGCTAACACCGTATAGTTATAAACAATACCGTGTCATTAGTAGTGAGGGGATATAACATGTTTTATTATAACAATACACCGTGTCATTAGTAGTAGATGGTAGATATACAACGGTTATAGTATAACATACAACGTGTGTCTTATGAGTAGATGGTAGATATAACACGCGTTATAGTTATACAAATACACCGTGTCATTAGTAGTAGATGGGATAGTATAACACTAGCTATAGTTATAACAATACACCGTGTTCATTGTAGTAGACGGTTGAGTAGATATAACACCGTTATAGTTATAACAATACACCGTGTCCTATGTAGTGATGGTGAGATATAACACTGCTATAGTTAATCGCCCAATCAGTCTATTCCCCCTTATATCGCCCAATCAGTCTATTCCCCCTTACATCACCCAGTCTCTTCACCCTTATATCACCCAGTTTATTCCCCCATTTATCACACAATCTGTCTAATCCCCCTTATATCACCCAAACACCAAAGTTCAGCATTTAACATATTTATGGTGTTGAATATACAAGACAAGCGAACGCCTTGAATGTACTTACTTTCAGTTAGAGGAATAGATATAATCACCCCGTTCCCCGTCCCCACCCATAGGCGATTGCAGGACACCATGAGCGCCGTTATCCGTACAAAGGAGAAACCGAGTTTTCCGGTCCCTAAGGGAGAGAAAGGCAGTTTCCATTCCACACGTGTAATTCTATAAGCAATAAAATCAAAGTTGAGAAAAGAAAACGGATCTATATTCATTGCTTTTCCTTTTATAACGGACAGTTACAGTAACAGCTCATTATAAGGCTATAAACAGTTCCTACCATCCCCGTGTCCAGAGAATAACACATTGGGCGGATTACACCAATAGACAGATAAGGAATGTTACGGTACGAATAGTAACTTCTAATTTACCCAGCATTTTACTGACATACGGCTCGATGTCTACATCTTGCAGGTGCTGGTACGTATGCGCGTGGTACAGTCGAAGAGTTGAATCCAAACGGATAGAAACCCACACGCCGTCCCCAACCCACGCCAACTGACGCACTTGGGACTCTTTCCTGGGATGGGCATCAAACGATTTCTATTCAAACAGAAGTAAAAAACGCTTTAAGGAATCGACGAATTACACTGTAGCACTTCCTGTGTTTAAAGTCGGTTTAACCCATTTACAAAGGCAAACGCAAGATTTCACACGCCTCCTTTTCCCCAAATCATCCAACCACAAAGTTAATTTGTGTGAACCCAATCAAATCTATTCCCCCTTCCATCGCCCAATCAGTCTATTCCCCCTTCCATCGCCCAATCAGTCTATTACCCCTTCCATCGCCCAATCAGTCTATTCCCCCTTCCATCGCCCAATCAGTCTAAGGGGGAAATAGACTTGGTGAGGTAAAAGGGGGAATAGACTTGGTATGTAAGGGGGAATAGACTTGATTGGGCGTGGAAGGGGAATAGACTGATTGGGCGTATGGAGGGGGAATTAACTGATTGGGCGATGAAGGGGGAATAGACTGATTGGGTGATGTAAGGGGGAATAGACTGTTGGGCTATGGAAGGGGGAATAGACTGATGGGCGATGGAAGGGGGAATAGACTGATTGGGCGATGGAAGGGAATAGACTGATGGGGCTGATGGAAGGGGGATAGACTGATTGGGCGATGGAAGGGGGAATAGACTGATTGGGCGATGGGAATGGGGAATAGACTGATTGGGCGATGGAAGGGGGAATAGACTGATTGAGGGCGATGGAAAGGGGGAATAGACTGTTGGGCGATGGAAGGGGAATAACTGATTGGGCGATGGAAGGGGAATGACGATTGGGCTGTGAGGGGGAATAGACGATTGGGCGTGGAAGGGGGAATAGACTGATTGGGCGATGGGAAGGGGGAATAGAAATGATTGGGCTGGAAGGGGGAATAGACTGATTGGGCGATGGAAGGGGAATAGACTTATTGGTCGATGGAAGGGGGAATAGACTGATTGGGCGATGGAAGGGGGAATAGACTGATTGGGCGATGGAAGGGTAATAGACGGATTGGGCGATGAAGGGGAATACTGATTGGGCGATGAAGGGGAATAGATTTGATTGGGTTCACACAAATTAACTTTGTGGTTGGATATTTGGGGAAAAGGAGGCGTGTGAAATCTTGCGTTTGCCTTTGTAAATGGGTTAAACCGACTTTAAACACAGGAAGTGCTACATGGTAATTCGTCGATTCCTTAAAGCGTTTTTTACTTCTGTTTGAATAGAAATCGTTTGATGCCACCCAGGAAGAGTCCCAAGTGCGTCAGTTGGCGTGGGTTGGGGACGGCGTGTGGTTTCTATCCGTTTGGATTCAACTCTTCGACTGTACCACGCGCATACGTACCGCACCTGCAAGATGTAGACATCGAGCCGTATGTCAGTAAAATGCTGGGTAAATTAGAAGTTACTATTCGTACCGTAAACTTCCTTATCTGTCTATTGGTGTAATCCGCCCAATGTGTTATTCTCTGGACACGGGGATGGTAGGAACTGTTTATAGCCTTATATAGCTGTTACTGTACTGTCCGTTATAAAAGGAAAAGCAATGAATATAGATCCGTTTTCTTTTCTCAACTTTGATTTTATTGCTTATAGAATTACACGTGTGGAATGGAAACTGCCTTTCTCTCCCCCTTAGGGACCGGAAAACTCGGTTTTCTCCTTTGTACGGATAACGGCGCTCATGGTGTCCCTGCAATCGCCTATGGGTGGGGACGGGGAACGGGGTGATTATATCTATTCCTCTAACTGAAAGTAATACATTCAAGGCGTTCGCTTGTCTTGTATATTCAACACCATAATATGTTAAATGCTGAACTTTGGTGTTTGGGTGATATAAGGGATTAGACAGATTGTGTGATAAATGGGGAATAAACTGGGTGATATAAGGGTGAGAACTGGGTGATGTAAGGGGGAATAGACTGGATTGGGCGATATAAGGGGAATAGACTGATTGGGCGATATAAGGGGGAATAGACTGATTGGGCGATATAAGGGGGAATAGACTGATTGGGCGATATAAGGGGAATAGACAGATTGGTGGCGATGGAAGGGGGAAAGACTGATTGGGCGATGGAAGGGGGAATAGACTGATTGGGCGATGGAAGGGGGATATGAGTGATTGGGTGATATAAGGGGGAATAGACTGATTGGGCGATGGAAGGGGAATAGACTGATTGGGCGTGGAAGGGGGATAGACGTTGGGCGATGGAAGGGGGAATAGACTGATTGGCGATGGAAGGGAATAGACTGATTGGGCGATGGAAGGGGGAATAGACTGATTGGGCGATGGAAGGGGGAATAGACTGATTGGGCGATGGAAGGAGGAATAGACTGATTGGGCGATGGAAGGCGGAATAGATTGATTGGGCGATGGAAGGGGGAATAGACTGATTGGGCGATGGAAGGAGGAATAGACTGATGATTGCGATGGAAGGGGGATAGACTGATTGGGCATGGAAGGGGGAATAGACTGATTGGGCGATGGAAGGGGGAATAGACTGATTGGGCGATGGAAGGGGGAATAGACTGATTGGGCGATGGAAGGGGGAATGACTACCCTGGAAGGGGGAATAGACTTGATTGGGCGATGGAAGGGGGAATAGACTGATTGGTCGAGTGAAGGGGGAGACTGATTGGCGATGGAAGGGGGAATAGACTGATTGGGCGATAGAAGGGGGAATAGACTGATTGGGTGATGGAAGGGGAATAATGACATATTCCAATGTCCCTAATTATTGGGCAGACACAAACATACAAATTGTATGGCCTTGAGCTGCAGTTTAAATGAACATACAGACTTGTAAGTGACTTGATGGAGTAATGGTGAGTATTATCATGTTATCCACTATAACCTCTATAAACCAAGGTTTAGAGCTCTATACGGGGTAATATAAGACACCACCATATTTCCCGAATCTCTGGGTAACTGGGCTGCAGGGAGCCTTACTGACCTCTAGCCAGACTGGTTTGGATGGGAATTTGCACAATTAAATGTTGTAAAAGTTTCATTAGTGATTGGTGATTCTCTTTAATGTCCCATCCACCCCCTCCCCTTATTTTCTCACCCTAGCCATAATTCTGCACCAAGGTCGGTTACTTGGGTTGAGGGGTAAGTCCAGACATGTGACCAGATCAGTTTTCCTTCAGGCTTTCAGTAGCCACTTCTTTTTGGCTTGTAGATTCCCCCTCTCCCCCCTTTTGTTGCACCCAAGTGTCTTTACCTAAAGGGCCCCTAATTGCAGTCAATTGTTGGCGTTTAGCCCCTCCCCCTTGCGTCCGCTGCAGCTAATCTCCTGTGCTATCTCTGCTCCACTATTCCCATGTTAAACCCCATAGATTGCTTCTCCTTCCTGCACACGACTGCTTTACTGCCCTGAACTTTCCCTCTTACACTGGATGTGTCTTGCTAATCTAGCAGTGTAGGAACTGCCATAGTGTTTTCCCCCCAAGAAAGTATAGTAAGTGGTGTAACAAGCCGCACGCGCAGACATACTTCTTATGGGTGGGAGCTGCCATGTTGTTCTATGGAAAGGTTTACCTTACTGCCCTCATGGACCATTCTTTACCTGCGTATTTTATATTGTGGGAGTTGCCAACTGCATCCCCGTCCAGTAACAATTCTCATCTCTAGTTATTTGAAAGATGATTCATTTGCACAGGGAAAGTTCAGAGTAGACATGTGACTGAACCAATGAAATCCTTACAACAATGTCCATGGATTAGGATAGTGTAATGGTGAAACCACGGGATGGGCACCAGGACTTTTAAAACCCTAACACCGACAACTACAATACGGCAATCGCAATCCCATAATGATTGATTATGGCTGTGTTTCACACTGCAACATACAAATAATCCCATGGAATGTAACTGCATTTGTTGTTTTTATATCACCTTTGTATTTGTGAGCGTTTTTTCGCATTTTGTGGTACATTTGGATGCAGTTTTTTCACAGCATAGAAAGTAGTGTGACGTTGAGTGTGTTATCTCACTATATAGAAACACAGTAGTGTGACATTGAGTGTTATCTCACTACATAGAAACACAGTAGTGTGACGTTGAGTGTGTTCTCACTATATAGAAACACAGTAGTGTGACATTGAGTGTTATCTCACTACATAAAACCACGTGTGGACGTGAGTGTGTTATCTCACTATATAGAAACACAGTAGTGTGACATTGATGTTTATCTCACTACATAGAAACACAGTAGTGTGACGTTGAGTGTGTTCTCACTATATAGAAACACAGTAGTGTGACATTGAGTGTTATCTCACTACATAGAAACACAGTAGTGTGACGTTGAGTGTGTTATCTTCCTCAAACTAATCTAATAGGAAACACATATGTGAACATTTTTTGAAGGTGTTTTTTGTTCATCCTCACTACAAATTAGTAAACACCGTTTAAAAATGTGACCATTGAGGTGGGTGGTTTATCTCACTAATATAGAAACACAGTAATGGGTTGGACAAAAATTTGGAAGGTGTTTTTTTTTTAATCCTCAACTACATAGCAAAACCCACAGTAGTGGTGACGTTTTGAAGTTGTTTGTTTTGTCCCTCACTATATAGGAAAAACAAGTTGTGGGGGTTTGGACAATGATTGTTTTTTTTTATCTCACTACATAGAACACAGTTAAGTTTGAAAGGACCGTTGAGTGGGGTGTTTTTTTCTCACTATAGAAACACATTTTTAGTGGTGACTTGAGTTTTTTTCTTTCTCAACTAACCAATAGAAACACACGTAATGTTGGGACCGTGTGAGTTGGTGGTGGGTTTTCTCACTATTAATTAAAACAACAGTGTGGTGACATTGGAAAGTGTGTTTTCCCCACTACAATAGAAAAAAAACACAGTAAGTGTGGGACATTGAGGTGTTTTTTTAATCTCACTAATATAGAAAAACACAGTAGTGGGGGGTAACATTTGAGTGTTTTTATCTCCACTAACATAAAACAATAGTTTTAGTGGTGACATTGTTGATGGGTTATTCTCCACTATATTACAAACACAGTTAAGTGTGGGAACGGTTTTTTTTGAGTTTGGGGTTTATCCGCCAACTACAAATAAGAAACAACATGTATGTTGACGTTTGATTGTGTGGTTTTTTTTTCTCACTAAATATTAGAAACCACATACAAGTGTGAAACATTGGAGTTGTGGGTTTATCTCACTACATAAAACCCAAGTAAGTGGTGGGACATTGGAGTGTGGGTTTTTTTTTTAATCCTCTCAAACTATAATGAAACACAAGGTAAGTGTGACCATTGGAAGGTGGGGGGTGTTTTTTTTTGTGTGTATCTTCAACTACATAAAGAAAACATTGTAAGTGGGTGGACATTGAGTGGGTTTTTTTTATCTCAACATAATAGAAAAAAAACACAGTATTGGGGTGGGGACCTTTTGAAGTTGTGTTTTGAATCCTTCACTATATAGAAACACCAGTAACAAGTGTTGAAACATTTTGGGGTGGGTTGTTATCTCACCTACCATCGAAACAATATAGTGGTGGGACAGTGGAGTTGTGTTGTGTTTTAAAATCCTCCAACTTATAATAGAAAACACGTAAGTTGTTGGACATTGGAGTGTTTTTTATCTTTCACTAACAAAATTAGAAACATAGTCAGTGGTGACATTGAAATTGGGGTTTTATTCTTAACTTAAAATAGAAACAAACGTAAAGTTGGTGACCCCATTGAAGTGTTTATCTCACTATAATAGAAAACAACAGTAGGTGAACATTGAAAGTGGGGTTTATCTCAACTATATAAAAACCCAGTAAGTGTGGGGTACGTTTTTTGTTGTGTTTTATCCTTTCACTACATAAAACAACGTAAGTTGTGACATTGAGTGTGTTTTATCTTCAACTACAATAGAAACACAGTAGTGTGGGTGACGGTGGGGTTATCTTTCACTAAATATAAGAAAACATAGTAGTGATGGAACAAATTGATTTTTAAATTATCTCCAACTATAATAGAAAACACAGTAAGTGTGACCATTGAGTGGTGTTTCTGCACTAAAATTAGAAACATAGTTTAGTGTGAAAACATTTGTTTTTTGTTTATCTCACTATATAAAAACAACAGTAAAAGTGTGTACCATTGAAGGTTGTTAATCTCACTACATGAAAACACAGTATTTTTTTGTGGACGTTTTTTTTTGAAAGTGTGGGGGTTATCTCAACTATATAAAGAAAACACAGTATTGTGGAATTAAGTGTGGTGTTTTTTATTACTACATTAGAAACACAAGTAGTGGGGTACTTTTGAAAAAAGTGTGGGGGGGGTGGTTTTCAACTTCTCAAACATATAAGAACCAAAGTAAAAAAGTGTGGGGACATATGTTTATCCCCTCACTATATAGAAACACAGTAGTGGGTGGGGACATTGAGTTGTGTTTTTTTTTTCTCACTACATAGAAACAATAGTAAGTGTAAACATTGTGTGGTTGTTTTTCTCAACTACATAGAAACCACAAGTTAATTGTGGGGACATTAAAGTGGGTTTTTTTATCCTCACACATAGAAAAACACAAGTAAAGTGGTGGACATTGAGTGTTTATCTCCACTATAATAGAAACAAGTAGTTGGTTGGACCTTTTGAAGTTGGTTTGTTATCCTTCACTACAACTAGAAACACAGTCATTGGGTTGGACATTTGGAGTGTTTTCTCACCTACATAAAAACACAGTCAGTGTGACACTTTGATTGTTTTTACCTTTTCCCTAAATAATATAAAACACAGTAGTGTGGGAACATTGGAGTGGTGTTTTTTAATCTCACTTATAAATGAAACAACAGTAAGTGGGGTGGGACATTTGATGGGGGTGTTTTACTCCCTACATGAAACAATCGTAATGTGGGACCATTGATTGTTAACTCTCACTTTATATAGAAACCAGTAAATGTGGGGTTGACATTGGATGGGTGGTTTTTATCTTCACTACATAAGAAACATAGTAGTGTTTGACATTGGAAATGGTTTTTTTTCCTCACTAAAATAGAAACCCAAGTAAACAGTGGTGGGGACATTGGAGTGGTTTTTATCTTCACTATATAGTGAAAACAATTAGTGGTGACATTATGTTTTTTTTTATCTTCAAAACTATGAATAGAACACAAGGTAAGGTTGGTGGAAACCCGTTTTTTTGTTTTCTCCCACTACCAAATACAACACAGAGTTGTTTAATTGGAAGTGTTGTTTAATCTCACGACATAGAAAACACAGTTGTGTGACGTTGGTGTTAATCTTTTCACTAAATAATAGAAAACAAATAGTTGTGACCCTTGGAGTGGGGGTAAATTTATCTCTCTCACTATATTAGAAACACAGTAAAGTGGTGGACATTGAAGTTTGGTGTTTTCCTCCACTACATATAAACAAATAGTATGTGGCACATGGTTGTTTATCCCCTCACTTAGTTTAGAAACAACGTAAATGGGGGGTGGGACATTGAAGTGGTTTTTTATCTCAAACTACATAGAAACACAGTATGGTGGACGTTGAAAGTTGTTGGGTGTTTTAGCTCCAACTATATTAGAAAAACACAGTTTAGTGTTGGACATTGATGTGTTTAATCTCAACCTACATACGAACACCAAGTCAGTGTGGGACATTTGAGTGGTTTTTTATCTCCAACTATATAACGAAAACCACAGTTAATGGTGGGACTTGTGAGTGTTTTTATCTCACTATATAGAAAACAACAACATTAGGTGCCCCTTGAGTGTGATTTTTTTTGTTCCCCTCACTACAATTAAGAAACATAGTTAGTGTTGACTGGGTTGTGGTTTTTTTATCTTTCGCACCATAGAACACACGTACAAAAGTGTGACATGGAGTTGGTTATCCCCTCACTAACAACTAGAAACACAGTGTGTGACATTGAGTTTTTTTTCATGCTGTTCAAAACCTAAGATTAAAAACTACTCGCCCCTCCGCCCTTTTATCTCTGTGTATTCCTGTGAAAAAAAACATTCGTGTGGTGTTTTATCCTCAACTACATAAAAACACCGTAGGAGGTGACTTGAGGTGGTGTTTATCATGAAAACTACATAGAAACCACAGTAAGTGGACCGTGTTGGGGTTTTTATCTCAACTACATAAAACACAGGTAAGTGTGACATTTGAATGTGTTATCCTCACTTATAACAAAACACAATAAATGGGGTTGACATTTGAGTTGTTTTTTTTATCTCAACTATTAGGAAACACAGTAAAGTTGTGACAATTGGAGTGGTGTTATCTCAACTATAATAGGAAAACCACAAGTGAAAAAACTTGGTGTGACATTGGAAGTTTGTTTATCCTTTCCACTACAATAAGAACATAGTAGTGTTTGGACCCATTTGAGTGGTTTATCTCACTATAAAGAACACGTAAAGTTGTGTGGGGACATTGAGTGTTTTTATCTCAACTTTTATGAGAAAAAACAACTAAGTTTTTGGGACCTTGGATGTGGTTTTTATCTCCACTAAAATAAAACATCGTCAAAAATTGGTGGGACTGAGTGTTATCCTCACTTATAGAAAACACAGTAGTGGGTGTGCACATTGAGTGGGGGGTTCTCCTCACTATATAGAAACACAATTATTGGTGGACCATTGAAAGGGTGTTTTTTTATCTCACTACCAATAGAAAACATAGTAGTGGTGACATTGAGTTGTTTTTTAAATCTCACTAATTAAGAACACATTAGTTGGGTGGACTTAGTGTGTTATTCTTCCCCTATATATAAACACCGTAAAGTGTGACAATTTGAAGTTGTTTTATCCCTCACTCTATTAGGAAAACACAGTTAAGTTGTGACTTTTTTTTGTTGGTTGTTTTTGAGCTATTCTTCACCTAACCCCTAGAAACACAGAGTGTGGCCCAATTTGGAAGTGTGGTTTATCTCCACTACATAGAAAAACAACAAAGTAAGTGGTGACCGTGGGTGGGTTTATCCTCACCTATATAAGAACCATAGTAGTGTTTGGAACCCTTGGAAGTGTTATTATCTCACTATATAGAAAACACAAGTAAAGTGGGTTTTACATTTGATTGGGTTGTTCCCTCCACGACAGAAGAAAAACTTATATTGTGACGTGTGTGTTTTATCTCACACTATATAGAAACAACAGTAAGTTGGTGGGATCATTGGAAAGTGGGTTTTTTAATCTCACATAATAAAGAAACACAGAGTGGTGGACATTTGAGTTTTATCTCACATAAATAAACACAAGTAAGTTGGTGGACATTGGGAGGTTGGGTGGGGGGGTCTTCCACACAATAGAAACAGAGTAATGTGGGGACCATTTGTGTTTTTTATCTCACTACAAATAGGAAACAACATAGTGTGACCAAACATTGAAAGTGTTATCTCACTACACTAGAAAACACAGTATTGGTGACTTTTATTTTGTTTAAATCTTCCCCCTATCATAGAAAACACAGTAGTGGGTGACATTTGAGTGTGGGGTTTCTCAACAACATAGAAAAAAACCCAGTAGAAAGTGACAAAATTTGGTGGGGTTGGTTTTAAATCTCCCTACAATAGAAACACAGTAGTGGGGGTGAACCGTGTGTTTTTTTTTTATCTTCACTAAACATCTAAAACACAAAAGTGTACAATTTGAGTGTTTGTTTTGAGAATCTTTCAACTATATATAAACACCAGTAATGGTTTTGACATTGGAAGGTGTTTTTTTTTTTTTTTCGCACTTACACATAGAAAAAACACAAGTAAGTTTGGGGTGGGGACATTTGAAGTGGTGTTTCCTTCAACTTAGCATAGAAAACACAGTTAAGTTGGCCATTGGGAGTTGTGTTTTTATCTCCACTACAAGAAAACACAGTTAGTGGGGTGACATTTGAGTGTGTTTTCTCACACTAAATTAGAAACCACAGTAGTTGTGGAAACATTTGAAAAATGTTTTTTATCTCACTAACAATAGAAACAACCGTAAGTTTGACAATTGAGTTGGTGGTTTTTCTCACTACAAATAAAAACAATAGTATGTGACATTGAAGTGGGGGTGTTTTCTTCACTACATAAGAAACACATTAGTTGTGGAACGTTTGGGAGTGGTGGTTTTTTACAAATCCTCTCACTATATAGAACACAGTAGTGGGTGACGTTTGAAGTTGAGGTGTTTTATCCTCAACTACCAAAATAAAAACAATAGGGGGGTGGGGGTGGGAACGTTTGAGTGGGGTTTTTTATCTCCTACATAAGAAACACTTGTTAGTTGGTGAACGTTTGAGTGTGTTTTTACTCAACTAATATAGAAAACACATTTATTGTGGAAAACATTGGAAAAGTTTTGTGGTTGTTAATCTTCAACTACATAGAAACACAAAGTAAAAAAGTAGGGGGTGAACATTGAGGGGTGTTTTTAGCTTTTCCTCACTACATATAAAAACAACAGTAGTGTGACATGTGGAGTTGGGGTTACTTCTCACTACACAATAGAACCACCCGTAAAAATGTGAACGTTTGATTGTGTTATCTCCACTATATAGGAAAAACCAAACCAGTAGTGTGGACAATTGAGTGTTTTATCTCAACTCACAAAATAGAAAACAGTAAAGTGTGACCATTGAAAAGTGTGGGGTTTTAATCTCACTTAACATAGAAAAAAACACAAAACGTAAAGGTGGTGGACCTTTGATTGGTGTTTATTCCCTCACTTACATAGAAAACAATAGTAAAGTTTGGGGACAGTGAAGTGTTTTTTTTGTATCTCCACTACATAGACACACAAGTAGTGTAACATTGATTGTTTTTTATCTTCACTTACATATAGACACACATAGTGGGTGGACATTGAGTGTGTTAATCCTCACTTAACTAGAACCAACATAAAGTTTTTTTTGGACCCGTTGAAGTGGTGGTTTTTTATCTTCATCACTACATTAAGAAAACCAGTAGTTTGTTGGGGACGTTTGATTTGTTGTTAATCAATCTCACCTATCGATAAACCAACCGTCAAGTGGTGACATTGAGTGTGTTTTCCTGTGCACTACCATAGAACACAGTAAAGTGTGGACATTTGATGTTGTTATCTCAACCTACATAGAAACACATATTTGGGAACCGTTGAGGGTGTTTATCTCCACTACATTAGAAACACAGTAAAGTGGGTGAACAATTGATGTGTTTTTTTTTAATCTCCCTATATAAAAAACACATAGTGTGACGTTGGTTTTTTTTGTCACCCTCAACTACTAGGAAAACACAGTAAGTTTGGGTGACATTGAATGTTTTTTTTTATCCTCAACATACACCATCACTAACCTAGGAAACACAGTAAAAAGTGTTACGTTTGGTTGGTTTTTTCCTTCACTCATAGAAACACAGTAGTTGGGGTGACGTTTTTGAAGTTGGTCTTTTATCTCAACTTACAAACACTAGAAAACACAGTAAAAGTGGGTGACATTGAGTGTTTGTTTTTTATCCACCTCCCGTATATAAGAAAACACAGTAGTGGGGGTTGGACTTTTTTTTGTTTTTGGGGGTAATCTCACTACATACGAAACAAAGTAGTTTGGTGACCCAATTGAATGTGTATCTCACTAATTAATAAGAAACACAGTTTCAGTGTACGTTTTGTTGTTTTTTTTATCTCATCTCAACAATAGAAACACAGTAGTTTGTGACATTGTGGTGGTGGTTTTTTCTCACTAATAGAAACAACAGTTAGTGTTTTGAAACATTTGAGTGGGGTTGGTTTTATCCAATCAACTACATAGAAACCCAGTAAAGTGTGGGAACCCCGTTTTGAGTTGGGTTTATCTTCACTCACATAAAGAAAACCCGTAAGTGTTTGGACATTAGTGGTGTTTTTATCTCCCCTCTAAATAGATCCACAGTATTGTGGGTACATTTGGAAAGTGTGTTTTTTGTTTTATCTCACTACATCAGAAACACAGTAGTTTTGACTTGGAAGTTGTTTATCCCCACTATATAGAAAACCAAACACGTTCCGTGTGGAACCCATTGGGAGTTGTGGTTTTTATCTCAAACTACAAATAGAACCCCACAAGTTAGTTGTGACATTGAAGTTGTGGTTTATCGTCCAAAAACTATTATAGAAACACAAGTTTAGTGGTGGACAATTTGAGTGTGGTTTTTTTTAATTCCACCTAAACATAGAAACACATTATTTGTTAACATTGAAAGTTTTGGTGTTATCTCACCACATAGAAACCACACATAAGTTGTGGGCCATTTAGGGTGTTAATCTCACTACATAAACACAGTAAGTTGTGGACCATTTGAAGTGTGTTTATCTCACTCATAGAAACACAGTTAAAGTGTTGGACATTGAGTTGTGGGTTTTTTGTTTTATTCCTTTCCAACTATATCAAAAAACACAACGTAAAGTTGGTGGGACAATTGAAGTTGGTGGTTATCCTCACTATATAGACAACAAGTATGTGAAACTGAGTTGTTTTTATCGCACTACATAGAAAACACAGTAAAAAGTTTTGGGAAACAATTGAGTTGTGGTTATCCTCACTACATAGAAACACAGTTAAAAGTGTGGACGTTGATGGTGGGTTTTTATTCTCAACTACCATAAGAAAACACAGTAAGTGTGACCAATTTTTGAGTGGTGTTTTTTTTTTTTAAAATCTCCCCCTACAATAAGAAACACAGTAGTGGTTGGGACATTGAGTGGTGGTTAATCCGGAATCTCAACTACTAAGAAACACAGTAGTTGGGGGTGAACGTTTGAGTTGTGGGTTTTTTTCTCACTACATAATGAAACACAGTTTAAGTGGTGGACGTTGAGTGTGGTTTTTTTTCTTCCACTACATAGAAAACACAGTAAAAGTGGGGTGGAAAACGTTGATTTGTGGGTTTTTTATCTCACTACCATAGAAACACAGTAAACGTTGGGGTACGTGAGTGTGTTATCAATCTTCACCTACTAAAAACACAGTGTGTGGGAACTTTTGAAAGTTGGTGGGTTTTAATCTCACTACATAAGAAAACACAAGTAGTGGGTTACCCCCTTTGAAATTTGGTTAATCTCACTATACTCGAAACACAGTAGTTGGTGACGTTGGTTTGGTTATCTTCAACTACAATAAACCATAACAATTGGGGGTGGGACAATTTGAAGTGGTGTTGTAATTCTCACTACAAATAGAAAAAACAACAGTATGGGGTGGAACGGTTGGTTTTTTGTTTTTATCTTTTCACTACCTAGAAACACAGTAATGGGGGGGGTGTACCTTGAAAAAGTGTTTGGTTGTTTATCCTCACTCATAAACAAAAGTAAAAAAGTGGGGTGACATTTTCTTGATGTGTTTTTGTTTTAGTCCTCATCTAATATAGAAACACAGTTAAGGTGGGGTTGGACTTTGGTGGGGGGTTAGCTTCACTACATAGAAAAACAAAAGTGGTTTGGGTGGGGGTTGACATTGAATGGTGTGTTTTTATTCTCACTCTATCTAGTGCAACACAGTAGTGTGAACGTTGTGTGGTGTTTTTTATTCTCAAACTACATGAAAAACAGTAGTGGGTTGGCATTTGTGTTTGTTTTTTCCCTCAAAACTATATAGAACAACAGTAGGTGGGGTGAACATTGAGTGGTGTGGTTATCACTCATACATAGAAAACACAGTAAAAAAGTGGTGGGACGTTGAGGTGGTGGTTATCCCTTCACTACATAGAAAACACAAGTAGTGGTGGGACCCCATTTGAAGTTTTGGTGTTATCTCACTATATAGAACACATGTTAAGTGTTGAACATTTGAGGTGTGGTTTTTTATCTCACTAAACCTAGAACCACAGTTAAGTGTTGACTGTGGAGTGGGGTGGGGGGGTTTTATCTCACTATAATAAAAAACCACAAGTAAAGTGTGGGAACCATTTGAAAAAGTTGTGTTTCCTTCACTACACATAGAAACACAGTAGTTGTTGACATGTGATTGTTTGGGTTTTTTTTTATCCTCACCGATATAGAACCAAACAGTACAAAAAGTGGTGACATTGAAAAAATGGGGGTGTTTACTCTCCACTACATAGAAAAACACAGTTATGTGTTGACAATTGAGTGGGTGGGTTCTCCCTCCACCACAATAGAAACACAGTAGTGTGGACAATTTTGGGGGGGGGAAAAAGTGTGTTTTTTTTTAAATCTCAACTACTAGATAACACAGTAGTTGTGACATTGGAAGTGGGGTGGGGGGGGTTTATCCCTCCAGCACATAGAAAACACAGTTGAAGTTTTGGTGAAAACTTTGAAGTTTGTGTTATCCTCACTTATATGGAAAAACACATAAGTTTGACATTGAAGTGGTTGTTTATCTTCCTATATAGAAAACAAACAAGTAAAAAGTTTGTGACATTGAAGTTTGGGTTTTTATCTCACTACATAAAAAAAAAACACAGTAATTTGTGGGACATTGAGTGGTGGTTTTTTTTGTTGATCTTTTCCCTACAATAGAAATAACACAGTATGTGACCGTTGAATTGGTTGGGTTTTTTTTTTTGTATCTCCACTACAATAGAAACAAACCGTTTTACAAAGTGTTGACATTGAGTGGGGGGGTGTTTTTTTTTTTTTTTGTATCCTCACTACTTAGAAACAGAAAAACAAGTAGGTGTTGGACAAATTAGTGTGGGTTTATCTCACTAACAAACAAGAAACCACAAAGTTAGTGGGTTGACTTGAAAGTGGTTGTTTTTATCCCTCACTACATAGAAACACAGTAACAGTGTGTTTTAACGTTTTGAAGTTGGTTTTTTATCCTCACTAACATAGAAACACAAGTAAAGTTTGTGAAAACCGTTTTTTTTGAGTGTGTTTAATCCTCAGCTACATAGAAACCAGTAGTTTGTGAACGTTTGAGTGGGGTGTTGTTTTTTTTCTCCCTCACTAAATAGAAAAACCACAGTAGTGGTGGGGACCAATTGAGTGTTGGTTTTATCTCAACTACATAGAAACACAGTTAAGTGTTGAACATTGAAGTGGGGGTGGGGTTCCCTTCAAACTACATAGAAAAAACCATAGACAAAGTGTGACCGTGGTGTTCCTTCAACCTCAACATAGAAACACGTATGGGTGGACCGTGGGTGGTTTTTATCTCCTACCTATAACACAGTAACAAAGTGGGGGTGAACTTGTTTTTTTTTTGAAAGTTGTGTTTTTTTTATCTTCCTTACCATAGAAACACAGTAAAAAGTTGGGACATTGAGTGTGTTTAAATCTCCAACTACATAGAAACACAGTAGTGTTGGGTACATTGAGTGTTGTTTTTTATCCTCACCTACATGAAACACAGTAAGTGGGTTGACGTTGAAGTTTGGTTTTTATCCTCACTACATAGAAAACACATAAGTGTGGACCATTTGGGTTGGGTGTTTTTATCTCAAACACAAAATAGAAAACCCACAGTAAAGTGGGTGGAACGTTGAAAGTGGTGTTTTTTAATCTCACTACATAGAAAACACATAAGTGGGTGACATTTGTGGGGTGTTATCTCACTACATATAAAAACACCGTAATGGGGGGGTGGACATTTGAAAAGTGGGTGGGGTTTTAATCTCACTATATAGAAAACACCAGTAGTGGGGGGGTGACAAATTGGAGTTATGGTGTTTTTTTATCTCACTACTAGAAACACAAGGTAAAGTGTTGACATTGAGTGTGTTTTTAATCTCCCACTAACTAATAAACAAGTAAGTTGTGACATTGGAGTTGTTATCTCAACTCACATGAAAAAAACACGTAGGTTGAACCATGGGTGTGGGGGGTTTTTTATCTTTCACTATATAAGAAACCAACAAAAAAGTAGTGGTGACCATTTGTTGTGTTTTTTTTTTCTCCACACATAGAAAACCAACAAAGTGTAAAAGTGGTGGGACCCATTTGGGTTGTGTTTTATCCTCACTATACAATAGAAACACAGTAAGTTGTTAAACTGGTTTTTTATCCTCACTCCCATAGAAACAAGTAGTGTTTGGACCATTTTGAGTGGTGTTCTCTCACTAAAAATAATACGAACACAGTTATTTGGTTGGACCGTGTTTGGGTTTATCCCTTTCCTTCACTACAAATTAGAAAACACAGTAAAAAGTGTTGTACCATTGAAGTGGTGTGCTCACTACATAGAAACATGTTATGGTGACATTGAGTGTGTTGTTCATCCTCAAACTACATGAAACACAGTAGTTGGTGGGGAACATTGGAAGGTTATCTCACTAAACTATAGAAAACACAGTAGTTTGGTGGACATTTTTGGGGTGGGGGGGTTATCTTACCCACCACTATATAGAAAACACAAGTAAAAAGTTGGGTGACCTTGGTGGGTGGTATCTTAGCCTCACTACAATAGAAACCCAGTCGTGTGGCCATTTTGAGTTGTGTTTTATCTCCACTTACAAATAAGAAACACAGTAGTAGTGACCCATTGTGTTTTTTTTATCTTCACTACATAAAGAAACCACAACAGTATGTTTTACATTGATTTGTGGGTGGTTAACATCCCTCACCTTTATAAGAACAACAGTAAGTGTTTTGAACATTGAGTTGGGGGGGTTTTTACTCTCACTCATAATAGAACACAAGTCGTGGTTACCAATTTGAAAAAAAGTGTGTTTTTATCTCCTACTAGAAACACAGTAGTGGGTGACGTGTGTATCTCCCACTAACATAGAAACAAACAGTAAAAAAAAGTGTGACGTGGTGGTTTTTAATCTCACACGATAGAACCCCATTTAGTGTGGGACGTGGTGTTTCTCCACTACAATAGAACAAGTAAAGTGTGCCATTGTTGTTTGTTTTCTCACTACATAAAAAAACCAGTGTGTGGTACCATTGTGGTTTGTTGTTTTTTTTAAATCTCCCTCCACTACTAACACCACCGTTATGTGACCCGTTTTGAAGTTGGTGTGGTTTATCCTCACTACATAGAAAACACAGTAAAGTGTGACATTGGGTGTGTTGTTTTTTTTTGTATTTTCCACTATATAGAAACAACAGTGAGTGGGTGGGACATTAGGTTTTGTTGTTTTTTATCCTCACTAATAGAAACACAGTAAGTGGTTGGACATGAAAGTTGTTTGGGGGTTTTTTATTCTTCACTACATAGAAACACAGTATGTTGAACTTTGGGGTGTGGTTATTCTGCAACTAAATATAGAAACACATAGTTGTGACATTTGAAGTTTGGGTGTTTATCTCAATAGCAGAGAAAACACAGTAAAAGTGGTGAACATGAGTGTTTTTATCTCAACTACATAAGAAACACAAGTAAAGTGTGACGTTTGAGTTGGGGTTTTAATCCTCAACTACCCAATAGAAAACCACAGTGTGGGGTGAAACCGTTTTGAGTGGGTGTTTTTTATCTCACTATCAAATCCGAAAACCACAGTATGTGGAACGTTGATGGGTGGTTTATCTTCCAACACTAACAATAGAACCACAAGTAAAGTGGTGACATTGAATGTTGTTTTTTAATCTTTCCACTCAATAGAAACACAGTAAAGTGGGTTTGACTTTTTTTTTGAAAGTTTTGTGTTTAATCTCACTTAATAATGACCACAACACCAGTTAAATTGTTGGGAAACGTTGAGTGGGGTTTATCTTGCACTACATAGAAACACAGTTAGTGTGACCATTGAAAGTGGTGGGGTTTATCTCACAACCATAAGAACACTTAAAAGTGGGGTGACATTTAGTGTGTTTTTATCTCACTTACATAGAAAACACAAAGTAAAAAAGTGGTGACTTTGGAAGTGTTGGGTTTTTGGTTTTATCCTTTTCAACTACATAGAAACACAGTAAAAGTTGTGACGTGGTGGTTATCCTCAATCCTCATAGAAACAACAGTTGTGGTGGACGTGGTTGTTTTCTCACCTACATAGAAACAAAACAGTAGTTGGTGAACATTGAGTGGGGTTGGGTTTAAATCCTCACTCATAGAAACACAGTAAGTTTGACTTGAGTGGTGTTTGTATCCCCCTCCCTACATAGAAAACACAGTAAAGTGTGGGGACGGTTGAGTGGTTGTTTTTTTTTTCTCAACTACAAATAGAAAACACAGTAATTTTGGGGGTGAAGCGTGGTGTTAAAATCTTTCCACTTCAATAGAAAAACCACAGTAATGTTGACATTTGAGTGTGTTTTTTTATCCTCCACATATAAGAAAGGCCACAGTAAGTTTGTGAACATGATTGTTTGTTGTTTTAATTCTCAACTATTATAGAAAACACATTTATGGTGGGGAACCATTGGAGTTGGGTGTTTTTATCTCACTACATAGAAACCACAGGTATTGGTGACATTTTGTTGTGTTAATCTTCCACTACAACATGAAAACACAGTTTAGTGGGTTGGAACATTGGAAAGTGTGGTTTTACTCCTCACTCATCGAACACAGTAAAAGTGTGACCGTTGAGTGGTGGTTTATCTTCCACTACAATAGAACACAGTTAAGTGGTGACCCCGTTGAAGGGTGTGGTTATCTCACTACATAGAAAAACACATAGTTTGTGACCCGTTGAAAGTTTGGTTTATCCCTCACTACATAGAAAACACGTTAAAATGGGGGAAACGTTTTTGAATGTGTTATCTCCACTTTACAATAGACAAAACAAAGTAAAACAGTGGGTTACATGAGTGGTGGTTAATCTCAACTACATAGAAAACACATAGTGTGACATTGAGTGGGTTCTCAACGACATAGAAACATACAGTCAAAAAGTGTGACATTTGGTGGTGTTTTAGCTCCAACTACAAAACTAGAAAACCAACAGTAGTGTGGGGAACATTGAGTTGTGTTATCTCACTACATAACCCCAGTAGTGTGGAAAACGTTGTGTGTTTATCTCCTACAACACACTAGAAAACCAGTAAAGTGGTGACGTGGGTTTTTAATCTCAAACCTAATATTAGAAACCACAGTAAAGTGGGTTGGACCGTTGTTGAAGTGTGTTTTCTCACTAACAAGAAACACAAAGTAAGTGTGACCTTTTGTTGTTGGTGGTTTTATCTCCACATATATAGAAAACACAAAGTAAGTTTGTGGGTGACCATTTGGAAAGTGTTTTATCTTCACTAATAGAAACACAGTAAAAAAGTTGGGGGGTTGAACATTTTGAGTGGTTGTTATCTCCACTAACAAAATAGAAAACAAAACAGTATGTTGACCGTGGTGGGGTGTTTTTTTTTATCCTCACACAATAAGAAACACAGTAGTGGGTGGACGTGTGGTTTTATCTCACTACAAATAAGACACAACAGAAGTGGCTGGGGAACGTTTGAAGTTTTTGTTTTAAATCCTCCACTAAACAATAGAAAAACAAACCGTAAGTTGGGGGTGGACGTTTGGAGTGGGGGTGTTTTATTCTTCTTCACTACATAGAAAACAAACACAGTAGTTGAACCGTTTTTTGAGTTGTGGTTTTTTTTTTTTTAATCTCAAGCTACATAGAAACACAGTAGGTGACAATGAGGTGGGTTGTTTTTTAACCTTCCCACTACATAGAAAACACAGTTAGTTGGGGGCCATTAAAAAGTTTGGTGTTATCTCCACTACAATAGAAACACGTAGTGGTGGACCTGGGGGTGTGGGGTTTTCCTCACATACTTAGAAAACCCACAGTTTAAACAGTGGGGGGTGGACTTTGAGTGGTTGGTTTCTCCACTAACAGGCTAATGAAAACACAAGTAGTGGGTTGGGAACCGTTTGAGTGTGGGTTATCTCACTACATAGAAAAACAACAGTTAGTGTTGAACATTGAAGTGGTTTTATCTCCCTACATAGAAAACACAAGTATTGTGGGGGGGGGGGGGAACAATTGGAAGTGGTTTTATCTCCCTCACTAACAATAGAAACGCACATCAAGTGTGGGGGGACGTGTGTGATATCCTCACTACAGAGAAAACCTCGTATGGGGTGGGACCCCGTTTTGAAGGTGGGTGGGTTTTTTATCCCTCCACTATAAAGTAGAAAACACAGTTAATGTGACGTTGAGTGTGTTCGCAAACTACAATAAGAAAACCACAGTAATTGTTGGACGTTTTTTTGTGGGGGGTGGTGTTTTTTATCTCACTATATAAGAACACAAGTAGTTTGGTGACATTTGAGTGTTTTTTTTAATTTCTTCACTACATAAAAAACACGTAGTGTTGACCATTTTGAATGTGTTTTTTTTTTTTTTTATCCTCCAACTAGCATATAAACACGTAGTGTTGACATTGAGTGGTGGGGTTTTCTTCCTTCCAACTACTAGAAACACAGTAGTGGTGACGTGGTGTTTAATCTCACTACTAGAAAACAAACGTAGTTGGGTGACGTGTGGGGTTTTTTTTTAAATCTTACTACATAGAAAACACCGTAAAGGTTTTGTTGAAAACTTTGAATTGGGTTGGTTTTTTTATCCTTCACTCATAGAAAACACACGTAATTGTGGGGGAAACCGTTTGGAGTTGGGTGGTTTATCTCACCTACATGAAACACAAGTTAAAGTGTGACTTTTGAGTGGGGTGTTTTTTTTTTTTAACTCAACTACAGAGAAAAAAAAACACAAAGTAAGTGGTTATTTTGGGAACATTGAGTGGGTTGGTTTTAATCTCGCCCACATAGAAAACACATGTTGTTGGGACATTTGACGTGGTGGTTTTTTTTATCCTCCAAACTACAATAGAAAACGACAGTCAAAGTGTACCGTGTGGGTTATCTTTCACTACTAGAAAAACACAGGTAAGTGGTTGGAACTGGGGGTCGGGTTATCTCCAAACTACCAAATAGAAACAGATAATGTGAACGTTGAGTTTGTGTTATCTCACTACATAGAACACATATTGGGTGACGTGTTTTTGAAAAGTGGGTGTTTTTTTCTCCACTCTTAAACAATAGAAAAAACACGTAAGTGTGAACGTTTGAAGTGTTTTTATCTTCACTACAATGCAACACACAGTAGTGTGACCCATTGAGTGTGGTTTTATCTCACTTACAAATAGAAAACACGTTAAAGTGTTTGACCCACTTGAGTGTGGGGTTTGTTTATCTCACTAACCTAAAAACACAGTAAGTGTTGGGGACGTTGGGGTTTTTTATCATTCACTCCAAATAGAACCATTTTTAGTTGGTTTGGGGGAACCGTGTGTTTGTTTAATTCTTCACTTACAATTAGAAAAAACCACAAGTAGTGTGAACTTTTTGAGTGTGTGGTTTATCTCACTACAATAGAACCAGTAAGTTTGTGACCGTTTAGTGTTATCTCACTAACAATAGAAAACACAGTAAAGTTGTTGGGGACCGTTGTGAAGTGTGTTATCTCACTTACATAAGAAAAGCTAGCTAGGGTAAATGTGACGGGTGGGTGTTGTTCCTCCAACTACCACTCGAAAACCCAGTAGTTTGTGACATTTGAAGTGTGTTGGGGTTTTTATCTTCCCCTAACAATAGACACAACCGTAGTGTGAACCATTGAGGTTGGTGTTTTCAATCTCACTTACATAGAAACACGTATTTGGTGACTTTTTTTTTTTGGAGTTGTGTTTAATCTCCTAAAGCCCCATAGAAACACAGTAAAGTGGGGTTGGACCATTGAAGTGGTTTTTTTTATTCACCTACCATTAGAAACACAGTAGTGTGTGGTATTTATGAAGTGGGTGGTTATTCGTCACTAACAAATCGAACCACATAGTGGTTGGGACGTTGATGTGTGTTATCTCACTACATAGAAAACAGTAACAAGTTGGGGGTGGAACTGGTTGTTCTTTCGTACATAGAAACACATAGTGGGGTGAACCAGAAAAGTGGGTTTTATTCCCTTCACTACATAGAACACAGTAAGTGGTGAAACCCGTTTTTGAGTGTTGTTTGATCTCACTACAAAATAGAAAAACAAGTTAAAAGTGGTGGAACGTCCGTTTTTGAGTTGTGTTTTTTTCCTCACTTTACCATAGAAAAAACCACAGTAGTGGGTTTGGGGACAATTTTGAGTTTGTGGTTTTTTTATCTCCAACTAACCCTACATAGAAAACACAGTAAAAAGGTGTGGGGGACATTGGAAAGTGGGTTTGTTTTGTATCTCAACACATAGAAACCACAGTAAATTGGGTTGACATTTGAGTGGTGGGGGTTTTTTTAATCTTCACCAACAATAATGAACCACAGTAAAGTTGGTGGGAACATTCCTTATACAAAATCAATGCACAAGTGTGTTTTTTTTTTTACAAATGCACAAAAACAACTATAAAATTCATTTTTTCTAGGTGGCGCGAATCCCAAATCCTATTTTCCTGTTCCTCCAACCTTCTCCTCTTAAGGAAATCGAATTTTTCAAAGCCCCATTTTTTGTAAACCCCACTTGATCCCTTTTAAAAAAAAATCGTTTTGGCCTTTCTCTGTATGGTTTGATAACCATAATAAAACTTTTTGACCCAAGAAAGCCCCCGGGGAGACTTTTTTTTTTTTTTTCCCCAATTCCATTGCCCTTTTTGTCCCTTTCCCCCTTTTTTTTTTTTTTTGCCTCATCCTAAAATTAAAAAGGTGGCCCCCATTTGGATTATATAAGGTGCTAATCAAGTTAAAAAAATAAGGCCACAGCCCGTTTCCCCTTTCCCTTCCTGAATCTCGTACGTTTTTAAAAATGTTTTTTAAATTTCTAACTCCCACCGCTAACCTTTGTTTCTCCTCCCCACCAGCTTTTCTCTTGTAAAACCCAAACCTGTAAAAACCATTTTTAAAGGCCCGCGCACCAAGACCGTATGTTTTGTACGGTAACACGGGGGGGTCCTTTTAATACCGTTTACCCACCCGTCTCCATAATTTATCCGCTTTGGCGTTTTTTTTCTTTTTTTCGCCTTTTTAAAGGCCCACAAGGCATTTTATCTTGGCTCGGGAAATCGTCCCGGAAGTTGGTGTTATCCGAGTCCTCAACGGAGACGAAAAAAACATTGAACAAAATCCCCCCCAAAACCCCCTGGCCAACTTTTTTCCTTACTGCTTTCAAATGGGCGCCAACTCCCCAGCCTGTGTTTTTTTTTTCCCCATGGACCATCGCTGATGCCCCCGTGAAATTTTTTTTTTTTTGTTTGTGCCGTTCCGCCAGGGTAATGTTTTTTTTTTTTTGTTTTAAAATAAGTTATGCTAAGGGGTTCTGTAATGTTTATTACTCGCCTCTAGAAATACAGAAAAAAATTATAGAAAAAAGCACCCAAATCCCAAACTCAGAACACATGCCCTCTTTCCCCACAAAAATGACTGGACTCGTATTTTCCTACCTCCCATTTCCCTGTCCCTTCCCCACCATGAACTGGAAACCCTTTATTTCCCCCCTAACCTTCCCATTTGTCCTCCTTTCGCCCCCCATGTCCTTGGACCCCCCTTTAATTTTCCCCTCTACCTCCCATTTTTTTTCCCCCCCTCTTTCGCCCACCATACTTGGAAAAAAACCCTTATTTTTCCCCCCTACCTCCCCATTTTTCCCTCTTTCCCCACCAATTGGGACTTGGAAACCCTGAAAATTCCCCCGTAACCTCCCAATTGTTTTCCTCTTTCCCCCCACATGACTGGAAAAACCTAATTCCTACCTCCCATTTTGCCCTCTTCCCACCAATGAAACTGACCTAATTTTTCCCCCTACCTCCCAAACTTTTTCCCCCCCTCTCCTTCCCTTCCCACCATGGACTGGACCGCCTCTTCCTACCTCCCATTTTTTCCCTCCATCCCCCCACCCAATGACTGGGGAACCCTTTATTCCCCTCCCTCCGCATTTTTCCCTCTTTCCCCACCAATGAACTTGGAAGAACCCTTTATTTTCCTAAAACTCTCCCCCAATTTGTTGCCCTCCTGCCAACCTGACCTGGAAAAAAAACCCTTAGTCCCTACCCCAACCTTCCCCCAATTTCTCCTTCCCACCATGAAAACCTGGACCCCCTTATTCCCTCCATCCCATTTCTCTTTCCCCTCCCTTCCCACCCCCAATTACTGGACCCTTATTCCTCCCACCCTTTCCCCAAGTTGTTCCTCTTTCCCCCAAACCATGGAAACTGGGGAACTCCTTTAATTCCTTACCATCCCCCTTTTTTTTCCTCTTCCCCCACCATGGATGGGACCCTTATTCCCCGCCTCCCATTTTTATTTTTTCCCCTTTTTTTTTTTTCCTGTCCTAGCTAAAAATGCCCCTTTATTTAAAAAACTTGGGGCTTTCAAATTCCTGGGCAGTTGATAACCAATGAAAGTGTGTTTATTTTGTAGAAACATTTTGTTTTTAAAAGGGAAACTAAATTAGTGGTCGTAATAAATTTTT
This sequence comes from Hymenochirus boettgeri, assembly GCA_019447015.1. Taxonomy (NCBI): domain Eukaryota; kingdom Metazoa; phylum Chordata; class Amphibia; order Anura; family Pipidae; genus Hymenochirus; species Hymenochirus boettgeri. Next base: position 5,676,723 of record CM033476.1, on the reverse strand, counting down.
TTTTTTCCCAAAAAAACCAGTTTTTAAATAAAAAAGTACCTTGAAGCAGGGGAGGTGGTAAAAACGATTGGTTGCTTTTTTACCGCTCCCCAATAATCCTTTCTAATGAGGAAGCAGAAAGGACGAAGAAAAACTGTTTTTTTTTTCCCGCTGCCAGTTCCCCCCCCCCCCCCCTTCCGCCGATTTGCCCTTTCAAGCACTATCTTTAAAATATAGTTAAAATGACCCCAGGGCCATAACCCCTGGCAGAAATTTGACCCATCTTGTTTATTGTGGCTCCTGTAAAGCCTCCTCAACAAAACCCAATATTGGGAGGGGTGGGGGAATATAAATTCCCGACCCTCTCCCTGCCCAAGGTTTGGCTTTTGTTTTTTTTTTTCCATTTTTTTTTAAAAAAGTTAATTTTTTACAGTATAGTTTTTTTTTTTTTGTCCCCTGTTAATAACTCTTTTTTTTGGGGCCAATTTTTCCCACCACCTTTAAAAATATAGTTGGTCTGGTTGTTTTATTTTTATTTATGGGGGGTTTCGTGGAACTGTCCCCGAGGTCACCCCTTTTTGTTTTTTTTTTTTTTATTATTATTTTAAATTAATTACGTGAAAAACTGTCAGAGGGGTTCCTAAATCCTCCATAACCCCAATTTTTAATTCCAATCCAAATCCAAGATGGAAATATTAGTGGGGCACCCCCCTTTTCCGCCCTTTTATACCCCATTGTATTACAATAAAAGTTGGTAAAGCCCTGCTCCTCTTTAGGGGGGATAATGTTTTTAATCAAATTTTGGTTTCTACCCTGGGCCAGGGTGTGTTTTTTTTCTACCACGAAGTCAAAGACCCCTGGCCCCCGGCCATGGTCCCCCCCAAAACCCTTTTTCATTAGCCTTGGGGTTCCTACGATAAATTTTGTAAATAAAAATTTGAAACTTGAATGAAAATGGGTTTTTTTGTTTGGTAACCCGAAATACTTTTTTTCTAAAGGACCAGGGTTTCCCCCCCCCCCGTTGTGTTTTTTAACTGTTTGTGTGGGAGGGGGAAAACATCTGAAACGCCAAGAACGAAAAGGGAAGGGTCCTCAACAGAGTTACCCAGTTTCACACCCCCCCCCCCCCGGTAATCTGAAGTCCCATGTTGGTGATTCAGTTGGTGGAGAGGGATTATGGAACTTCAAATGGGTAAGTTTCCCAGTGGGGGTTATAAACTGAATCTAATAAATTATTTTCCTTTTTTTGGCCAGGTTTTGTGTTGTGTTTGTTTGTGTGTAGGTGTTTTTTTTTGGTTTTTTTTCCTCCACCCCAATGACAAAATATAATAATAAGTTACAAAATGGAAAACTTTTTCTCCTTGGGGGGGGTTTAAGATACGTCAAAGCAGAAAAATGGTATAATTGTTGATTGAACTCATAATTTTCCCCCCCCCTGGTCATTCAGAAAACGGAACCATTATTCTGCCCATTGGGGGGTGAAGACCGGAACCCTCAAATAGCCCCCGCACAAATGACTAGTTGAATATAATATATTAAGGGGATGGCATATCCCCATGAAAATGCGAAATCGCGTTTTAACCGGAAAAACTGCTCCTCAATACCCCAATTTTTTTCCGCCAAACTTTCGATAATTTTCCCACAAATATCCCTCCCCAAACCACGAAAAGGCCCCCAAAAAATCTTTAAGCCGTTTTTCAACGTTAATAAAGTAAAAATGGAAAATCGTTCAATCATCCGTAAATTCATAATTCTTAACAAAAGATTTGTGATTTGGTGTTTTTGGGGGTAAGGTTGTTTGAAGTCCCATCCAGGTTCTCATGGATTTTTTGGTTTTTTTTTTTTACAAGTTTTTTTGGTCCTATGGTAAAGCCTGTCCCAACCCCCCCTCATTAAACGAACGCTAATTGTTTTTGTTCCCTTTTGGGTCCAGGGGTGAACGATTGGAAGGACAAACTCCTGACTTCTTAGAAACGAAGTCGTTTTGCATTTTTGTTGAAACTTCGGTCAACCAAAAGTTGGGAAAGGAAACGTCCCACCTGAAATTGTCCCCCCCCCCCCCCCTGGCAAGTTACATGGTTGCAAACGACTGAAACAGCCCCCCTGGGAAAAAAGCGTCACCGATATGCCGTTTTCCCCCAATTTTTTTTTTTAATTTGGGAAAAAAATCGTTTTTGTTTTTTTTTTTTAACTTTTAAAAAATCTTTTATCCCAAACCCGAAAGAACGCTTTTTTTATCACAACATCAACAGTCCTTTGGTTTTTTTTTTGTTTTTGCTATAAAATAGTTTTAAAAAACTAAAAATAAAAACCCGTTACAGAACGGCAACGGAAAATGCCCTGTGTTGGAGTTTCCTCAAACGGTCATCCCTGGCCCCCCCTATTTGTTACACCGGTGTCCCCCCACAATTTTGCGTTCTACACCTCAAAACGCTAAGGGACCTTTCCCCCCCTGTCCCAGCTGTAACCTCGGACGCCCCCAATAGGTCCCCGCCGTACCAAATTCGTGTTCTTTTGCCTGGCCCGAGAAATCTTTCGTTTTTCTTCTTTTCCCAGCATAACCCTTCAAAAATCCCGACTTTTTTTTTTCCCTTCTTAAATTTAACCCAGTGAGAATTTTTCACTAAGTCACTTGATTTATTTTTTTTTCTTTTAAGTGGAATTTTTTTTTTTAAAAGTTCAGCAGTTGAAACCATATAACTTGTAAAAATAATATAATTTTGGAAATACCTTTGTAACCTTAATTATTCTAAACACACTAGCAAGATCCTTTTCCTCCCTGGGGGAGGAAATACAGCGCTGTGAAAGACGCACTTTTTTTTAATTTTCAATATTTTTTAAAGAGGCCTGTGGGCCCTCTTTAATGGAAAGGACCGCTTGGGCCAGTTTTTTTTTTTGTTTTTTCTTCCCCGTTTTGCAACCAATTTGCGTGACTTTATCCCTCCATCCTTTTTGGCGGAAGGCCCCTGTTTGGGGTTTTTTTCACAAGAAACAGTGGGGGCCAGCTGGAACCGCCCATTTTTGTGGTTTCCATAATTTGCCTTTGTGCCCCTAAATGCGGGCGGTAAGTTGTTTTTAACAGCCAGCAGATAGTGCCGGGATTTAAAAATCAATCAACTTTGAGCAAGCCATTGTTTTTGCCCGGGGAAATTAACTCCGCCAAGTCCCTACCTAACCGCCTAATATTGTACAATTTTCGACGGTGCAACGTAAATTTTTTTGAGTCCCCCTTACAATTTGGGCTCTAATAAGTTTTTGCAACCAATAGATCAACTTCAGGTTTTTAGGCAGACAAAAAAAGTAATAACACCCAAAATTATGCCCCAACATTTTGGGGATCCACTGGCAAGGAGTTTTTTCTCCTTCCTTTTAATGTAAGTAAATGTATGAGGTTTGAAACTGGAGATCTCCTCCCTTAATTTTTCCCCCATATTGCCCCCCCCTCCCGCACTGTTAAACCCTGTAAAACAGCCCTCACACCAACGTGGTACTAGTATAAAAAACCATTCCATTTTCAGATCCCTATTATCTAGGCAAATCTCCGCTCTACATTTCCCCAGATCAAGCAGCGCGTGAGAGCAAGGAAGCTGTCCGCCAAATATTAAGGCTAATCATCGTTTTCTTCCTGTATTCCCTCCTGTAATTGGAGATGGTTAACTGCCAAATGCCGGTTTTTTTTTTTCCGCTGTTTGTTGTTGACAGAATAAGTTTGGTCTAACTTGACAAAGATTGGACGTTTTTTTGGGTTTTTTGGATGTTCACGCGGGTTAAGAGGAAGGCAAGGTGTGAGTTGCCGATTGTTTGTTTCAATCTCATCACCGTTCGTTGGAATGAAATTTTCAATTTGTAGTGCTGCCTCACATTTGTTCCCCCCGTGTTAAAGTTCCACCAGAAGCTGGAGTGGAAATTTTGTAAAAAACACAAAATCTTTGCGTGACTTGGGACCAGGAAAGGGGGAATCTGTTACAAAACCTTTAATACGATTAAAATCGTACAAGTCTTGTTATTAAAAAAATGGTTGAATTAGAAAATTGTGATTTTTTTGTGCTTGGGTTTTATTTTTTGACATTTAGTTGTAGTAAAAGGGGCCTTCCCGAGCAACTTTTGCAAAGTGCATAAACTGCGGGAAGCAAACGTGTTAGGTGTGCCGCACACCTTAGACAACCTGCCTGGTCGTCGCTGGTGTTTCGGAAAGAAACCAAGGTTTTGTCTGGCGAACCAAAAACTAACCTTCGCCGCGTTCACACAGAAACAGACATCCACTTTCAGTATAACTAGTCTCCCTTCTTGTGTTTGTTTGGGTGGTTGTCGGGTTGTTGGAAGAAAAGGCGTTTGGTCTGCCCATCAAATTATAGTTGTAAGGACAAAATCGGGAATGAAAGTGAAGTGTTTTTTTAACGGGGTGCGTTTCTCGCTAGTGTGTGAGAAGGGGAAAAGGGGAGGTAGTGTGTGTGTCCATTATCTCTTCCTTTTACCCTATGGTGGGGGGGGGGTTTTAATAGGCAACTTAACAAGTTTTGTAATGTTTGTGTGGGGGTGAGTTAGCTTCGTTGTATGGCAGGGTGTGTTACAAAGAAAGTGGGAGTTTTTTGGTTTGTATGTTGGAACTCGTTTGATAGAGACGAGGATAAAGGAGCGGGCCCCGAGGCAATAGTAACAGGTGGGGGTTGTAACCGCACGGGACCAGGGGAGGGTGAAAGAAAAGAAGGGGAAGGTGTTTGTGGGGGCGGACGTCTACCAGGGTTGGGGTTTGAAAAGAAGGAGGTTAAACTTGCCCCCACTGGTGATGGAGTGTGGTGGGTAGGGATCGTCACCACAACTTAAGGGAACCACAGAGAGAGAAAAGCACGAGAAAATTGCGTTTGGTTGAATGTGTGGTTGTTCTCACTTGTGATGGACACAGAACTGTTGGTGTGCGTTTTGCCTACCGAAACAATGGATTCAACATGTTGACCAGTGGTGTGAATCAGGATGATAAGGGGAACACATCAAACTAAGTGGAATTTGGGCTCGTTGGGGTATAACATTTGCAAACCCAGTGGGCAAGAACTTTGGAGCAGGGGAAGGGTGTTTGAAGACTTGGGTCGGGTGTTTGGCACCCGTTTGTTTTTCCCCCCCTGGAAATCCACATGTTGATTAATAAATGAAACACCATCGAAAGGTGGGTTGCCCCAATGGTAAGGTTGCCCCAAACTCTTGGGAGGTAAGCCCCCCAGGGAAAGGGTGTTGGAAGAAGCGTAGTGGGGGGGGAAGAATGAATGGTCTGAAACAAATCAAATAGAGAAACGCCACGACGTAGAGATCCCGCCGGGGCCTGAGGGCCTGGGACCCCGTTTGCATCGATTCCCCCCTCAGAGTGCGCGTGCCTTTCGAAGGGCAATCAAGACGACTGATTTTAAGAAGGAAAAGGGGTTGTTGAGCATATCGGGCAACAAAAAAACCAAGACCCGAAGGGCCCCAACGGCGCATTTGGACGGGCAGCTAAGCATGGCCGCTGGGTGTTCTACCATATTAAAGAGCAGCCCCAAGATGGGGGCGGGCCCCCGGCCAGAAAACGGGGGATAGGGGAAATTTAGCCGGGGGCCCCACTGGGGGCGGCTGTAAAGCCAATACGTTCCGGAAGCCGGAGGGTAACAAGGCAAAGGATAAGGAGGGCCCTGGTGTAGGAAAGACGGGGTAGCGGGGGGGACCCTCATACAGGGAAGCCCGAAGAGTGTGGAAGGGTGGGGGTGACACCTGGGAGCCAGACAAGTTGTTAACCCCTGATGAGGGCAACGGTAAGGGGCTAGGCTAGGGGTGTTCGACAGTTCACTCACTGCCCGGGGAAATTAAACACAGGAGGGGAGGAGCCCGGCGTGAACGCTCCCGTCAATAAATTTGGGGTGCCCCCGGGCGAAAAAACAATTATTGATATGGGGGTAGAAAGGAAGGGGGGGGGAAAGGCGGAAGAGGGCCCCCGGGGGGTGTGGTGCCAGGCAGAGGCAAGACGCAAACAATTGGCCGGTCGCGTGAAATCGGCAGGGGGTGTGGGTTTAGGTCAGAAAAGTGGGCTTCGATCGTGTATCTGTCAAACGGAGAAAGGGCCGAAGGGGGGCCCCGCAGGCGGGGCCAACCGAACTCTTTGAGAAGGGAAATCAACATTTGAAAAAGCGAACAGCCCCCGGGGGAGGGGAGGTGGGGGGAAAAAAGAGGCGATTGTGTGGGGGGCCCCAACCATCAGAGGCTGCAATTGAACCAAAATTGAAGCGACACCACGGGAGGGGGGGGAAAAAGGGGCTAATTTTTGCAGGGGGCCCCCAGAAGCAGGCAGATCCGGGTTATTTTTTAAACCTTTTTTGAAGCTACCCCTGGATTGAGGGGGGGGGGACACAAATGGTGGGGCTCATTGTGCCCCCAACCAATTCAATCTTTATTGAACATGTTGAAAGCTAAAACATCTGAAGGGGTGGTGGGGGGGGAACCACATGGGGCGATTTTTTGCCCCAACCCAATCGAATTTCGTAGGGTAGTTGTGAAAGCCGTTAACAGCGGATGGGGGGGGGGGGGGGGGGGGCAAGATAGCACCAGGGGTGCGCCGAAGTACACGGTTGTGAAATGAAGAACCCCGGGGGGGGAGGGGGGGGGGGTCGCAGCCGAGGCACGGGAAACGGCCAAGCGGGAGCCGGGCAACAGCGGGAAGTGGAGGGCAACGTGAAAAGCCGGACCCAAAGGGGGGGGGGGGGAAAAGAACGAATACGGCAGCCGAGAGGCACATGACGAGGGGGTCGGGGAAAAACGAAAAAAAAAGGGGGAACAGGAAAAAAAAAAAAAAAAAAGCGCTAGAGCAGAGAAAATCGACAAAAAAAATGGTGGGGGAGAGGCTAACTATGGGGGCGTAAGGGCAGGGCCAATGAGCTGGAAAGGGGGGGTCCTACCACAAGCCCGTGTAGGGCCTTGCACATGGAACAAGCCGGGGTGGTGGGGTAAAAGGGGAAACCGACCCGAAGTGAGTGCCGGGGGGAGAACGTGACGGGGGGGCCCTGTGTAGTATCCACGGGGAGTGTTGGGGGGGGGGGAAGAGTGGGGGGTTGGGGAACGGCACGCGGACTGGAGAATTTGTTCCGGCCCCATAGGGCCGGCGGGGGAAGGTCCAGGGGGGGGGTGGGGGTCAAGACCTAAAAAGTGGTGCGGGCCAGCGGGAGAGGATCAGGGTGTGGGGGTGGCAGCAACAGGGGGCCGATGTTATTAGGTGGGGACAGGCAACCCCGGGGGTGGGGGGGTGGGGTGAGAAAAAAGGGAAAGCCTTGTGTAACATGAAAGGAGACCGGAGAGGTAAACTAAACGAATAACAATCGTGATACATCATGACCAGGAAATACAAAGGTTGTGGGGGGCTTGCCCGGGGGGCCCCTGGGGGGTGGCAAACAAATGGGGGGGCACAAAAGAGAAGGGGGGGGGAATCGGCCGGGGGGAGGGAAAGCCGGAAAGGGGAAGGTGTGCATGGTGTCAAATTGACCAGAAATGCCCGGGTGGTCCAAATAAAGGAGCCAAGGTGAGTGTGGCCCACTCCGAATGGGAAACCGGGGAAACAGAAGCCCCGGGGGGGCCCCCAGGCCAGCAGGGGCCCGGGAGGGTAAGAAAGAAATGCAACGGAAAAGCCGGGAGGCCGAGGGGGGGGGGGGGGAACCCCCGGGTCCCCCCACACAAACAGCCAACCAGAGACAACAAGACGGGGGAGGGGACAGGCCAGAAGGGGGGGGGGCCCCCGCCGGGAAGACGACCGGGGAGGGGGAAACCTGCACAAAAGGGGGAGGAATAAGATGACGACGGCCTCAGCCGCAAGCGAACAGATTTGAAAGCAAGATTTGATTATAATTTTCGCACTCGGAACTGGCCCCCCCCCGGTTAAATGCAAAGTGGGCGGGGGGCCGTGTGCCGCTCGCCTGAGAGAGAGGGGGCGCCCGGGGCAGAAGGAGCCAAAGGACTCAGAAGAGAACAGGACCAGGGGAAGGGGTAACAGGACATCCATGGGCCCGGGGGGAGGCACCCGTCCCAAATTCCCAAAACTGAAACATGTTCCTCCAACTGGGCAAAAAACCAGGAAAAAACAAGAAACGGAAAACGGACTTTGTGCCAACAGGATGGTTTTCAGGTTAGAACTTAAACACCTTTCACATTTCCAACTATTAACCGTTTTTAGGGGTTTTTGGGGGGGTGATTTTCACCTGTAATGTCTTTTTGTTGATTTTGAAAATGGACCGGGGGAACTTGGCCCCTTTTAAGCTTTACTCAGCCCTAATGATTCAACCCTTCTTGTATCTCATTTAAAAGTTTTTTTAGTTTTTTGTAACTGAAATTCCCCTACAAAAGTTTTTGGGGACTAACATAACCCAGAATATCCTGTGTTAACGGGGGAAGGCCAAGTCCCCCCGAGAGGTCCCCTTTAACATGTTGTAATATGGTTTTCACTGCCCTCAATTTGTGGTACAAGCTCTGCCTCCCTCACCACTAAATGGCAGTGGAAATTACAAGGGCCCCCTTTAAAGTAAGAAAATGTCTTTCCCCCAATCCCAATTGTAGCCCCCCTAGCCCCAGTTTGGGAATATCAAACCTGAATGACTATTTTGAAAGAAGATTTAAGTTGAGCTTAAAACTTACCAACACAGAAACGCTTGCAATTTTTCCCGGAGCCTTGCCGTGTGTTGGATTTTTTAATAATATTTGCGGAAAAAAAATTGGTGGGGCGCAGGGGGCGCTTTTTCCAAAAAAAGCCCCGTATTGCATTGGGCCGCTAAATTGTGACCAGTCCCATTGCTCACATTCCAAATCAGTTTTTTTTGCGATTAGAAGCGCACTCCTATTGGACCCCTAGCCGTTACAAGACCTTTTTGGCACTTAAATACGCCACTAGCATTGTTTTTTTTCAAGTAATCCCCAGAAAACATCCTCCCATTTGGATTTACATAACCCTGCAACAGGCATTTGGCCAAAGGGTTAAGTCCCCTCCACTCGCACAATAAAATAAATAATAATGGCACCACGTTTTGTTGTGGTGTATTTTATATAATTTATAATCATATATATTATAATAGACAATGGGAATAAATTGTCCCTTTTTTGAAATGGAACCCATAAGGAACAGTTTATAAAGATTTTTTTTGCAAAAGCCTTTGGCAATCATTTTTTTTTTACATGTTAATATTAAAGCAGGTTAAAGTGACTTAACCCTGCTTGGTTCACTGTTAAGTCCAGCCCTTTCCCAGTTTTCCCCAACAGCCCCATGCTGACTGATTTCTGACCCCTAATAGTCCTGCTGAAAATGGAGCGTTGGGCCCCTAACAGTTGTGCCCCTGGTGAAACTGGAAAGGGCGTTTTGACCTAACGTGCCTGGGGTTGAAACTTTGGGGAAGGTGGACCCTAACATGGGCCTGGTGAAAACTTGAGGGCTGAACGCTAACCAGTGGGCCCTGGTGGGAAAAGCTGGAGGTTTGACCCTAACAGTTGCCTGGGGTTGGAAAACTGGAAGGCCCCCCTTTTGGAAAACCTAACCCACACCAAAGTGGGCCCTGGGGGGTTGAAACTGGAGGGCTGAACCTAAAACAGTTGCCTGGTTGGGGACTGGAGGGGGCCTGCCTAAGCAGTGGGCCCTGTGTGTAACTGGAGGGCGGAACCCTAACATTGCTGGTGAAAACTGGAAGGGCTGAACCTAACAATGCCCTTGGTTGCCCTGGAAGGGCCTGACCTAAATGGGCCTTGCTGGTGAAACCTGAGGGGCCCCACCCTTGAACTAACAGTGCCTGGTTAACCCTGGAAGGGCTTGAAACCCTAACCAGTGGCCCTGGTGAACTGGAGGGCTGGACCCTAACAGTGCCTGGGGTGAACCCCTTGAGGGCACTTTTGCCTAACATGCCTGGTTGAACTGAGAGGGCTGACCTACATTGGGGGCCCCTGTGAACTGGGAGGGTGCCCTTGCCCTTAAAAACAGTGGCCCTGGTGAAACCTGGAAGGGCTGACCCCTAACTTGGGGGCCTGGTGAACTTAAGGGCCTGACCTAACATGGGCTGGTGAACTGGGAAAGGGCTGACCTAACAGTGGTGCTTGGGTGAAACCTGGAGGGCTTGACTAGAATAGGTGTTCCCCCCCCTGGGTTGAAACTGGAGGCTTTGAGCCCTAAACAGTGGTCTGGGGTTGAACTGGAAGGGCTAACCCTAACCAGTGGCTGGGTTGGAACTTGGAGGGCTTACCCTAAAACAGTAGGCTGTGAACTTTGGAGGGCTTTTACCCTAAACAAGTGGCCCTGGTGGGAACCTGGAGGCTTGACCTAACAGTTGGCCTGTGAAAACTGGAAAGGGCCCCCGGACCGAACAGTGCTCCCTGGGTGTACTGGGAGGGGCCTGTAAACCTAACCTGCGCCCCTGTGAACTGGAGGGGCCTGACCCTCACAATTGCTCCCCTGGTGGGAAACTGAAAAGGGGCGTGACCTAAACAAATTTGGCCCTGGTTGGGAACTGGAAGAAACTTGACAAAAAGTGAAACTGGGGAAGCTGGTAGGGGCTTGACCCTAAAAGTGAACTGGGAAAACGGGGAAAAAGGGGCTTGTACCTTTTTTTTTTTACAGTGACCTTTTAAACCTGGAGGGGCCCTTGGAACGCTAAACAATGGGGAACCCTTGGTGAACTGGAAAGGGCCTTGGAAACCTAAAACTAAACTGTTTTGTTTTCTTTTCTTTTTTGCAAAAATAAATTTTGCACACAAAACAAATAATGCCCCGCCAGCTTAATAATGTTTCTTACTTGTACATTATTAAATTTAGTAAATGTGACCCAGAAGAAGGTGGTTTTTTTTTTTGGTGCGTCCTTTTTTTAAATTTCACATTTTTGTTTTTTTTTTTTTCGCTCCTCAATTGAAAAACGCAATTTTTACACTGGGGGAAAAACCCAAAACAATTAACCTTGGGAACTTCCCACCAGGCGTCCTATTGGCACACACAAAATTGTTTTTTGACATTTCAGGTATTCAGTTTTGGCTTGGTTTCATTAGTAACATGGGAAAACGTTTTTTTTAAACAATACGCGCTTTATAGAACAAATCCCCTCTGAAAGATAATGGAGCAGCCCCAGGCCCAATTTGGAATAAACCCAGAACCCACGGTTTCGCATAAGATAGTCTCACATATAGCCACAACGGTCCTCCTCACTAATTGGTAAACCTGGGTATTTTTAAAAACTAGGGAAAATAACCGCCATACTATTTGGCCTTTGTTTTTTAAAGGGGATTGTACAATGACAAGGTCAGTTCCCTGAATGAAATGTAACATACCCTTTTCTTACAATTCATGAATAAAGGAAGCAAAAGTCCCCCCTTTAACCCTCACAACCCGGTTTTCTTCAGTTTTTAAACCAACAGGAGCCCCTGCACAGCCCCACTGTGGTTTTTTAGAACGATCCGTGTTCACATGCCTTGCTGTTGATTCCCGTCAGGGAATTCCTCCCAAAAACCCTGGAGGCTTGGCAGCCTAACGTGTTTAACACCAGTTCCCTTGACATTCCACGCTCCCCCTTTACTATCGTTGGGGGTCCCCCCGCATTTCACATATTGTAAAAATAGGGGAAGGGAAATGTAGAGCGGGAAAATGTTCAGGAAAAAAAGTTTTTTTTTAACCCTTTTCGCTGCCCCAAGAATCCAACGTTTTTTTGGCAGGAACAAACAAAGAAAACCTCCAATATGGGTCCTGTTTATAGTCCATGGTCTGGGGTGGGAATTTCGTTTTTTTGCTTTTCCAGTAGAAGATCTGAAGCAAATTGATTTTTTTTTGACCCCAATCCAACAGCCACAAGAATACTTCCCCTTTATGAAGTTAAAATTAATAATTATAAGTTTGGGTTTGGTAAATCCTGGAGAAGGAAACCGTTTTTTTTACAAAGACCCTGAAAATGTTTCCCCCACCAGCTTGGCCCACAGCAACCATCGCAATGGGTTTTATGGAAATCAATGGATGTTCTCAGAAAAACAAGACAACCACAATAGAATATCTAAGGCCTGTTGGTAATAGAAAAGAATTTTAAATAGTGATTAATTCCCCAACTGTAAATTTCCTCAAAGAACTCACCTTCGGGGCATATTTATTAAGGACGATGTAGCACGCAAAAAAAATTTTTACCGCCCGCACCATTTCCGCTGCCCCCCGCCCGAAAAATAAGCGGCTATCCGCCGTATTTTATAACGCGGGCGCTATTCCCCCCGCGATAACCCTAATCCGCGGCCGCGATGGGCTTGCGGTAAAATTTTTTTTTAAGCCCGTTCGCGGCGCTACTATATCTTAAATCGGCCGTGCTAAGGGGAAAACTTTAAAATCCCTTCCCCGAACACCGCCGCTCTCCCTAAGGGGCGGGGCATAAACCGCCCACCCCTCCCCACAAAAAAACCCCCCCCCCCTCGGCGGCCTGCCCGGGGGCGACCAACCCGCCCCGCCAGCGCCAGGGCTATCCCACAAGCCCCCTCCCCAACCCCGTTTTTCCCCGTTTTTCTGCGGCAAAAGAGCATCCCCTCGGAACGGAAGTCTAGAACAATGGCTTTGCCGGTAGTGGGGCCCCGCACGCAGGTGGGGGGTCACGACCCACCGGGGGGGGGCCGCCGCGCACCCCCCCTCCCCCGGCAACCCCCCTTCCCAGCCCCCCCCCCCCCGGCCGCCCTCCCGGGGGAGGGGACGGAAGTGAGCCTCTTGGGGGGGGTGGGGAGGCCTCCCCTACAGCGGGGCCCCTGAAGAAAGGCCTTTTTTGGGGCTTGGGGATTTCCCCCCCCGCCAGCCCGAACCGGGAACCACCCCCTCCCCCCGGCCCTTATAAGGGGCGCTTGCGGGCCCACTAAACAAGTGCCCTTTGGCGGGGGGGTTCCCGCCAGCTTTTTGAAAACCGAGGAAAACCCCATTTTGGGGGCGGCTCTTTAAAAGAGCCACTTGGGCGAACGTCCCTTTTTTTCCTTTCTTTCCCAGTTCCCGGCGACAAACCCAGCTTCCGCCGAGGCCCCCCTCCGACCCCCGAGAGGTAAAACCCCTGCGGCCGCCCAAGGTCCCCCCGGCGGGCCCCCCCCCCCCGCCCGCGACCTCCCCCCGAGGGCCCGATGTTGCCGGCGGTCTTGAGTCCCGACTACGAACCGTCTTTTCTGGCTGGCGACACACCACCACGCCCCAGTTCAGTTTCCCCCCCGCGATGCCGAGGCAGAACCTCACTGGCGTGCCCGCATGAGCCCCCGCTGGCCCGGCCCGGCCCTATGCCAGCCTAAATTGTTTTTTTTGCCAGCCCGCTTATCCTTTTCCGTTCTTTTCTTCTTTCTTCAAAAGCCAGCTACTGCTATGGGCTCTGAGGTTCCGCGGGGCGGAAAGCTTTTCCCTTCTTTTAAATGATAGGTTTTTTTGGCAAAATCCCATAAAATTCCGTTTTCTTATTTTTGGTCACTTTTTTAATAACTTGGCTTTTTTACAATTAAACCAATCCATATTTTTTCAGACTTTTTTTCCAGAAAGTTTTTTTTTTTTTAGCTTTTTTTTTCCTAAGCCTCCCGTTCCGAGGATTTGCCCCCGCAACGGGGAAAAACTGGTTGGGAGGGCTTTGCTTTGGGGAAATCGGCGGCGCGGCGGGTGGGTTTTCGCCCGCTGGGCCCCGGCCCGCGGGGGTGTGGGCGGGGTTGGGGCGTTTTCCCCCCTCCCCCCCCCCCGGGTGCGGGTTGGGCCGACCACCCACCCCGCCCGGGTTTTTTGCCCCCCCCCTTGCCGCTCCCCCCCAAACGCCCGGGAAAGTTTATAATGCGGCTTGAAACTTCCCGCCTCCCTTTCCCAGGTGGCGAAGTAACAACAAAACAGCCGATACTAGCCAGCTAAACCCATAACCCCGCCGCTTTTTAATAAATAGAAGCGGGCCGGTAACACAGGTAAGGTAAAAACGCCGCGAAAAGGGTTTTAACGCCGTTCCGTTTAACTTTTGTTCGCGGCCCCCCCCGTTTTTTCTTCGGCCTTTATAAAATCGCGGTTAAAACGCGATTATTTAGGCGTTAATGGCCCGCAGAAAAAACGCCCCCGCTAAAGTTTTAACGAACCTTTATTCAAATATGCCCCTTAGGTCCCCCCCCCTTGAAAACAAACTGAAGGAGGCGCCCCCGATGGAAAACCAGCCCGTTGGCTAATGAGGCCCCCTCCCCTGCCCTTTTGTGTTTCATGTGGTTTGTTTTTTTTTTTTTTTTTAGGATCCTGGGTGTTGGAAATGGTTTTTTCTAATCCAGAAACAATGGACAATAAATTTATAAAGGGCCAATGATGGCAATTTCCATGATCCCCAGGCGCCTTTTTTAAATAACGTTTTTAATTTGTTTTAAAATGGAGTTGTTAACAGTCCCCCCCCCCCTGGGTTTTTGTACCACTTACATGCCTCTTACAAAACCACTTTGGGGGTAACTTTCCTAGTAAACCTACATGTAAAACGGTAAAATGGTCCCCCCTTCTCAATAAATTAATCAATCACACGTTGGTGCTAACCCATTGGTATCAACGTTTTTTTTTTTCTGTCTCTAAGTCAGGTTTTACTAAAAATGCCCAATGGCCTGAGAAGGTTAAAAATGAACCTCCTTTTAATAGTGGGGAATTCCCCCCAAAGAGCCATGAGAGGTTAAAAAACTGAACCCTTCTTTGTAAACAGTGGAAGAATGGGCCCCGCAATGGGCCCAGGAGAAGGTTAATGGACCCCTCTTTGTTAAAGTGGAGGAATTGCCCATGGCCATTAAGTAGGTTAAGACCCTCTGTAATAGTGTAGAAATGCCCCAATGGCCATGGAGGTGTAAAAAGGACCCTCTTTAATAGTGGGAGGGAATGTCCGCAAGAGCCATGAAGAGGGTATGGACCTTCCTTTGTTTAAATAGTGCGGAATGCCCAATAACAGTGGAGTATGAACGCTCCTGTATTAGTGAGAAATGTCCAAATCGGGCCCATGAGAAGGTAAAATGACCCTCCCCCCCTTGTATAGTGGAGATGCCCAATAGCCCTCTATTCCCCCTTATATCACCCAATCACTCATATCCCCCTTACATCACCCAACCAATCAGTCTATTCACCCTTATATCACTCAATCAGTCTATTCGCCCCTTTTTCACCTAATAAGTCTATTCACCCTTATATCACCCAGTCTACTCCCCTATATATCACCCAATATGTCTAATCCCCCTTATATCACCAAGTCTAATCCCCCTTAAATCACCCAATCAGTCTATTTCCTTATATTACACAATCTGTCTAATTCCCCACCTAAACAGCCTATTCACCCTTACATCACCCAGTCTACTCCCCTATATATATTGGCGAACTGAACACGATTATAAAACTTGGATAACCGGTGACCTGGTGTAATACAATGTCCCATGTACCTCTATTTTCATGGTCTTTGGCTGTACAATATAAATCTTGTTTCTGTATCCACACCAGACTTTCTCATGCACCACAGTCATGCAGCGGATTGAATGATGAGGACGTCCAAAATCAAGTAGATGATAGTTGGAAAGATCCCACTGTCCATCTGATAGTAAAAGGAAGGTAAAGAAAGGGGAAGCAAAGACAACTTTAAAGACACAGCGAATATCGGATCTCTAGAGGATTTCAAGGAAATGTTTCAAAGATGTAACGTACTGCCAAATCTATGTCCGATATATGTTTGTTCGGGTTGATAGCGCAAGGTGGGCATAGAACAGGTGGTAGAATATCTGGTTATCATACAACACAGACAATGCAATACAGGAAGAGATGCAGGAAAATATTAACACCGCAAAATGATTGGTGGCACAGACTTCTGTCCAGAGGTACCAATAAAAAGTAGAGAAATGTTGCACGTTGTATATTTTGGCATAAATCCCTCTTTAAAAATCCTTATTTAACGTACTAGAATTAAAGGGAATCTAAACTGGAAAAAAAAAAACATTTTTCAAATTGCCCATTACGGGAAACGTTAAATCTCCCTAGCACCGTACCGTTATATAGCGTTATATAGATGACAATGTTATCTTTACCAGCTATAAAAATAAAATATTAATTGGTAACACGACTGCTTTCCACTTTAAACTATAACCATAAAACTGCAATATTATACAGAGAATGACCGTACCCTGGATTCAGTACGGTCTGAAACTTCGTACCCCCGTTAGACAATTGTCACATGATAAAGCCGACAAACGACATAGCATGATGATCGTGCGTTAAGTACAATTAACGACCAATAAAGACTATTCTTTTTGAACGTCCGCCTTGCCGGATTCTTTCCGACGATTATCGTGCTTACAGAATCGTTAGATTATCGTTAGCGTGTAATGTACAATGGAAAGAAATGTGCATGCGTATACAAAGGTAACCGCTCGTTTAAATACACGCTTAAACTATCTACCAACTATTCTCCGTGTACAAACGTAATATGCACAGGCGTCGTTGGTGTGTACAGTATAACGACATGTTCACAAAACAAGTCTAATGTGTGTGCTAAGCTTAAGGAACAGAGTATGGCAACTCCCACCCACAGAAATATATAGAAATTTAAAAATTTATATGTAAAATATGTTATTCCCTTTACAATGTCACATTTACCCATTAGGCTAGAAAAAGGTCAAAGTCAAAGACTGAAATGTTCCAATAAATTACGTTTATAGGCCTGGTTATTAAATATGTAGAATTAGTAGCAACCAGTCAGCATACTGTGGATAGCCAGCATGCCCCCTTATTGGACTATATCCATCCATCCATCCATCCATCCATCCTCTATCATCTATCCATCATCTATCCATCATCTATCCATCCATCCATCTATCTATCCATCTATCTATCCATCTATCTATCTATCTATCTATCATCTATCTATCATCTATATATAAATATACACGTCTATATATAGTTATGTCTGTATGGGATTTTATTACCAAGTCTGTATACCCTGAGCCACACCTCATACCTACCAACTCCTCGATGGAAGATAGCCAGTGTCCCATCAGCCAATGCAACTAATACTATTCCTTTCACGTGCCTGGAAAGAAAGGCGAAATGTTAGTTATTCGTTCCACGTGATCCAACATGATTCACATTAGGGAAATATGTGTTGATGTCCAAAGCCTGGCGTACATGGGTTGGCATTACCAATAGGTTTGAAAGAGAATATTGAGCCATGTATGGATGTCTGTTCGACAGACTGCCCACAGACTATTTTCCCACAATCCCACCAGCCACACTTCAGCAGATAGATGTTGCAAGATGGTGAAGTCTGATTGGAACTTCCTGATTGAGTTACAAACATGAAGCTCCGATTGGCTGCAGCAATTGCAAAAGTATGGCCGGCTTAAGATACACAAAATATATTATCCAAAATACACAATAAAAAGCTCAAATGAAAACAATGGGTAAGTCAGGCAGGAATCTGTTTACGGGTCTATTAAAGTGAAGAACACCCCAAAATCTATTGATTGCTAAAAGGGAAAATCCAAATTCCTTACACAATGCTGAGAATGGAATCTTTCAGCTTTATATTCAGGAGACATTTCTTCCACTGTGCGACGGATGAATGGACGTACAGACTGAAAGGAAGAGAAGATAACGGGACAAGGTATAAATAAAACAAAACTCACTCCCTCTCTAGATAATATATATTTCATTTTATCCATTACAATGGGAGATCATCTGTATTTTATCTATTACACGCGGACCAACATTAGAATCCATTACCTTAAAGGGGAACTAATAAATATACAAAGGGCTTTCCAAGTTTTTTTCTTCTTCAAGTCTTAAGGGATGTCCACGTGTCCTCTGACATGTTCTATTGGTGAACAATGCCCCAGATAGTTTATTGTATGGCCCGTTAATGTATTTATACACAGTAATCATATCCCCACGCAAGCGCCTTTTATCCAGCGTACATAATTGTAACTTTTCCAGTCTCTCTTCATATTCAAGCTCCCCCAATCCCCTTATTAATTTAGTTGCCCTTCTCTGAACCCTTTCCATTTCAAAGATGTCCTTTTTGTACACAGGATTCCAACATTGCACTGCATATTCCAAATGAGGCCTTACCAAAGCTTTGTAAAGAGGGAGAATTACATTTTCCTCCCTTGAATCCATACCTCGCTTTATACAAGACAATACCATGCTGGCTCTGGCTGTTGCCGCCTGGCACTGCTTGCTACCTTTAAGTTTGTTATCCACCAAAACTCCAAGATCCCTTTCCAACAGGGATTCACTTAAAAATCCTTGTGCTACTTATACTATAAATGGCTCTGTGTTAAGTCCAAAATGCATCACCCTCCATTTATCAACATTGAATCTCATCTGCCACTTAGCAGCCCAATGTGACAATCTATCTAGACAAAGGGAACTTGTCCGTTACCTGCCCCCAAATGATATATTTTACACTTTATTACCTGCATTACTGACCAGGTATTTAAGGATAATTGTTGTTCATTCTGGCAAAGGTAGCCGCCCCTCCCTCCATGCTGTCAGAGTTGTGACATCACAGCCCATGATTGACAGCCGTTTCCTCCGTTGCCTTCTTCTGTGCACATGTTCAAGTTCCTAAAAGCTCATTAAGCAGGCAACAACCTCTGCCAGAAAGGGAGTGAACGGGGCGATCACTTAGTGACAGAATGGCTTACAAAACGTAACCAGTGACTAACTCACAACTATCGATATACACAAAATGGCTTTTGTAGTCGAACCCAACACTGGACAGAGCTGCAGACTGGTTTGGTTTTTTACTTACTATCCATTCTGAGCTCCGAGCCACATTGTGGGTAACAAGCTGTTCATTTTCTGTGCTTCTTCCCTCATCAGATCCTGATCGGTTGGAAGTGTGGCAATGCCGTCTTTGTACAAGTCCGAATCGTTGCTAGTGTAAAAAACGAAACGCGGGGATGGGTTAGATCAGGCAGTTGGGTTTCCAGAACCTCCCGTTTGTGTAGGACACGGCCCACAATTCTTACCTGGGCTGATAGCCTGAAGTGTCTTCTGTTGTGTTCTGTGCCCCCAGTGGATCAGTGAAGACGTGCTCTGTATAAATTCCTGTTTGAGAAATGTCAGCAAGGTCGTCCGTAGAGGTCGCACCGACGTCAGTGTCTTCGGTTGCTTCTTCGGCAGTCGCCACGTTTTCATCCAAATCCTGGACTGCGGAATCGGGATCTGCAATCATGCGACACGGACACAGGTGTGTGATGCACAGTTAAGATCAATGAGCCCTGTGGCTCATGGACATCCCAATAAAATCTAGGTGAGTTACAAATATCTGAAGTATCTTACGTTGTTACTGATGTCATAAAAAGAGGAATTAGTAGAGGAACCAAGTAAATATCCACACCTGCATTGCTTTCAACCTCGACCATCACAACACTTGTCGGTACAGCAGAGATCTCAGAGTCATCCGCAGTGGCTCCTCCCACTCTGACGCCTGTCAAACCTGTCTCCGCCCCCGAGGAGCCACTGCTCACTAGACTTTCTGATAAGGAAGATTTATCATTCTGGGATGTTTCAGGTTCGGGCTTTAAGGATTCTCCTGAGGGATAATCTGTTTCCATAGCACCTGAAGATTATCACATTGAAGATTTATTCATTATAACTGTACTATTAGAACTGGAAAACACTAATATTTATGTATGGTTCAACAACGTCTTATGTTAAAGTTCATGGGGCTTTGCTAAAACTAGACACACAGCCACCTTACCTGGGACACTCGCAATACACAGGACGTGGGAGTTACAGACAATAAAACTATCCAGCATCTTTCCTGGGTCATTGGCATCTACAATGATGACTTTAGTAGAGGAATGTGTACTAGTGCAGATCCACACCAAGCTGGATAAATCATCCTGGTGCCTTAGTTCTCTTTGCTGTACCTGCAGGATGGGAGGAAGAGAGAAGCATGAATTATCCTAAGTACATACATACAGGTACCATGTTCTCGTATGTAACTTGTATGTAACTTTTGTATAACTTCCGTGGGGATGACGTGAATCCGTATATTTTATATAAACAATATCCATAAAGTGTGCCACGGTTCACCGTTAGCATGTAACAGTAACAATATAACAACATCCATCTATAAGGCTGCAACCAACTTCATCTAAACAACACTTTTCCAAAGCCTCTGTCTGACCCAGCACACGTTTCCCAGTAACGTACCGGAACATGTCTGGTACTTGCCTAGCATAGCGAGTGGAAACCACAGAAACATTGTACACAACGTGAGCAGATCGAACGTTACCTTGAGCTCCTGTTCCAGTTTCTCTAAACTGCTCTGAGAGTCACTTCGGGTTTTCTGGTCATCTCGTTCCGCTCCAGGAACATCGCTGTAGAATACGCTGGCGCCAATGATTGAGCCTCCATCTCGCGTCTTACCACCAGAAAGGTTGACTCCCACAGCACACCATAACTGGAAAAATAGAAGCACACGGTAATGTAATGTAATCGAATTATCAGTATTGATACAAGTTCCGCTAATGTTTCTCTATTTTGCCACGACACCGCGATGAATACGGCAATTTGCCGACATTAACGTGTAAAGGAGACATTTACCTTCATAGAATTATCTTTCTCATCCAACGGCCGTAGGTAAACTGGGACAGGAAGATTTCTCATTCTGTTTTCATTCTGACTTTCATTTGTTACCTAATGTATTAAAATAATAATAAAATAACATTCTAGGTGCAAGTTTTACTTCCCCTTTACAAGCATCTCCTCTATACCTACTGAGCTAACAATACACCGTGTCCTTATGTAGTAGATGGTAGATATAACACTGTTATAGTTATAACAATACACAGTGTCATTATGTAGTAGATGGATGATATAACACTGTTATAGTTATAACAATACACCGTGTCATTATGTAGTAGATGGTAGATATAACACTGTTATAGTTATAACAATACACCGTGTCATTATGTAGTAGATGGTAGATATAACACTGTTTAGTTATAACCATACCACCGTCATTAATGTAGTAGATGGCTGATAGATATAACACTGCTATAGTTATAACAATACCAACCGTTTCATTATGAGTAGAATGGTAGATATAACCTGTTTAGTTATAACAATACACCTTGTCATTATGTAGTAGATGGTAGATTATTAACACCGCTATAGTTTATAACAATACCGTCAGTGTCATTATGTTAGACGGTAAGATATAACACCGCTATAGTTATAACGTACAACCGTGTCATTATGTATAGACGGTAGATATAACACCGTTAATAGTTTATAACAATACAACCGTGTCATTATGTAGTAGATGGTAATATAACACTGTTATAGTTATAACATACACTGTTGTCATTATGTAGTAGATGGTAGATATAACACCGCTATAGTTATAACAATACCATGTCATTGTCATTATAGACGGTAGATATAACACTGATATGTTATAACAAACACCGGTGTCATTATGTATATAGATGGATGATAGACTAACACTGCTATAGTTATAACAATACAACCAGTGTCATTATGTAGTGATGCATAGATATACACTGTTATAGTTATAACAATACACTGTGTCATTATGTAGTAGATGGTAGATATAACACTCGCTATAGTTATAACCAATACCCAGTGTCATTATGTAGTAGACGGTAGATATAACACTGATATAGTTATAAACAATAACACCGGTCATTAGTAGTAGATGGATGATAGATATACACTGCTATAGTTATAACATACACCGTGTCTTATGTTTAGATGGTAGATATACACTGTTATAGGTATAACAATACACGTGTCTTATGTTGTGATGGATGATAGATATAACACTGATATAGTTATAACATACAACCCGTTCTTATTAGTAGACGGTAGATATACCACTGTTATAGTTATAACAATACCCCGTGTCCATTATGTGTAGATGGATATAGATATAACCTGCTATACTTATAAAACATACCCCGTGTCTTATGTAGTGATGTCGATTATACACCGCCTATAGTTTATAACAATACACCGTGTCTTATGTAGTATGTAAAGATATAAACAACCGCCTAAGTTATAACAATACGCCTGTCATTATGTAGTAGATGGTAGATATAAAACACCGCTATAGTTATAAACTACACCGTGTCATAATGTAGTAGATGGTAGATATAACCACCGTTAAGTTTATACAATACACGTGTCATTAGGTATTAGATGGTAGATATAACACTGTATAGTTATAACAATACACCGTATCTTATGTGTAGATGGTAGATATAACCCCGCTAGTTATAACAATACACCGTGGTCATTATGTATAGATGTAGAATATAACACCGCTATAGTTATAAACAACAACCGTGTCATTATGTAGTAGATGGTAGATATAACACTGTTATAGGTATAACATACACCGTGTCATTATGTAGTAGATGGTAGATATAACACAGCTATAGTTATAACAATACACCGTGTCATTATGTAGTAGATGGATGATAGATATAACACCGCTATAGTTATAACAATACACCGTGTCATTATGTAGTAGATGGATGGTAGATATAACACTGCTATAGTTATAACAATACACCATGTCATTATGTAGTAGACGTAGATATAACACCGCTATAGTTATAACAATACACCGTGTCATTATGTAGTAGACGGTAGATATAACACCGCTATAGTTATAACAATACACCGGGTCCATTATTAGTAGATGGTAGATATAACCCCGCATAGTTACAATACCACCGTGTCATTATGTAGTAGAATGGTAAGATATAACACTGTTATAGTTTATACCAATACACCGTGTCATTATGTAGTAGATGGATTATAGATTTATTAACACCGGCTAGTTATACAATCACCGTGTCCATTATGTAGTAGATGGTAGATATACCAACAGCTATAGTTATAACAATACCGTCCATTATGTAGTAGATGGTAGATATAACACCGCTAAGTTATAAAACAATACACCGTGTCATTATGTATAGATGGTAGATATAACCTGTCTATAGCTTTATAACAATACACCGTGTCATT
Organism: Hymenochirus boettgeri; assembly: GCA_019447015.1. Taxonomy (NCBI): domain Eukaryota; kingdom Metazoa; phylum Chordata; class Amphibia; order Anura; family Pipidae; genus Hymenochirus; species Hymenochirus boettgeri. Next base: position 5,653,736 of record CM033476.1, on the reverse strand, counting down.
ATTATAGATGGTAGATATACACACAGCTATAGTTATAACATACACCGTGTCATTATGTATGTATATGGTAGATATAACACATGCTATAGTTATAACATACACCTGTTCATATGTAGTAGATGGTAAATATAACACTGTTATAGTTATAACAATACACCGTGTCATTATGTATAGATGGTAGATACACAGAACCAGGCTATGTTTAAAACAATACCACGTGTCTTATTAGTGATGAAGATATAACACCGTATGTTATATAACCTGTTATAGTTATAACAATACCTGTGTCATCATGTAGTAGACGGTGTATACACACTGTTAAGTTATAACATACAACCGTGCATTATGTAGTAATGTAGATATAACACGTATAGTTATACAAACAACCGTGTCATTATGTAGTAAGTGTAGATATAACAAAACACCCGTAATAGTTGGTAGATATAACACTGTTATAGTTATAACAATACGCCGTGTCCTTATGTAGTAGATGGTAGATATAACACTGTTATAGTTATAACAATACACTGTGGTCATTATGTAGTAGACGGTAGATATAACACCGATATAGTTATAACAATACGCCGTGTCATTATGTAGTAGATGGTAGATATAACACCGTTATAGTTATAACAATACACCGTGTCATTATGTAGTAGATGGTATACATACAACCGTTTATAGTTTATAACAATACGCCGTTCATTATGTATTAGATGGTAGATATAAACACCGTTATAGTTATAACAATACACCGTGTCATTAATGTAGTAGATGGTATTATAACACCGTTTATAGTTATAACAATACAACCGTTGCATTATGTTTAGATGGATGATAGATATAACACTGCTTATTATACAATACACCGTGTCATTATGTAATGTAGATGGTAGATTAACACTCTATAGTTATACAAACACCGTGTCATTATGTAGTAGAGGTAGATATAACACCCGTTATAGTTTATACAATACACAGTGTCTTATATGTCTATAATGGATGATAGTATATACACACGATATAGTTTAATAACATACGCCGTGTCATTATGTAGTAGCTGGTAGATATAACCCGTGTATAGTTATAACAATACACCTTGTCATTATGTAGTAGATATGTTAGATATAACACCCACCCGTTATGTTATAACATACAAACACACGTGTCATTATGTAGTAGATGGTAATATACAAGCTGTATAGTTATAACAATAACACCGTTCATTATGTATAGATGGGATAGATATAACCGCTATGTTATAAACAATACACCGTGGTCCTTATGTAGTAGACGTAGATATAACCCGTTATGTTATAACATACAACCGTGTCATTATTTAGTAAGGTAGATAACACTGTAAGTTATAAACAATACACGTGTCATTATGTAGTAGATGGTAGATATAACCACCGCTATAGTTATAACCATACACCGTTTCATTATGTAGTAGATGGTATAGATATAACACTGCTATAGTTATAACAATACCATTCCAATTATGTATAGATGGTAGATATAACACTGTTAATTTATATCAATACACACCGTGTCATTTTGTAGTAGATGGTAGATATAACAACCCGCTATAGTTATAACAATACACCGTGTCATTATGTATAGATGGTAGATATAACACCAGCTATAAGTTAATACCAATACACCGTGTCATTATGTAGTAGATGGTAGATATAACACCGCTATAGTTTATAACAATACAACCCGTGTCATTATGTAGTAGATGGTAGATTAACAACCGCGTTATAACAATACACAGTGTCATTAGTTAGTAGACGGGTAGATTACACACTGTTATAGTTTATAACAATCACCGTGTCATATGTAGTAGATGGTAGATATAACACCGTTTCTAGTTATACCATACCAGTGTCATTATGTAGTAGATGGTAGATATAACACCGTTATAGTTATAACAATACACCGTGTCATCATGTTAGTAGATGGTAGATAATTACACTGTTATAGTTATAACTATAACTGTGTCATTATGTAGTAGATGGTAGATATAACAAACCGTTATAGTTATAACAATACACACCGTGTCCATTATGTAGTAGATGTAATATAACCTTGTATAGTTATAAACAATACACCCCGTGTCATTAGGTAGTAGATGATGATAGATATAACACCGCTATAGTATAACAATACAACCGTGTCATTATGTAGTAATGGTAGACTATAACACTGCTATAGTCATACAATACACCGTGTCATTTGTAGTAGATGGTAGATATAACACTGTTATAGTTATAACAAACAACATGTCATTAGTAGTAGATGGTAGATATAACACTGTTTATAGTTATAACAATACACAGTGTCATTATGTAGTAGATGGTAGATATAACACTGTTATAGTTTAACACATACACACGTGTCATTATGTAGTAGATGGTAGATATAACACTGTTATAGTTAATTCACAATACCTGTGTCATTTGTGAGATGGATTGTATAGATATAACACTGCTATAATATAACAATACACCGTGTCATTAGTAGTAGATGGTAATATAACACCGTTATAGTTATACCTACAAACACCCTGTCATGATGTAGTAGATGGTAGATATAACACCACTATATTTTATAACAATACACCGTGTCATTATGTAGTAGATGGTAGATATAACATCGCTATAGTTATAACAATACACCGTGTCAATTATTATAGAGTAGATATAACCCGTATAGTTATAACAATACACAGTGTCATTATGTATAGAGATGGTATATATAACACTGTTATAGTTAAACAAATACACCGTAATCATTATGTAGTAGATGGTATATACCACCGCTATAGTTATAACATACACCTTGTCATTATGTATAGATGGTAGATATACACCGCTATAGTTATAACAATAACACCCGTGTCATTATGTAGTTGATGTGTAGATATAAACACTGTTATAGGTAAACAATCACCGTGTCATTATGTAGTAGATGGTAGATATAACACAGCTATAGTTTAACAATACCCGTGTCATTATGTATATAATGGATGATAGATATAACACCGCTCTATGTTTTATAACAATACACCCGTGTCATTATGTAGTAGATGGATGGTAGATATAAACACTGCTATATTATAAACAATGCACCGTGTCATTATGTAGTAGAATGTTAGATTAATCTGTTAATAGGTATAACATACAACCATGTCATTATGTAGTAGACGTAGATATACACACACGCTATAGTTTATAACATATACACCGTGTCATTATGTAGTAGCGGTAGATATAACACCGCTATAGTTATAACAACCACCGTGTCATTATATTAAGTAGATGGTAATATAACCCGCCTATAGTTATAACAATACACCGTGTCATTATGTAGTAGATGGTAGATATAACACTGTTATAGTTATACCAATACACCGTGTCATTATGTAGTAGATGGATGATAGATATAACACCGCTATAGTTATAACAATACACCGTGTCATTATGTAGTAGATGGTAGATATACACAGCTATAGTTATAACAATACACCGTGTCATTACTGTAGTAGATGGTAGATATAACCCGCTATAAGTTAGAACAATACACCGTGTCATTATGTATAGATGGTATATATAACACTGTATAGCTATAACAATAACACCGTGTCATTATGTAGTAGATGGTAGATATACACCGCTTAGTTATAACAATCACCGTGTCCATTATGTAGTAGATGGTAGATATAACACGCTATAGTTTATAACAATACCGTGTCATTATGGTAGTAGATGGTAGAATATAACACTGGTATAGTTATAACAATACAACCGTGTCTTATGTAGTAGATGGTAGATATAACACCGCTATAGTTATAACAATACAACCGTGTCATTATTAGTAGATGGTAGATATAACCACCGCTATAGTTTGGTAGATATAACACTGTTATATTATAACAATACCTGTGTCATTATGTACAGTAGACGTAGATTAACACCTGTTATGTTATACCATACACCCGTGTCTTATTGTAGTAGATGGTAGATATAACACTGTTATAGTTATAACAATACACCGTGTCATTATGTAGTATGTAGATATAACCAACCGCTATAGTTGGTAGATATAAACTGTTATAGTTATAACATACGCCGTGTCCATTATGTATTAGATGGTAGATATACACTGTTTAGTTATAACAATACAACTGTTCATTATGCAATAGACGGTAGATATAACACCGATATAGTTCCAATACGCCGTGTCATTATGTAGTAGATGGTGATATAACCAGTTATAGTTATAACAATACACCCGTATCATTATTGTATTACAGATGGTTACATGAACAACACGTTATAGTTCATAACATACGCCGTGTCATTATGTAGAGATGGTAATATAACCACCGTATATTTATAACAATACACCGTGTCATTATGTAGTAGATGGTAGAATATAACACCGTTTATAGTTAATAACAATACACCTGTGTCATATGTAGTAGATGGATAGAATATCAACACTGCTATAGTTATAACAATACCCGTGTCATATGTAGTAATGGTAGATATAACACTGCTATAGTTATAACATACCCGTTGTCTTATTAGTAGATGGTAGATATACACCTTATAGTTATAACAATACACGTGTCATTATGTATGATGGATGATAGATATAACACCGTATAGTTTATAACAATACGCCGTGTCATTTGTTGGATATGGTAGATATAACACCGTTATAGTTATCACATACACCGTTCCATTATGTATGTAGATGGTAGATATACAATAACACCGTGATATTAGTAAACATACACCTGTCATATTAATTAGTAGATGGTAGATATAACACCGTTTAGTTATAACATACACCGTGTCATTGTATGTAGATGGTAGATATAACACTGCATAGTATAACAATACACGTGTCATATGTAGTAGATGTAGATATACCCCTATATTTATAACAATACCTGTGTCATTATGTAGTAGATGGTAATATAACACCGCTATAGTTATAAACAATACAACCGTGTCATTATGTAGTAGATGGTAGATTTAAACACCGCGTATAACAATACACAGTGTCATTATGTGAGTAAACGGAGATATAACACAGCTATAGTTATAACACTACACCGTGTCATTATTAGTAAACGTAGGATAACACTGTTATAAGTTATAACAATACACCGGTCATTATGTAGTAGACCGGTAGATATAACACTGCTATAGTTAGAACATAACCGTGTCATTATGTAGTATATTGGTAGATATAACACCGCTTATAGTTATAACAACTACACTGTGTCACTTATGTAGTAGATGGTAGTATATAACACTGCTATAGTTATAACAATACACAGTGTCATTATGTAGTGAATGGTAGATATAACACTGTTATAGTTATTCAATCCATACACTGTTGTCCATTTTGTAGTAGATGGTAAATAATACACCAGCTATAAGTTTATAAACAATACACCGTGTCATTATGTAGTAGATGTAGATTAACCACCGCTATAGTTATAAAATACACCGTGTCATGTATGTATAGTATGGTATATATACACCACCGCTATAGTTATAACAATACACCGTGTCATTATGTATAGATGGTATGTTAACACAACACCGCGTTATAACAATACCAGTGTCATTATGTAGTAGACGTAGATATAACACTGTTAGAGTTATACCAATACCACCGTGTCCATTATGGTATAGATGGTAGATATAACACCGTTATAGTTTAACAAACACAGTGTCTTATAGTAGAGGTAGATTATAACCACCGTATTATTATAACAATACACCGTGTCATCAATGTATATATGGTAGATAGATTAACACTGTTATGTTATAACAATACACTGTGTCATTATGTAGTAGATGGTAGATATACACCGTTATAGTATAACAATCACCGTGTCATTATGTAGTTGATGGTAGATATATCACTGTTATAGTTATAACAATACACCGTGTCATTAGTAGTAGATGGATGATAAAGATATAACACTGCTATAGTAATAACAATACAACCTGGTCATTATGTAGTAAGATGGTAGATATAAACACCGCTATAGTTTAAAAACACCGTGTCATTATGTATAGAGGTAGATTATACACCGCTATATTTTATACAATACACCTGTCATTATGTAGTATAGTAGATATAACACGCTATAGTTATAAACAAACACCGTGTCATATGTAGTAGACGTAGATAACACGTATAGTAAAACATACCCGTGTCTTTGAGTAGTGTAAAGTATAACACTGTTAGTTACAATCACCGTGTCATTATGGTAGTAGATGGTAGATATAACACCGCTATAGTTATAACAATACACAGTGTCATTTGTATATGACGGTAAATATAACACCGCTATAGTTATAACAATACACCGTGTCATTATGTAGTAGACGTAGATATACACTGTTATAGTTTACATACAGTCATTATGTAGTAGATGTAAGATATCCCCTTCTATCGTTATAACATACCCGTGTCATTATGTAGTAGATGGTAGATATAACACGTTATAGTTATACCAATACACCGTGTCTTATGTAGTAGATGGATTATAGATTAACACGTTATAGTTATAACATACACCGTGTCATTATGTAGTAGATGGTAGATATAACACCGTCTAGTTATAACAATACACAGTTTCATTATGTTAGTAGATTGTAGATATACCACTGCTATAGTTATAACAATACACTATGTCATTATGTATTAGATGGTAGATATAACACGTTATAGTTATCACAATACAACCGTGTCATTAGTAGTGAGATGGATGATGATATAACACTGCTATATTATAACAATACAACGTGTCATTATGTAGTAGACGGTAGATATAACACTGCTATAGTTATAACAATACACACGTGTCATTATGTAGTAAGGTGATATAACACGGTTATCATTTTAAACAATACCTGTTTCATTATGTAGTAGATGTAGATATACACCCGTTATAGTTATAACAATACACCGTGTCATTATGTAGTAGATGGTGAATATAACACCGCTATAGTTATACAATACACGTTGTCATTATTGTAGTAAGAGTAGATATAACACTGTTATAGTTATACAATACACGTGTCATTATGTAGTAGACGGTATATATAACACTTTATAGTTTAACAAACACCGTGTCATTATGTATTAGATGGTATATAACACCGCTATAGTTATAACATACACTTGTCTTATTAGTAGATGGTAATATAACACCGCTAAAGTTATAACAATACACGTGTCATTATGTAGTAGATCGGTAGATATAACACTGCTATAGTTATACACAATACACGTGTCATTATGTAGTAGATGGTATATAACACCGTTATAGTTATAACAAATAACAGTGTCATTATGTATAGATGGTAGATATAACACTGTTATAGTTATAACAATACCACGTGTCATTATGTAGTAGATGGTAAGATATAACACCGTTATAGTTATAACAATACACAGTGTCATTATGTAGTAGATGGTAGATATAACACCGCTATAGTTATAACAATACACCGTGTCATTATGTAGTAGATGGTAGATATAACACTGTTATAGTTTAACCAATACACCGTGTCATTATGTAGTAGAGGTAGATAACACAGCTATAGTTATAACAATACACCGTGTCATTATGTAGTAGATGGATGATAGATATAACACCGCTATAGTTATAACAATACACCGTGTCATTATGTAGTAGATGGATGGTAGATATAACACTGCTATAGTTTATATACATACACCATGCATTATGTAGTAGAACGGAGATATAACACCGCTATAGGTTATAACACTACACCGTGTCATTATGTAGACGGTAGATATAACACCTTATAGTTATAACAATACACCGTGTCATTATGTAGTGATGGTAGATATAACACCGCTATAGTTATAACAATACACCGTGTCATTATGTAGTAGATGGTATATAACACTTATAGTTATACCATACACCGTTTCATTATGATAGATGGATATAGATATAACACCCGCTATAGTTATAACAATACCCTGTCATTATGTAGTGATGGTAGATATAACACGCTATGTTATAACAATACACACGTGTCATTATGTAGTAGATGGTAATATAACACCGCTATATTTATAACAATACACGTGTCATTATGTAGTAGATGTAGATATAACAACTGTTTATGCTACTAAAATACACCGTGTCATTATGTAGTAGATGGTAGATATAACACCGCTATAGTTATAACAATACGTGTCATTAGTAGTGATGTAGATATACACAGCCTATAGTTATAACAATACACCGTTCATTATTAGTAGATGGTAGTATAACCTGTTATAGTTATAACAATACAACCGTGTCATTATGTAGTGATGGTAGATATAACACCGCTATGTTTATAACAATACACCGTGTCATATGTAGTAGATGTAGATAGACCGCTATGTGAGATATAACACTGTTATAGTTATAACAATACACTGTGTCATTATGTATTAGACGGTAGATATAACACTGTTATAGTTATAACAATCAACCGTGTCATTATGTATAGATGATAGATATAACACTGTTTAGTTATAACAATACACCGTGTCATTATGTAGTAGATGTTAATATAACACCGCTATAAGTTGGTAGATATAACACTCTTTATAGTTATAACAATACCCGTGTCATTATGTAGTAGATGGTGATAATAACACTGTTATAGTTATAACAAACATACACGTGTCATTATGTAGTAGAGGTAGATATAACACCGATTAGTTATATAACAATCGCCGTGTCATTATGTAGTAGATGGTAGATATAACACCGTTTAGAGTTATAACAATACACCGTGTCATTATGGTAGTAGATTGGTAGATATAACACCGTATAGTTATATACACATACGCCGTGTATTATGTAGTAGATGTAGATATAATATACAACCGTTATAGTTATAACAATACACCTGTCATATGTATAGATGGTAGATATAACACCGTTATAGTTATAACATACACCGTGTCATTATGTAGTAGATGGATGATAGATATAACACTGCTATGTTATAACAATACACCTGTCATTATGTAGTAGATGGTAGATATAACACGCTATAGTTTAATACAATACACCGTGCATTATGTAGTAGATGTTAGATATAACACCGTTATAGTTAAACAATACACCGTGTCATTATGTAGTAGATGATAAGAATTAACACCGTATAGTATAACAAACCCGTGTCATTATGTATTAGATGGTAGATATAACACCGTTATAGTTTATAACAATACACCGTGTCATTATGTTAGTAGATGGTAGATTATAACACCGTTATAGTTTAACAATACACCGTGCATTATGTATAGATGGTAGATATAACCCGTTATACGTTATAACAATACATACCCGTGTCATTATGTAGTAGATGGTAGATATAACACAGCTATAGTTATACAATCACCGTGTCATTATGTAGTAGACGGTAGATATAACACTGTTATAGTTATAACAATACACCGTGTCATTTATGTATAGAGGTAGATTAACACTGCTATAGTTATAACATACAACAGTGTCTTATGTATAGATGGTAATATAACACCGTCTATAGTTATAACAAATACCTGTGTCATTATGTTTAGATGGTAGATATAACACTGTATAGTTATAACAATACACCGTGTCATTATGTATAGATGGTAGAATAACACTGTATAGTTATATCAATACAACCGTTCATTTTGTAGTAGATGGAGATATAACACCGCTATAGTTATAACATACACCGTGTCATTATGTAGTAGATGGTAGATATAACACGTATAGTTTATAACAATACACCGTGTCATATGTAGTAGATGGTAGATATAACACCGCTATAGTTATAACAATACACCGTGTCTTATGTAGTAAGATGGTAGATTTAACACCGCGTATATAACAATACCATACACGTGTCATTATGTAGTAGACGGTAGATAAACCGTTATAGTTTAAACAATACACCGTGTCATTATGTAGTAGATGGTAGATATAACACGTTATAGTTAAACAATACACAGTGTCATTATGTAGTAGATGAGATATAACAACCGTTATAGTTATACAATACACCGTGTCATATGTAGAGATGGTAATAGATAATAACACTTTATAGTTATAACAATACACGTGTCATTATGTAGTAGATGGTAGAATAAACCGTTATAGTTATAACAATACACCGTGTCATTATGTAGTAGATGGTAGATATAACACCTGTTATAAGTTTATACAATACACCGTGTCATTATGTAGTAGATTGATGATTATAGACACCGCTATAGTAATAACAATACAACACGTGTCATTATGTAGTAGATGGTAGATATAACACTGTATAGTATAACAATACCCGTGTCATTATGTTAGATGGTAGATATAACACTGTTCATAGTTATACAATACACCGTGTCATTATGTAGTAGATGTAGATAATAACACTGTTATAGTTAAACAATACCACAGTGTCATTATGTAGTAGATGGGATAGAAAAACACTGTATAGTTATAACAATACACCGTGTCATTATGTAGTTAATGGTAGATATAAAACACTGTTATAGTTTATAACAATACACTGTGTCATTATGTAGTAGATGGATGATGATATAACACTGTATAATTATAAAACAATAACACCCTGTGTCATTATGTAGTAGATGGTAGATATAACACCCGTTATAGTTATAACAATACACGTGTCATTATGTAGTAGATGGTAGATATAACACCGACTATAGTTATAACATACGCCGTGTCATATGTAGTAGTGGTAGATATAACACCTATAGTTATAACAAATACACCTTGTCATTATGTAGTAGATGGTAGATAAACACCGTTATACGTTATAACAATACACAGTGTCATTATGTAGTAGATGGTAGATATAACACTGTTATAGTTATAACAATACACCGTTCATTATGTAGTAGATGGTAGATATACCACCTATATTTATAACAATACACCGTGTCATTATTTAGTAGATGGTAGATTAATAACACCGCTATAGTTAAACATACACCGTGTCATTATGTAGTAGATGGTAGATATAACACTGTTATAGGTATAACAATACACCGTGTCATTATGTAGTAGATGGTAGATATAACACAGCTATAGTTATAACAATACACCGTGTCATTATGTAGTAGATGGATGATAGATATAACACCGCTATAGTTATAACAATACCCGTTCATTATGTAGTAGATGGATGGTAATCACACTGCTATATGTTATAACAATACACGTGTCATTATGTAGTAGATGGTTAGTATTAAACACTGTTAAGGTATAACAAATACACCATGTCATTATGTAGTATACTGTAGATTAAGATACACCGCTATAGTTATAACAATACACCGTTTCATTATGTAGTAAGGGTAGATATATACCGCTATAGTTATAACTACACCGTGTCATATGTAGTAGATGGTAAATATAAACACCGCTATAGTTATAACAATACACCGTGTCATTATGTAGTAATGGTAGATATAACACGTTATAGTTATACAATACACCGTGTCATTATGTAGTATATGGATATGATATACACCGCTATAGTTATAACAATACCCGTGTCATTATGTAGTAGATGGTAGATATAACACGCTATAGTTATAACATACACCGTGTCATATTAGTAGATGGTAGATATACACGTATAGTTATAACAATACACCGTGTCATTATGTAGTAGGATGGTAGATATAACACTGTTATAGTATAACAATACACCGTGTCATTATGTAGTAGATGGTAGATATAACACCGCTATAGTTATAACAATACAACCGTTGTCATTATGTAAGTAGATGGTAGATATAACACCAGTCTATAGTTATAACAATACACCGTGTCATTATGTGTAGATGTAGATATCACCTGTTATAGTTATAACAATTACACCGTGTCATTAGGTAGTAGATGGTAGAATAACACCGCTATAGTTATAACAATACACCGTGTCATTATGTAGTAGATGGAGATATAACACCGCTATATGTGGTAGATAAACACTTTATAGTTATCACCACATGTGTCATTATTGTAGTACGTTAGATATAACACTGTTAAGTTTAAACAATACACCGTTGTCATTATGTAGTAGATGATAGATATAACACGTTAGTTATCAATACACCGTGTCATTATGTAGTAGATGGTAGACATATATACACACCGTGCTATGTTGGTAGATTAACACTGTTATAGTTACCAATACCGCGTGTCATTATGTAGTAGATGGTAGATATAACCGTTATAGTTATAACAATACACTGTGTCATTATGTAGTAGATGGTAGATATTAACCTGATATAGTTTATAACAATACCCGTGTCATTATGTAGTAGATGGTAGATATAACACCGTTCTAGTTATAACAATATACACCGTGTCATTATGTAGTAGATGGTAGATAACACCTTAGTTATAACAATACCGTGTCATTATGTAGTAGATGGTAGATATAACACTGTTATGTTATAACAATACACCGTGTCATTATGTAGTAGATGGTAGATATAACACCGTTATAGTTATAACAATACAACCGTGTCATTATGTAGTAGATGGTATGATAGATATAACACTGTATAGTTTATAACAATACACCGTGTCATTATGTAGTAGACGGTAGATATAACACTGTATAGTTATAAACAATACACCGTGTCATTATGTATAGATGGTAGATATAACACCGTTATAGTTATAACAATACACAGTGTCATTATGTAGTAGATGATGTAGATATAACACGTATAGTTATAAACAATACGCGTGTCATTATGTAGTAGATGTAGATATAACATCCGTTATAGTTTATAACAATACACTGTCATTATGTAGTAGAGGTAGTTAACACACGTATAGTTATAACAATACACCCGTGTCATTATGTATAGATGGTAGATATAACACCGTTAATCGTGTATAAACAAACACCCGTTCATTATGTAGTAGATGTTAGATATAACACTGTAGTTATACAATACACGTGTCATTATGTAGTAGATGTAGATATAACACGCTATAGTTATACAATACCGTGTCATTATGTAGTAGATGGTAGATATAACACACCGCTATAGTTTATAACAATAAACCGTGTCATTATGTGTAGATGGTAATTACACCGCGTTATAAATACACAGTGTCATTATGTAGTAGATGTAGATATACACTATAGTTATAACAATACAACCGTGTCATTATGTAAGTAGATGGTAGATATAACACCTGTATAGTTATAACAATACACCGTGTCATTAGTAGTAGAGGGTAAGATATAACACCGTATAGTTAAACAATACCGTGTCATATGTAGTAGATGGTGATATACACCGCTATAGTTAACAATACACGTGTCATTATGTAGTAGATGGTAGATATAACACCGTATTTACAATACACAGTGTCATTATGTAGTAGATGGTAGATATAACACTGTTTAGGTTATAACAATACAAGTGTCATTTGGTAGTAGATGGTAGATATAACACGCTATAGTTATAACAACACCGTGTCATTATGTATAGATGGTAGCAATACACCCGCTATAGTTATAACAATACACCGTGTCATATGTAGTATGGTAGAATAACACCGCATAGTTATAACAATACACCGTGTCTTATGTAGAGATGGTAGATTAACACGGTTTATAACAATACACAGTGTCATTATGTAAGTAACGGTAGATATAACACGTTATAGTTAAACAATACACCGTTCATTAGTAGTGATGGTAGATATAACACTCGTTATAGTTATAACAATACACAGTGTCATTATGTAGTAGTATTGTAGATATAACACCGTTATAGTTATAACAATACACCGTGTCATATGTAGTAGATGGTATAGATATAACACTGCTATAGTTATAACAAACACTGTGTCATTATGTAGTAGATGTAGATATAACACGTTACTAGTTAACAATACACTGTCTTTGTAGTAGATGGTAGATATAACACTGTTAAAGTTATACAATACACCGTGTCATTATGTAGTAGATGGTATGATATAACACGCTATAGTTATAACAATACACACCGTGTCATTATGTAGTAGATGGTAATATACACCGCTATATTTAACAATACACGTGTCATTATGTAGTAGACGGTAGATATAACCGCTATAGTTATAACAATACACCTGTCATTATGTAGTAGATGGTAGTATATAACCGTATAGTATAACAATACACCGTTATTGTGTATAAGGTAATATAACCGTAGTAGTATAACATACACCGTGTCATTATTTAGTAGATGGTAGATATAACACGTTATAGTTATAACAATCACAGTGTCATTATGTAGTAGATGTGTAGATATAACACCGTATAGTTATAACAATACACATGTCATTATGTAGTAGATGGTAGATATATACACCGCTATAGTTATAACAATACAACCGTGTCTTATGTAGTAGGGTAGATATAACATGTTATAGTTTATAACAATACACAGTGTCATTATGTAGTAGATGGATAGATATAACACTGTTATATTTATAACAATACAACCGTGTCATTATGTAGTAGTGGTAGATATAAACCGTATAGTTATAACAATACACCGTGTCATTATGTTGTAGATGGTAGATATAACAAGCTATAGTTATACAATACACCCGTGTCATTATGTAGTAGATGGTAGATATAACCCTGATAGTTTATAACAATACACAGTGTCATTATGTAGTAGATGGTAAATATACACGCTTATATTATAACAATACACACGTGTCATTATGTAGTAGTATGTAGATTATAACACTTTATAGTTATAACAATACACACGTGTCATTATGTAGTAGATGGTAGATATAACACGTTATAGTTAAACAAACACCAGTGTCTTATGTAGAGATGGTAATATAACAACGTTATAGTTATAACAATACACCGTGTCATTATGTAGTAGATGGTATATATAACACCTATTCTAGTTATACAATACACTTGTCATTATGTGTAGATGGTAGATAAACACGCTATAGTTATAACAATCACAGTGTCATTATGTAGTAGATGGTAGATTAAACACGTTATAGTTTAAACATCACCGTTTCATTATGTAGTAGTGGTATGATAGATAAACACTGTTATAGTAACAATACACACGTGTCATTATGTAGTAGAGATGTAGATATAACACTGCTATAGTTATACAATACACCGTGTCATTATGTAGTAGATGGTATATAAACACGTTATAGTTATAACAATACACGTGTCATTATGTAGTATATGGTAGATATAACCACGTTATAGTTATAACAATACACCGTGTCATTATGTAGTAGATGGTTAATAAACACGCTATAGTTATAACATACACGTGTCATTATGTAGTAGATGGTAGATATAACACTGTTTAAGTAAACATACACCGTGTCATTATGTAGTAGAGGTAGATATAACACTGTTATAGTTATAACAATACACCGTGTCATTAGTAGTAGATGGTATATAACACGCTATAGTTAACAATACACTGTCATATGTAGTAGATGGTACATAAACACCGCTATAGTTATAACCATACACAGTGTCTTATGTAGTAGAGACGGTAGAGATAACACTGTATAGTTATAACAATACCCGTGTCATTATGTAGTGAGATTGTAGATATAACACTGTTATGTTATAACTTACACAGTGTCATTATGTAGTAGATGGTAGATATACCCTGTTATAGTTATAACAATACACCGTGTCTATGTAGTAGATGGTAGATATAACACCGTTATAGTTTAACAATACACAGTGTCATTATGTAGTAGACGGTAGATATAACACCGTATAGTTATAACAATACAACGCGTGTCATTATGTAGTAGATGGTAGATAGATAAACACTGTTATAGTTATACAATACAACACCGTGTCATTATGTAGTAGATGGATGATAGATATACACCCTGTTATAGTTATAACAATACACCGTGTCATTATGTAGTAGATGGATGATAGATATAACACGTTATAGTTATAACAATACACCGTGTCATTATGTAGTAGATGGTAGATATAACACCGTTCTAGTTATAACAATACACAGTGTCATTATGTAGTAGATGGTAGATATAACACTGCTATAGTTATAACACATACCGTTCATTATGTAGTAGATGGTTAGATATAACACCGTTATATTATAACAATACACGTGTCATTATAGTAGTTTAGATATAACACGCTATAGTATAACAATACGCCGTGTCATTATGTAGTAGTAGGTAGATATAACACTGTTAGTTATAACAATACACAGTGTCATTATGTAGTAGATGGTAGATATAAACACGTTATAGTTATAACAATACACCGTGTCATTAGTAGTAGATGGTAGAATAAACACTGTATAGTTATAAACAATACACCGTGTCATTATGTAGTAGATGGTAGATATAACACATTATAGTTATAACAATACACCGTTCATTATGTAGTAGATGGTAGATATAACACTGATATAGTTATAACAATACACATTTCATTATGTAGTAGATGTGTAGAATATAACACGTTATATTATATACACTACCCGTGTCATTATGTAGTAGATGGTAGATATAACACTCTATAGTTATAACAATACACCGTTCATTATGTAGTAGATGGTAGATATAAACACCGTATAGTATAACAATACACCGTGTCATTATGTAGTAGATGGATGATATATAACCGTTATATTATAACAATACACCGTGTCATTATGTAGTAGATGGTAGATATCACAACCGTTCTAGTTATAACATACACAGTGTCATTATGTAGTAGATGGTAGATATAACACTGCTATAGTTATACAATACACCAGTGTTCATTATGTAGTAGATGGTAGATATACACCGTTTATATTATACAATAACACGTGTCATTATGTAGTAGATGGATGATAGATATAACACTGTATAGTTTTATAACAATACACCGTGTCATTGTAGTAGATGGTAGATATAACACTGCTATAGTTATACAATTTAAACAAAACACCGTGTCTTATGTAGATATGGTAGATATAACAACACTGTTATAGTTATAACAATACACGGTGTCCATTATGTACTAGATGGTAGATATAACACGTTATAGAGTTATAACAATACACCGTGTCATTATGTAGTAGAGTGGGTACTATAACACCGCTATAGTTATAACAATACACGTGTATTATGTAGTAGACGGTTAGATATACCACTGTTATAGTTATAACAATACACGTGTCATTATGTAGTAGACGGAGATATCACACTGTTTAGTTATAACAATACACCGTGTCATTATGTGTAGATGGGTCTATAACACCGCTATAGTTATACAATACACAGTGTCATTATGTAGTAGATGGTAGATATAACACCGTATAGTTATAACAATACACCGTTCATTATGTATAGACGGTAGATATAAACACTGCTATATTTATAACAATACACCGTGTCATAGTAGTAGATGGATTACGATATAACAGCGTATAGTTATAACAATACAAGTGTCATATGTAGTAGATGGTAGATATAACACTGTATAGTTATAACAATAACCGTGTCATTATGTAGTAGATGGTAGATATAACACCAGTTATAGTTATAACAATACACAGTTGTCATTATGTAGTAGACGGTAGATATAACACCGATATGTTTAAAACATACACGTGTCATTATGTAGTAGATGGTAGATAGATAAACACTTTATAGTTAAACAATACACCGTGTCATTAGTAGTAGATGGATTAGATATAACACCTGTTATAGTTATAACAATACACCGTGTCTATGTAGTAGATGGTATTATAACACACGGTTATAGTTATAACAATACACCGTGTCATTATGGTAGTAGATGGTAGATTAGTAACCCTTAGTTGTTATAACAATACACCGTGTCATTATGTAGTAGAGTTGTAGATATAACACTGCTATAGTTATAACAAACCCGTGGTCATATGTAGTAGATGGTAAGATAACACCGTATATTATAACAATAGCACAGTGTCATTAGTAGTAGATGGTAGATATAACACGCTATCAGTTATAACAATACAGCGTGTACATTATGATAGTAGACGGTATATACACACGTATAGGTTATAACAATACACCAGTGTCATTATGTAGTAGATGGTAAGATAGATATAACACTGTTTATAGTTATAAACATACACCGTGTCATTAGTAGTGATGGTAGATATAACACTGCTATAGTTATAACAATCACCGTTGTCATTATGTAGTAGATGGATATGATATAACACCGTATAGTTATAACATACACTGTGTCATTAGTAGTAGAGGTAGATATAACACCTGTTATAGTTATAACAATACCACCGTGTCATTAGTAGTAGATGGTAGATAGATATAACACGTTATAGTTTATAACAATACACAGTGTCATTATGTAGTAGATGGTGATAGAGATAACAACTTGTATAGTTATAACAATTACACCGTGTCATTATGTAGTAGATGGTAGATATAAACAGTATAGTTATAACAATAACCAGTGTCATTATGTATGATGGTAAGATATAACACCGCTATAGTTATAACAATACACCGTGTCGTTACTAGTAGTGTGGTAGATATAACACGCTATAGTTAACAATACACCTTGTCATATGTAGTAGACGGTAGAGTATACACCGTCTTAGTTATTAAACAATACACGTTGTCATTATGTAGTAGATGGTAGATATAACACGTTATAGTTATAACAATACACCAGTGTCTTATGTATAGATGGTAAGATATAAACATATAGCTATAACAATACACCGTGTCATTATGTAGTAGATGGTAGATTAACACGCTATAGTATAACAATACACGTGTCATTATGTAGTAGACGGTAAGATATAACACCGCTATAGTTATACAATACACCGTGTCATTATGTAGTAGACGGTAGAATATAACACGCGTTATAGTTATAACAATACACCGTGTCATATGTAGTAGATGGTAGATATAACACCGCTAGTTATACAATACGCGTGTCAGTATTGTAATGGTAGATATAACACCTATAATTATAACATACACTGTGCATTATGTAGTAGATGGTAGATATAAACGTGGTATAGTTATAACACACGCCGTTTCATTATGTCGTAACGTAAGACTCTAACACTTTATAGTTATAACAATACACAGTGTCATTATGTAGTAGATGGTAGATATAACACTGCTATAGTTATAACAATACACCGTGTCATTATGTAGTAGATGGTTTAACACCTCACTAACACATATTTATAACGAGTCTTACAAGTCTCAGTGGGGGCACTAATAATAAAAATATATGTCACCTTTTCCTTTGTATCCGTATGTTACCCTCCTAACTAGATTGTCAGCTCTATGGAACAGGGATCTCCTTTCCCTTTGTAACAGGCTCAAGCTCTAATACATTCATATAATTGTGTACTGAACTATTTATGTATTGTAGGACTTTATTGTATTATGTATACATACATACTATACATAACATACTATACATACTTACATACATACTATACATACATACTATACATACACAGGGTTATTCAATAAAAGTTCTTATCGTTTAAAATGGTGCTAATTTTGCCACAACCAATCAGATTTTAGCTTTTAAACGTTAAATAAGATCTGATTGGTTGGGGCAAACTTAGCACCATTTTAAACGATAAGAACTTTTATTGAATCTCCCTGACAATGTCCTATTTCCCAGATGTCCTAGTTATAAAAGTATTTTGCAATGTACTGACGGTGTTGGTGGTAAAATACATCACCGGCTTATATTTCTGTGGGAGACTCCAGCCAAAAGCTTGCACTCTGCCATCCTCTTTCTGTACATGAGCTTTCACCTGCCTGTACTGCTCTCTCTTCTGTTCACGCCGTGAAGCCAGAGCCGCGTCGTTACTGCTGAACATGCTGCAAACACAGAAAAAACAAACTGGGTCTTTTCTACACGGGGGCATTACATTACGGCTGGAAGCAGCGCGACTGTAGAACATACATGTAGTCCCACGAGGGGCGTGAAATAAAAGACGTGGAAACATACTCATCACTAAGAAAGTCGAAAGCTTTGGACTTGTCGCCGGGAAGCTTGGATAACGCGGTGCTCTTCTTGACGGAGGGCGTGATGTGAGAGGTTGGCGCGTTGTATTTTACATTTACGGGCATATCGGGTTTTTTAGAGGCAGCAGCTGATGAGCTAAACAGTCGGCTGAAGCTTAAACAAGAGAGAGAATAATGATTAGAGGGACGATAACAGCTTCTTCTTAAAGGGGCATCTCCACCCCCAAATCCAGATTTTAATATAGTGTAAACCCTGAATACTACAGCTTTAAATTACCCACCTCCGTTCCCTCTGCCTCTACTTCTGGGAAAGAGAAGTAGGGGCGGGACCGGCAACCGCGTCTGTGACTGCCTGAGAGTCGGCCAATCACAGATGCAGCTGCCGGTTAGCAGAGGGACCCGAGGAAACAAGGTCGGGTACGTCTATTTCTGAGCAGTTAAAACCCTAGGGTTGGGGGGTCCCTACAGTGTAGTGTCATTAGGTCTTGTAGAACAACCATAAAGTGCAGCAAATTTTAGTTTGGGGGTGACCATGTCCTTTAAAGAACACATTCACCCCTAAAATGAAGTTTTATATTTTGGTAAACCAAAACCGTTATGGACCTTAAAAGTGCTGCTGTTTGCAGTGAAGTCTCCGGCTAATTTCCGTCAGAGCAGTACCCCCCAGTGTCACTCAGTGAGCTTTGGTGCGTGCTCAGACGAAAAATCCCTGGGTAAGCACTTCAGTCATTAGCCGTGATACCAGGGTTACCCCGACAATTGCCTCCTCTAACCATGTGCCAATGCTTTTAGGGAAACTGCTCTCGGGAATAGGGATAATTTTCATTTTTGGGGTGAACATGTCCTAGAACAATCCCAATGTTACAGGTTGGAAATCCCTGGCTGGATTGTTCGTATTTACTAACTTTAAGAAGGTTGCGTCATGGAACAGATGATCTATACACATGAAACAGATGATCTATACACATGGAACAGATGATCTATACACATGGAACAGATGATCTATATACATGGAACAGATGATCTATACACATGGAACAGATGATCTATACACATGGAACAGATGATCTATACACATGGAACAGATGATCTATACACATGGAACAGATGATCTATACACATGGAACAGATGATCTATACACATGGAACAGATGATCTATATACACATGGAACAGATGATCTATACACATGGAACAGATGATCTATACACATGGAACAGATGCAATACTTCTCCAGACAATATTAAAGGGCATGTCCACACTAAAATAGAACTTAACATAATGATCCTTTTGCTTGACCACCTCCAACCGCCATGTTAGTACTAAAAAACCTTTCCAATTCACTCACAGCCCCTTCGATCCCACGGCTATCTTCTCCCCTCTCTGCTAACCGGAAACAGCAGAGAGGGGCCGGACCGGCAGCCGTGTCTGTGATTGGCTGCCGGTCAGCCAATTACAGATGCGGTTGCCGGCTGTGAAGATAGGCGCAGGAGCGAAGGGCAGTAAGTATAAATAGGGAACTTTTTTTTTATTTGTTAAGTATTAACAGGGCGGTTGGGGGTGGCAAGTGTAAGGAACATTAGATTAAAAGGGTTTTACGCTAGTTAAAAGGGCAGCCAGATGGGATCCGGAGGGAGGGAGGGGGGGGGAAAGAGCTCCTCTGCGCATGTCACCATCCTCCCGGAGGCAACACAGGAGGCAGAGACATTTGGACAGGAAGACTTTGCCCATGGACTGCAGGAGAACCATAAGGAGCTGGAACGTAAGGAAAGGATTTTACTATACAGAGGGGCCAGCACTGGGGCAAATTTAAGATTTGGGGGTTGACATGCCCTTTAAAAGGAGAACTAGAGTGTGTATAATTTTTTTTAAATGTTAAAAATGAAAAGTACCTGGGGAAGGGAGGTAGGATTAATAATTCCGACCTCCCAATATTGTTTCTGTGAGGAGCACCGGCAAGAATAAAAACTGCTTCTGCCAGGCTTCCTCAGTGCTTCAGCAATATTTTTAATACAGGAATGTCCAGGGATGAAAACTGTAAGTGCGTTACCTCCTCAACAAAACAACATTGGGCGGCAGGAATAATCAATTATCTCACTGCCCACAATCCTATCTCACTGCCCACAATCCTATCAATCCTATCTCACTGCCCACAATCCTATCAATCCTATCTCACTGCCCACAATCCTATCTCACTGCCCACAATCCTATCAATCCTATCTCACTGCCCACAATCCTATCTCACTGCCCACAATCCTATCTCACTGCCCCAGGAAGTAACTCCTCCTTGTATACGACGCATCATTCCAGGGTTACTTACAACTGCCAAATGCTTGATCGTTTTTTCTCCTGCATTGCCGGATTCTCCCTGGAAGCTCTAAAATAAATGAATCACAAAATGAATTAAAGTGCTGGAAAAGAACAAATCTTGTAACGGATTTTTAATTAACGATGCAATAAACAGGTGTAAGTTATTTAATAATATCGAATTGGATTTCCTAAGCGGTACCGGGTTAGAGATGTCCGAACTTCGCAAAATCCGGTCTGCTCGACAATCCGCATATTTTCGAAAAAATTTGAAAATTCGAAAATCAGCAAGCGGACCTATTAAAACGAAAAAATCCTTGAAAATTTTCGAAAATACGGATTTCACGCATTTTCGAAAATATGTGAAGTCCTGGTAATTTCGGATATTTTCGAAAATACGTATTTCCGGGCGTTTTCGAAAATGCACGAAATCCTCGTAATTTTGAAATTTTCGAAAATCCACGATATCCACCGTTCGCGAACGCGGAAAATCCGCCACGGATCCGCGAACTGGGCCATCACTATTAAGGGTATGTATTAAACATGGCTTCTATGTCTCATCTACCAACTACAGGGTTAATGATAGCCATTCATGTTTCATTGTGGATTATATGGAAAGTCCAGTGAAAGACAATCACAGTTGGCAGTTTTACCTTCCGTCCTGGCCCATTCATTTGCCAATCGCAAAAAAGATCAGGCCAGGCAGCGTTTCGTATGACGCAGGAACATCAGAAGGTAAGGTTCCGGTATGCGGCAGGCATTAGCCATATTTAACAAATTTTGTGTTTTACCGGATCATTTCTGTCCATCGAACGGCTTCCTGAAGTTCCATCAGTCGCTCTTTGTATTGGTTTCTTTCCATTAACACCCGGGCCATCTCAACGCGAGTAAAACGTTTTCTCTGGGCCGTGGGGACGTCATTCTGTCACCGGGAAATAAATATTGTTTTAATATCAAATCCAACCAGGACTTTCCATTATTCTGCAGCGGGGGGGGACACACGGACATTCAAGGTTATACAGCGTTATAACATAATAATATATTATAATATATATTTAGTATACAGCGATAAAGGAAGGGACCTAGCGATAAAGATAAAGAAAAACAAAGAGAAACCTTACATCTTCTTCATCCTTTCCCTTCAGACGAGCTTCTTCCATTTCCGCTTTAACTCTTTAAGAAAAAGACAAATAAATAAAAGGGTCAGACAATAATAAGATGTCCGATTCTGACATTCACATTGCCTTTAAATGGCTCCCTGACTCTGAAACTCCCATTAATAGACCCTCAGATAAAAGGCAACCGATCTCAGACATGTGATCAGGAAAGAGACCGCCCAACGTGGCCCTAACCGGTATCTAAGTGAGCTGTGACTTCCTGTTAATGTTTCCTGAACTGGTATCCCCCCCAGTCAATGGCTAATGTCCGACTGGATCCTACTGGATGTTCTAGAACACAAACTCACTTCTTTCGTCCCTTCTTTCGTTCCCTCTCTAGTTCCTCTGGATCCTACTGGATGTTCTCGAACACAAACTCACTTCTTTAGTTCCTCCTCCAGTTCCTTGTTTTTTTCTTCCAGTTTGTGTTTGGCTTGTTTAACGGACATCAGTTGCCCCAGAAGGACGTCATTCTCACACACCAATTCATCCACCCGCGCGATCAAGTCGTTTTTTACCACATTCAAGGCATTTCTAAGTGGAGAACAGAATATATATATATAAATATTATTGCTAGCAATTGGGACAGGTTAATAAGGACACATTACATAATTAATAACATATGTAAATCACCCGCCAAACCTAAAAAGTTATAAAGCTGACAGACGTAGGGCTAATCTGTTTTTCTCCCCCTTCCCTCTGCCTCTCAAAAGGTTTACCCACCTCTCCAAGCTCTTTTACAAGCTCGCACGTGCTCAGAGTAGGCAGCTAGGGGAATAACATTCAATCATTAGCTGTGATGTCATCTGTCACACCCACGACTGACAGTTACTAACCAGAAATAACATGAAGCAGAGGGGTAAGTTTCTCGGCTTTCTAAATATTGCAGTTTTGGTGTTTGGCGGGTGATTAACCCTACATACAATATTTTATTTAAGGGGCGATATTCCCCTTTAAAGCTTTCTGCTTGTTATAGTCGAAGCCAAGTCTAGTAATTGGCCCGTTTGTTTAAACAGGAGGATAAAAGAAATGGGGTCACTCCTTATATTAAATACGTACTTTGTCTCAAGCAGCTTTGTATTCTCTAAGATGAGGTTTTCTACTTCTCTGCCCATGCCTGAAAATAGAAAGGAAACATGTTTTGGCGAGTGCGGTAGAATTGAACTGAACGATCGAACCAGAAAGAAGCAAAGGGATTATGGTCTTTATAGGGGGGAGGGTTTCCGTGAAGGTGGAGGAACAAGGAATCTAAATGCAAAAGGTAGAGTTTAGTTCTCTATTATGGTAAACCAGGAAAATTGCCAGTGCCGTGGAATAAACTATCCGATTAGCACAACGCAGTAGAATGTTCATGTTCTCAAAATCATATGAAAAATCCTTTTCCTTGGAAAAATAATATTTTCCCCTGTTCCTTTCAATACTCTAATCTCTATCCCCCATGGTTGGTCCTTATAACTCCTATGCCTTGTTCCTGGGCATCAAAATCCAACACATTAATATATTATATTACTCCATGTTTTAATATGTTGTGTTAGAGTCTGTGCCCCTAGGACAATCCTTTCTGATTCGGTGATACTGCCCCTCCATCAGCGAGATCACAGACAGAACAGAACCAGGCACCGTGGGCAGGAAACCAGACAAGGAAAGAACAGATGATGATGAATCGGACAATATGGCCTCACAATGGCTCTTTGTCTTACAAGCTGCTTAGGATTTCTGGTCACATTTTGGCCGAGTTGTTACAACTCCCATAAGTGCATTTTTCTTATCTCCCGCTACCGAGCTTGTAAAGAACGATCAAGACCTTAAGGATTTTCCATTCTGAAAATGTGCTCGGCCAGTTTACAGGCCTCATCCTGCTCCCTCCGTTCAAGCAGTTTAAAGAGAACTATAGCGATACCCCCCCTTCCCCCATTAAGTAACCAGAAAATGGTCCTGAACAGCTTGGCCCTCACCCCTGGAATAGCATTAGTTAAAGAGAAATACTAACCTAAAGTTAAACTTGCTAGGTTTTGGTCCACACCCACTCACTTCCCGAGTATGGACACGGCCAATCAGAACATGCACTTCTTGCAGAGCATGCCCTCCCATAGGTTAGGCCACAGACACAAAAGGGAGGCGGAGCCGACAGGACCTAGCAAGCTGAACTTTAGTAAGTAATTCCCTTTAACGATTGTGATCCCAGGATTGAGGGTGAAAAACCTGCCATGAATCCTTTGTGGGATTACAGTTCTTCTTATGTAGGGATGTCAAACCTTTGTACCTCCAGATGTTGAATATCTAAAGGTGCCCATACGCTACTAAACGCCCGTTCTTTTTCAGACTGTGCATTCTGCTTGGTTGGCCAGCGGCTCTGTTATAGAAGCAGGACCCTAAATGGTCAAATAAAGGGCTTAGTTCCTATTCTACAGAACACGTTAACAGCGATAATTCATAATTAACATCACAAGTTCTCCGAGTGTCCGTGTACCTTCTGAGAGGGCCAGCGGGAGTTCATGTTAATTCTTTTTATTAATTCCCTTATTATCTACTGTATTTAGGGATTAGCGATTATTTCATATTACACACAGGCCGATATTTCATATACAATCAACATTCCAGCCTGATATTTTTGGTGGACCGGATGAAATACCATCGATAACTACAGACATTTTATTGGTTAGATCAGATCTGACCAATCGAAGGTAAAACTAGGTGTAAAGTCCTAAATCTCTCCCCTTACCAAGCAGGTCTGCTCCTTCATCAACATCCCCAATGAGGTCGGTGCCAGCAGAGGATAGCTCCTCGAACAACGATTCCGTGTTGCGGTCAAACCCCTTGTTTTCAATCCCTTTTGAAGGGGTGCTGAGGACAAATGAATAGGCCCTCTGATTAACACCAATGAACATCACAAATTCTAAATTTAATTCCCAACAAATAATAGAAAAGTCGTAGTGTGAATTATAAGGTTATTACAAGTTATTTTGTGTTTCCTCAGGTTCAAATGCCTTCATGAACATTTTTGGGCAGAGCTTTCCATATCCTTATGGCCTCTAGTCCTCACAAAATAGAATATTTGTTCCCAGCGTATCCAAAAAAACATTAGGAGGTCGGTCTCGTTATATAAAAACCATTGTCCTTAATTAAACAATCATGGAAAAAAAAACAATTTGAACACGCATTGGGTGAGATAACCCTCTGCAATGGAATTGGCATGTGTATGGCCACCTTAAAGACTGCAGTTCCCCTTTAATTCATACACTAACCCCACAGGACATCATTGTCTCTGTAGATGAAAAGATAAGCAGTTGTGTTCCTGCAGGGGAATTGGTATCGCTATTAATGCTTGATTGACCTCTACAGAAACAATAACCTTGAGTGATCAGATTGCAGGCCAAGTAAAGCCTTTAACCAGCCAAACGGAGAAGCTCAGGGGGGAAGGAAAATGGTTCTCACAGGGGAAGGAAAATGGTTCATTGCACGAAGCACAGAGAAGAGAATAAACAGTCTCTGGAGTGACAGCCCCATTCTCATTCATATAAAGGAACGACTCCATAAACATAGGAGATGCTCATATAGATTTTTACCCCCCTATCAAACTGCCACAATAACACAACAGATTCCAACTCTCCGTATATGGGACAAAGGGGTAGAAACAGTCACACTATGTGTTACTACATCATGGGGAATGCTGGGGCCTATGGGACGCGTATTCTGTTCATTTTCAACAACCAATCAGATGTTTGCTTTTTACTAGTCTACTGCAGTTAGTTCTAATCTGATTGGTTCCTGCAAATGAATAACCAGAAGTAAAATCTGTTTATACTGTGTCCATATGTGGCTTTATAATGCACTAATCCGGATATTAGATACTTAATAAAAGGTTGGTAAGAATTCAGCAGCCCACCTGGTAAACTGGTATTTGGGGTTTCGATCCATATCCAGCTCTGGAGTGGACTCGATGATAGACTGAACCTCTGATATTTCCTCATTATTGTTGTTCGCACCTTTGGGAAAAAATAAACAACATTATAACATCTAACTATAATTAGATGTTACCTTCCCTTCACACTCAGGCCACTGGCCCACTGTGTCCGGCCACTGGCCCACTGTGTCCGGCCACTGGCCCACTGTGTCCGGCCACTGGCCCACTGTGTAGAAAAGGGAGGAATATGCTGAATAATTTACCTCAAAACATACAACCAGTGTCAAATTATTATAATAAATATGGCCAATAACGATGGCTATTTGTATGGCTACCATTAGAACCAGTGCAGCCAAGCAGATAATTTTCCCCAATGGTCCAAAATTTGGCGGCTGTCTGTTAGGGCTAGTCCACAATCGTGTGCTTTCAATCACAATCCGATCGCACTTTAAAAACGTACCCTAGTGTCCCAATGGTGGTGGCTGGGTGTCTGCGCTGGGATCCGTTATTCGGAGCGCTTACGATCCACATTTCCGTGCAATCGCATGCGTTCCATTTGTGCGATCACAGCGCACGGCAACATGGACAATTGCTTGCCTGTTGAATGTTGCAATGTGGCCTCGGCCTTAATTAGGTCAAATATCAGCAGAAACGTTCATGCAAATGAGATTACAGGTTCATCGGATGGTAAATTTCACCAGATCATGTGGTCTCCTACTGTGCCGAAATGACGGTAGAGCTGGGGGGGGGGGGGTTTGTTTATATATTTCCACGTCGCACGTTGGCAAGTAGCTTTAGGGAGAAGTCTTGTTTTACTTAATAGCCAAAGCCATAAATAACTTATAATGTTCCTTTAATCCACAGCCTCACGGTTTAAATGAATTTACTGCAGTTCAGCGTTTATCCCCCATAATTCAATCCGCCCAGTCATTTAACCATTAACCTCCAGCACCTGACAATCCCAATACGAGATGTACAAACGGTAACACTGCGTTCTTAATGTGCCCTCTGTGTATAATGTTACTTGTTTCTAATTCCACTAAGTAGGATTTTAACCCCCGGGTGGCCTTGTGCTAGGATAATAAGGAACAGAGACTACTGGGTAATATCCATGCTTTCAGGGGGGGGGAAATCAGGTTTTTACAGTTTTCCACAAGCTGTAAAAACCTTTTTAAAGGAATATTATTCCTGAAAACATGGAAAATACCCAGAAGTCTCTGTTCCTTTTCGCCTTATCCGCTCCCTATTTTATGTAATGTATTAGTGACATTCTAGGATTTAATAGATTTGCTATTGGGCTGAGCGCATCAAACGTTTCCTCTCTCACTCATGGAAGGGACCAAGTTCATATCAGCAACAAAGCAAAAACCCTAAAGAACAAAAACGATGACTGGAAATACAGTCACAGCCATGACAGATGACATCATGTGGACATCAGATGACATCATGTGGAAATACAGTCACAGCCATGACAGATGACATCATGTGGACATCAGATGACATCATGTGGAAATACAGTCACAGCCATGACAGATGACATCATGTGGACATCAGATGACATCATGTGGAAATACAGCCACAGCCATGACAGATGACATCATGGTCAATGACAGGCTGCTCTTCCCCCAACAAACTCATCTGGGCATGAGCAAGCTCGTACAAAGCTGGAAATAAACGTTTTTATGTTTCCTTACCTGTAGGTGCTGGGGATTCCTGAGTAGACTGACTGTCATCAGTGTTTTTCTGGATATTGTTGTTGGCTATATTAGCCTTCCTTATTACATCATCTTTACATGCAGTGATGTCATCTTTATGAGACTTTGAGGAAGCGTGTACCATGTTGTTAGTGTCGGTGCCCCCTGATTTGGGTCCTACATGGCCGACGTTTGAAATTTCATCCTGGACAAAAAAATGTAAATGTAAAATTGCAATCACGCTTTTACTTACCCTTTATTTCACTTGCACCCCCTTTTAACTGCAAAAGGTGAACTTTGTCAGCTTACTCCAGCAGCCTGCATTGTTCAGAAGCCAGTGTGCCACTGTCCATATATTCTTAATAATAATAATTTGATTAAAAAAGGGGAAGTTAAGCCCCAACCTAAAAGCCACAGTTTATTTAAACACCCTCTAAAGCCCAAGACACTATGAAGACAAATATCCCTGCCAAGTTTGCTGCCTCCTATTAAAGCTCTAGGAGCTCGCACATGATCAGTCCATTATTGGGCATGATGGCTTCTTCCCAGAAGATTAAAGGGGCAGTAAAGTTCAGGAATATTTGTCATCAGGAACATCATGGAAGGAAGTAAACATTTTTATTTTTCGCGGTTGATTAAAATGAATGAGGCTTTTAAGTTGAGAGGTGAACTTGCCCTTTAAAGTACATTTCCCCATTAAATAAAAATCCCTTCCCCCGCCCATTTCTGGGCTTTCCAGGTGGTATCAAATACAAAACTTAATTTAAAGGACAATTATACTCACGCTTGTAGCGTGCCTTCCTATTGGCCTCATCGCCGACGGGGGGCGGAGCCTACCAGAGCAGCGTTGCTCTAAGACGCGGCTTTAGGTTTCGCGAATCCAGGGGTGAGGACCTGGCGGATCAGGTCCTCACCCTGAGTAAAAGGTACTGACCAAAGATGTGGAGAGGAGGGAAGGTGAGTATAAAAGGTGATGTGGAGAGGAGGGAAGGTGAGTATAAAAGGTGATGTGGAGAGGAGGGAAGGTGAGTATAATTGTCCTTTAAGTTATAAAATAAAACCTGCATATTATTTATGGTTCTGCAATGCAAGACATCTTTACCTTTAAACTGGTGTTGCTGCGTGCGTGGTTTGGATCCTGCTTCCACGGTCCATTTCCAGGCGTCTCGGCACCTTGGGTATCCGGTATAAGCAGAGAGTCGCCTGAGGTTAGTGGAAAGATCCCCAGTGAGATGGGCCGTTCCTTCCTGTTCCCAACACAAGATCATTAGTTCTAGTTGTTTACAAGATGGTAAAACCTGGATTATTCCAGTAAACGGAACCAACTCAATGTGATGTCATCATTTTATCATTGAAAAATAAAACTAAACAAGATTTGGATGGAACCTCCAGTACATTCCTTCATCTGGGGTATAAAACGACTCCATCTTCTTCATTCAGTTTTCTCATCACCTACAATATCACTGGGTCACATTACAGCGCCAGTTACCCAAATAAATAGCCCTGATCTGGGATCAGTAGGATTTACTGGGCGGTAAGTAGCCCAACGGAACTAAATATTGGTTTTCAAGCACTACACTGACATTATAAGGTAAAGTTACAATTACCAACTCATTTGGTAAACGATAAAACGGATTTTAACTCCGCGATGTGCGGCAATGCGCTTTCGTGATAATATTTTTTCTATGAATTGAATTGGGGATGTTGGGTGGCAAACATTGGTATTTCCTAGATGTCCATTCACAGCCTCTAAATAATATAGCCTTACGTTTGGAACTGCCATACTGACAAGCTCCTTAGAGAGGTGTAGTTTAGCCAAAGCTATTCTAGGCTATCAGCCCACAGGAATTGGGTGTCTGGTAGAATCATTGTGGCGTGGAAGAAGTGGTATAGTCTGCATGCGACGGAGACCCCATTTGAAACAGGTGAGATTTGTCCGATATCTGGTTAAGCATTTTAACATGAAATATTAATTCAACGTACAGTATTTTGTTTAATTAATAGTTATTTAATGATTGAACGAATGTTAAATAGATGTCCATTACAACTTATGAGATCAAAATTGTTTCAATAATATCAGATATTTAATCAACATTTATTCAATGTACTATCTGGTCGGAAACCATCAGTGCCAATCCCTACAGATCTGTTCCCTGCCTCCACGAACAACATGGAAAATGTAGTAATTCCACACAAAGTCCATAATACAATATCTGTCTGACCTTTGAGGATAATAAATTGTATGTTTAATCCAGAACTGGCAGAATCCATTCACAAATCCCCCTTTACACTAGCTGGGCATATTATATTATACTATATTATATATAAACAGGGAGATTCAATAAAAGTTCTTATCGTTTAAAATGGTGCTAATTTTGCCCCAGCCAATCAGATGTTAGCTTTTAAATGTTAAATAAGATCTGATTGGTTGGGGCAAAATTAGCACCATTTTAAGCGATAAGAACTTTTATTAAATAACCCTGTAAATTACTTATATTAGGTATTACCTGTGTATGTAATATGTATAACATGTATTACCCTGTATGTAATGTATGACTATGTAATTGTAAAGCGCCACGGAAGATGTTGGCGCTATATAAAAATAACAATAATAATTATAACATGGATTTCCTCTAGTGATATTCACTGTATATGGGACCCGAACACAGGGGACATTGGAACATTTAGTGATCATGTGTCAGGCACCTGCTAGAGGAAGGAAAGAAACGTTCCATTCTGTAGAACATTCACCAAGGGGTTAATAAAGGAGAATCCAGTTACACGGAGAGACAGGGACGTGTCCACATAAATAATATCATGCTAGGACGTCATTAATCAGACTAGGCAGTAAAACTAAAGGGTTAAGAAAGGAAAATAGCCACAGAAGCAGAAATCGAAGTTCCGGATTAGATACGACCGTCAATGGTTAAAAGTATAAAAGCTGCTGCCTCAATGCGTCAGATCTAGACCTGCAGAGAAGCTCCAATGGGGAGGGGTATAAAGACAAGACACGACCCGTCGTACCTGAGTATCCTTGGCAGACTCTGCGTCAAGGCCGGCAATCCATTGGAGAAGGAGAAGTGCACAAGAAGCAGGACAGAGAGAGACACTAGGATAGCCGAATTAATGACCACCGCCCCGCCAACAAAGCCAAACACAAACAGAAGCATGCATCTGGGGCTCATGGCTGTGCGATGGCATGGTGGACCCAACTGATGAGGGGGTCTCTCCGGGTTGGTGACAGACTGTCATTCAGCCGCTGCCACAATAATAAATCCATGGGCAGAAGCTTTTCACAGACGTGTGGAGGCTTCAGTGAGATGACATCATCATCCTCCTCCTCCCTTCCCTCTAAATAAATAATTAAACAGGGACCCGCTCGGAGCTCTGGGAATAATCCAGCAACTCGTTACAAAAGGGGAAAAGGAAATCTACAGCACAATCTGTCCGCTCCGCATTATAAAGGATCGGAAAATAAAACCGAATTGTAAATAATAAAAAAAATGACATATAAACATGTACAACGTAATAAAACACATGGGGCTTAGTTTATAGGAGTTACAACATTCTGCCAGCAGCAACCAATGATATGTTTTCTCACTGTAGTAGACCAGTAAAAAGGTTGTTTCTAATTGGTTGCTGCAAATGAATGGGCACATTTTTAACCTCTTATTAAGTAAACCTGTATAATGAATAATATAAATATATAATAATAATAATAATATAACAGAACTTAGGAGAGGAGGTTGCATTAAACCCATTCATCCTTTCGCTGCCTAAATTATAATAAAATAAAATAACTTTAACTTATCAGGCCACGTTGGGCTGTTTGAATGTTGATCTGCTAGAACATTCTAGAGCTTGTCTGTAACTAAATGCCATTCATTCTCCAAGCTTTTTACAACCAAATCCGGCCGATTGTTTGAGGATTTAAATACAAAGGCTGCATTATATTAGCTCTACAAAGACCAGGGCCAGGGGTGGAAAGAAGGAAGAATAAACTAAACTTACCTAATTCTACTGTGGATGGAAGATTCCAGTTGATCTGCCCCTAACGGCTGCTGAAGTTTCGTACGTTCCAGATGTTCCATGTAATTATGAATCATCTATCAAAGATATATTAAAGGGGAAATAACAGTTGCCAATAATGCCAAAATGTATGCAAATTATTACTTAACGTTAACATAGAATAAAATAATGAAATCTACTTGATGGGGCTAAAAGGAAATGTTCAACCCCGATATAAAATCGAGACATTGCTTAAATCTCCGGTGGTAAGTATGCATCACTTTAGTTTTAAACAGAGTCTTTGTGCCAGCCACCAAGCATTAACCACTGCCAATTTCTCAACCACTTTACCAATGTTGGTTGGCCAATCGCCTGTTGTAAATGGTTGGTATTATCGATGTGTCACTTGCCATTTACCACTACCACATTTGCCAAACAACTTACCAGTGTCTGTGTGCCAACCATTTTGCTACTGCCTGTTTGGAAGTATTTTACCTGTGTCTGTGGGACAATAATAATAAGAGAATAGATCATCCCATTTTATCCGTGGTCCATGTACCAAGACCTTTTACCACTGCCTGTACCATTTACACTGCTGTAACTTTGGATAGACTGAAGCTAGAAGCATTATCCTCGGGTCATTTTAAAGTTAAAAGTTAAGACATCTTAAAGTCCACTTGTATGGAGACCAAAGTTCCCCTTTAACGGGCCATACAATAAACTATCTGGGGCATTGTTCACCAATAGAACATGCCAGAGGACACGTGGACATCCCTTAAGACTTGAAGAAGAAAGGTTTAGGCTTCAAGTTGGGAAAGGGTTTGTCACTGTGAGAACGGTAAAGCTATGGAACTGTCTTCCAGTGGACGTTGTTATGGCAGGTTCATTGGTCAGTTTAATAAAAAGCTGGATGAGTTTCTACAAACAAGGAATGTTACAAGTTACTGGTATTGATACTTTCCAATTGACACTTGGAGTCAGGAAGGAATTTTTCCCCCTTCATTAATTTGGTGGTTTTTTTTGCCTTCCTCTGGATCAACAGTTAGGCAGGTAATGAGGATATTGCTAGATGGGTTGGACTGGATGGACGTATGTCTTTATTCAACCTCAAATACTATATTAGGTATTGTCCTTACAAATCGGCCTTTATTATTACAGGTCATATATTTTTAAAATAATGTCTGATTAAAAGGAGTATACGACTGAAAAGGAAATCCCATTCCAGGGGCGAGCGCAGGATTTTAGGATTTGCGAATAGGCAGATGTGTATGAATTGTGTCACCATTCTAGCCACACACAGTATTAATGTATTCCATCATTATATTTTCCTTACCCTAGATATTTACCCCTAACGTTCCTCATTGAAGTATAGGTTTGTATATACAATCAATGCTATATAAATCATTGTACTTTCTGCAACAGTTCATGCCAATACTGGTACCAGGACAATAAACATAAAGATGAGAAGTTTCCATTTAAATTACTGTGTATTGTCTATAGGATCAATTTCACACCTGTCCCCAAACAAGTAATAGCCACTGTTCATGGCTCTATCTTGGTTCCCATTGATTTAACCCCCTTTCACACTGACACTCCTTGTACTTTCTGGTAGACTCAAGGTGCTAGAACTGCAGATAACTACGACAGCAGAAAAGGGGGGATTCTGGGCACCTGTAACCCCCCTATGCATACAGGATTGGATTATCTAGAGACGAATAGTAATGTATTACATACATGCTGTTGGATTGGAGGGATGTATGGTAGATTTTTGCACACATGACCAATTATCATTTCTCGATAACTAGTCTGTGTAAAGGGAATATTGGACTAGGATTGGTTAATCTAAATGGTTTAACGAATATGTCCATTCATAATTAGTGTAGCCTCCCTCTCCTAACCCTAACTGCATGTGTTATTTGTAAAGTGAGAGATCATTTACTAACCAGCCTTCG
Source organism: Hymenochirus boettgeri (assembly GCA_019447015.1). Taxonomy (NCBI): domain Eukaryota; kingdom Metazoa; phylum Chordata; class Amphibia; order Anura; family Pipidae; genus Hymenochirus; species Hymenochirus boettgeri. The sequence continues at coordinate 5,618,557 of CM033476.1, read as the reverse complement.
TTCGCCCGGCCTCTTCCTGTAATGTTACCGCGAAGGGGCCGGACAGGCAGCCACGTGTGTGATTGGCCGAGAGGCAGACAATTACAGACGCAGTTGCCGGCTATTGAAATGGGAGCGGGAACGAAGCCTGGTAAGTTAGTCTGCATGCAGTTGGGGTTTGGAGGGAGAAGGCTACACTACAGACATAGGAGATTCAATAAAAGTTCTTATCGTTTAAAATGGTGCTAATTTTGCCCCAACCAATCAGATTTTATTTAACATTTGAAAGCTAACATCTGATTGGTTGGGGCAAAATTAGCACCATTTTTAACAATAAGAACTTTTATTGAATAACCCTGGTAGTGTTCAATTTAGGGTGCACCAACAGCAGCATGGATGGATCATTCCTGAGTACCTCCCTGAGGACAGTTAAGGGGCAGAAACCCAATCACAAAACAGCTCCTACTCGTCACTTTCTGGGACTTCTGTTCAGAGGAGAAAGTTAAGGATTTTTCACACAGTGGGGCGAGCAGTTGGTTGAATTTTAGCTTTGGGGGTGGACATTCCCTTTAATTCAGATGGTCACTAATATTATATTTTGTTGTTTGTTTTTTAACATGATCAGTAGTAAAAACCTATGTGGCACTAAGCAATTAAAAGATCTAGGATTTCCTCTAAATAGCCTGGCACGGTTACATAATGTGCACTAATTGGTTCACAGTGATTAGTATAGTATAGTATAGTATATAGTATAGTATAGTATTAGTATAGTATAATATAGTATAGTATAGTATTAGTATAGTATAATATAGTATAGTATTAGTATAGTATAGTATTAGTATAGTATAGTATTAGTATAGTATAGTATTAGTATAGTATAGTATTAGTATAGTATAGTATAGTATTAGTATAGTATAATATAGTATATAGTATAGTATAGTATTAGTATAGTATAATATAGTATAGTATTAGTATAATATAGTATAGTATTAGTATAGTATAGTATTAGTATAGTATAAGTATAGTATTAGTATAGTATTAGTATAGTATAGTATAATTATAGTATAGTATAGTATTAGTATAGTATAATATAGTATAGTATTAGTATAGTATAATATAGTATAGTATTAGTATAGTATAGTATAGTATATAGTATAGTATAATATAGTATAGTATTAGTATAGTATTAGTATAGTATAGTATAGTATAGTATAATATAGTATAGTACAGTATTAGTACAGTATAGTATTAGTACAGTATAGTATTAGTATAGTATAGTATTAGTATAGTATAGTATTAGTATTGTATTGTATTGTGTAGTATATACATACATCCATCCAGTTCAACCTACAATACCCACATTTCCTGCCAAACTGTTGATCCAGAGGAAGGCAAAAAAAAAACCAACCAAATTTATGAAGGGGGAAAAAATTCCTTCCTGACTCCAAGTGGCAATGGGAAATTTCCCTGGATCAACTCTACTTTATGTATCAATCCCACTAACTTGTAACATTCCTTGTTTGTAGAAACTCATCCAGTTTTTTATTAAACTGACCAATGAACCTGCCATAACAACGTCCACTGGAAGACAGTTCCATAGCTTTACCGTTCTCACAGTGACAAACCCTTTCCCAACTCTACTTTATGTATCAATCCCAGTAACTTGTAACATTCCTTGTTGTGTAAAATCATCAGCGTTTTTATTAAACGACCAATGAACCTGCCATAACAACGTCCACTGGAAGACAGTTCCATAGTTTACCGTTCTCCACGTGACAACCCTTTCCCAACTTACTTTATGTATCAATCCCAGTAACTTGTAACATTCCTTGTTTGTAGAAACTCATCCAGCTTTTTATTAAACTGACCATGAACCTGCCCTAACAACGTCCACTGGAAGACAGTTCCATAGCTTTACCGTTCTCACAGTGACAAACCATTTCCCAACTCTACTTTATGTATCAATACCAGTAACTTGTAACATTCCTTGTTTGTAGAAACCCATCCAGCTTTTTATTAAACTGACCAATGAACCTGACATAACAACGTCCACTGGAAGACAGTTCCATAGCTTTACCGCTCTCACAGTGACAAACCCTTTCCCAACTCTACTTTATGTATAAATCCCAGTAACTTGTAACATTCCTTGTTTGTAGAAACTCATCCACTTTTTATTAAACATGACCAATGAAACCGGGCCATATAAACAACCGCCACTGCAGACATTTTTTCCATGAGCTTTACCGTTCTCACAGTGAAAAACACTTTCCCAACTTGAAGCCTAAACCTTTTTTCTTCTAGTCTTAAGGGATGTCCATCTGACATGTTCTATTGGTGAACAATGCCCCAGATAGTTTATTGTATGGCCCGTTAATGTATTTATACACAGTAATCATATCCCCACACAAGCGCCTTTTCTCCAGCGTACATAATTGTAACTTATCCTATCTATCTTCATATTCAAGCTCCCCCCAATCCCCTTATTAATTTAGTTGCCCTTCTCTGAACCCTTTCCATTTCAAAGATGTCCTTTTTAAAACACAGGATTCCTAAATTGCACTGCATATTCCAAATGAGGAGTTACCAATGCACTTAACACAGAGCCATTTATAGTATAAGCAACACAAGAATTTTAAAGTCCAAAATGCATCACCTTACATTTCTCAACACTGAATCTCATCAGCCACTTAGCAGCCCAATGTGACAATCTATCTAGATCCCCCTGTAACGATTGCACATCCTCTGAAGTTTTTAATGGTCGACAAAGTTTTGTGTTGTCAGCAAACACAGAAACCTTGCTGACAATACTCACTTCCAAATCATTAATAAATAGATTAAATAGAAGCGGCCCCAACACAGAACCCTGTGGCCCCCACTTAGCACTTTATTCCATAATGATGAAGCCCCATTAACAACTACTCTCTGCATCCTATTCATTAACCAATTTTCTATCAATGTACAAATGTGCCTCCCCAGACCAACAGACTTTAGCTTATACATAAGTCACCTATGGGGGACTGTATCAAAAGCCTTTGCAAAATCCAAGTAAACTAAATCTACTGCTATGCCAGAGTCTAAATTTCTACTTACTTCCTCATAAAAGCCAAGCAAGTTAGTTTGACAAGATCTATTCCTCCTAAATCCATGCTGGTTACTACTTATAATGTCAGTCCTTGAAACATACTCTAGAACATGTTCCCTTATTAAACTTTTCAGGATCTTCCCCATCACTGAAGTTAAACTTACAGGCCTGTAATTACCCGGCTGTGAGCGACTACCCTT